>OZ023324.1:14663262-15096601 GCA_964007375.1 Ophion obscuratus
GCGTGAGAGAGAGAGCGTGAGAGAGAGAGAGCGCGTGAGAGAGAGAGCGTGAGAGAGAGAGAGAGAGCGTGAGAGAGAGAGAGAGGCGCGTGAGAGAGAGAGCGCGTGAGAGAGAGAGCGCGTGAGAGAGAGAGCGCGTGAGAGAGAGAGCGTGAGAGAGAGAGCGTGAGAGAGAGAGCGATGAGCGAGAGAGCGTGAGAGAGAGAGAGCGTGAGAGAGAGAGAGCGTGAGAGAGAGAGCGCGAGAGAGAGAGCGTGAGAGAGAGAGCGTGAGAGAGAGAGCGTGAGAGAGAGCGTGAGAGAGAGAGGGTGAGAGAGAGAGCGTGAGAGAGAGAGGGTGGGAGAGAGAGCGTGGGAAAGAGAGAGCGTGAGAGAGAGAGGGTGAGAGAGAGAGCGTGAGAGAGAGAGCGTGAGAGAGGGAGCGTGAGAGCGAGAGCGTGAGAGAGAGAGCGTGAGAGAGAGAGCGCGAGAGAGAGAGCGTGAGAGAGAGAGCGTGAGAGAGGGAGCGTGAGAGAGAGCGTGAGAGAGAGAGCGTGAGAGAGAGAGCGTGAGAGAGAGAACGTGAGAGAGAGAGAGAGGATGAGAGAGAGAGCGTGAGAAAGAGAGAGCGTGAGAGAGAGAGGGTGAGAGAGAGCGTGAGAGAGAGAGCGTGAGAGAGAGAGCGTGAGAGAGAGAGCGTGAGAGAGAGAGCGTGAGAGAGAGAGCGTGAGAGAGAGAGAGCGCGAGGAGAGAGAGAGCGTGAGAGAGAGAGAGAGAGCGTGAGGAGAGAGAGAGAGCGTGAGAGAGAGAGAGCGTGAGAGAGAGAGAGAGCGTGAGAGAGAGAGAGCGTGAGAGAGAGAGAGAGAGCTGTGAGAGAGAGAGAGGAGAGCGTGAGAGAGAGAGAGCGTGAGAGAGAGAGCGTGAGAGAGAGCGTGAGAGAGAGAGAGCGTGAGAGAGAGAGAGCGTGAGAGAGAGAGAGCGTGAGAGAGAGAGAGCGTGAGAGAGAGAAAGCTGTGAGAGAGAGAGAGCGTGAGAGAGAGAGAGCGTGAGAGAGAGAGCGTGAGAGAGAGAGCGTGAGAGAGAGAGCGTGAGAGAGAGAGCGTGAGAGAGAGAGCGTGAGAGAGAGAGCGTGAGAGAGACAGAGAGCGCGAGAGAGAGAGCGTGAGAGAGAGAGAGCGCGTGAGAGAGAGCGTGAGAGAGAGAGAGCGCGTGAGAGAGAGAGAGAGCGCGTGAGAGAGAGAGCGCGTGAGAGAGAGAGCGTGAGAGAGAGAGAGAGCGCGCGTGAAAGAGAGAGCGTGAGAGAGAGAGCGTGAGAGAGAGAGCGTGAGAGAGAGAGCGTGAGAGAGAGAGAGAGCGTGAGAGGAGAGAGAGAGCGTGAGAGAGAGAGAGCGTGAGAGAGAGAGCGCGTGAGAGAGAGAGCGTGAGAGAGAGAGCGTGAGAAAGAGAGAACGTGAGAGAGAGAGCGTGAGAGAGAGAGGGTGAGAGAGAGAGGCGTGAGAGAGAGAGCGTGAGAGAGAGAGCGTGAGAGACAGCGTGAGAGAGACAGCGTGAGAGAGAGAGCGTGAGAGAGAGAGCGTGAGAGAGAGAGCGTGAGAGAGAGAGCGTGAGAGAGAGAGCGTGAGAGAGAGAGCGTGAGAGAGAGAGCGTGAGGAGAGTGCGTGAGAGAGAGAGAGCGTGAAAGAGAGAGAGCGTGAGAGAGAGAGAGAGCGTGAGCGAGAGAGAGCGTGAGAGAGAGAGCGTGAGAGAGGAGAGCGTGAGAGAGAGAGCGTGAGAGAGAGAGCGCGTGAGAGAGAGAGCGTGAGAGAGAGAGCGTGAGAGAGAGAGCGAGAGAGAGAGAGCGTGAGAGAGAGAGAGCGTGAGAGAGAGAGCGCGAGAGAGAGAGCGTGAGAGAGAGAGCGTGGAGAGAGAGAGCGTGAGAGAAAGCGTGAGAGAGAGAGGGTGAGAGAGAGAGCGTGAGAGAGAGAGGGTGGGAGAGAGAGCGTGGGAAAGAGAGAGCGTGAGAGAGAGAGGGTGAGAGAGAGAGCGTGAGAGAGGGAGCGTGAGAGCGAGAGCGTGAGAGAGAGAGCGTGAGAGAGAGAGCGCGAGAGAGAGCGTGAGAGAGAGAGCGTGAGAGAGGGAGCGTGAGAGAGAGAGCGTGAGAGAGAGAGCGTGAGAGAGAAGAGCGTGAGAGAGAGAGAGCGTGAGAGAGAGAGAGCGTGAGAGAGAGAGAGAGCGTGAGAGAGAGAGAGAGAGAGCGTGAGAGAGAGAGCGTGAGAGAGAGAGAGTGTGAGAGAGAGAGAGTGTGAGAGAGAGTGCGTGTTGAGAGTGAAGAGAGCGTGAGAGAGAGAGAGCGCGTGAGAGAGAGAGCGCGTGAGAGAGAGAGCGTGAGAGAGAGAGAGAGAGAGCGTGAGAGAGAGAGCGTGAGAGAGAGAGCGTGAGAGAGAGAGCGCGAGAGAGAGAGCGTGAGAGAGAGAGCGTGAGAGAGAGCGTGAGAGAGAGAGAGAGGGTGAGAGAGAGAGCGTGAGAGAGAGAGCGTGAGAAAGAGAGAGCGTGAGAGAGAGAGCGTGAGAGAGAGAGCGTGAGAGAGAGAGCGTGAGAGAGAGAGCGTGAGAGAGAGAGGGTGAGAGAGAGAGCGTGAGAGAGAGCGTGAGAGAGAGAGAGCGTGAGAGAGAAAGCGTGAGAGAGAGAGAGAGAGCGTTGAGAGAGAGAGAGCGTGAGAGAGAGAGAGAGCGTGAGAGAGAGAGAGAGCGTGAGAGAGATAGAGGCGTGAGAGAGGAGAGAGAGAGAGATGAGAGAGATGAAGAGAGGAGAGAGAGAGAGAGAGGAGAGAGAGAGAGTGAGAGAGAGAGATGAGAGAGAGAGGAGAGAGAGCGTGTGAGAGAGAGAGCGTGAGAGAGAGAGAGCGTGAGAGAGAGAGAGACGTGAGAGAGAAGAGAGCGTGAGAGAGAGAGAGCGTGAGAGAGAGAGAGAGCGTGAGAGAGAGAGAGCGTGAGAGAGAGAGAGAGCGTGAGAGAGAGAGAGCATGAGAGAGAGAGAGAGCGTGAGAGAGAGAGCGTAAGAGAGAGAGAGCGTGAGAGAGAGAGCGTGAGAGAGAGAGCGTGAGAGAGTGAGCGTGAGAGAGTGAGCGTGAAGAGGAGAGCGTGAGAGAGAGAGAGCGTGAGAGAGAGAGAGCGTGAGAGAGAGAGCGTGAGAGAGAGCGTGAGAGAGAGAGCGTGAGAGAGAGAGCGTGAGAGAGAGAGCGTGAGAGAGAGAGCGTGAGAGAGAGAGCGTGAGAGAGAGAGCGTGGGAGAGAGAGAGAGAGAGAGCGTGAGGAGAGTGCGTGAGAGAGAGAGCGTGAGGAGAGTGCGTGAGGAGAGTGCGTGAGAGAGAGAGCGTGAGAGAGAGAGCGTGAGAGAGAGCGTGAGAGAGAGAGCGTGAGAGAGAGAGCGTGAGAGAGAGAGCGTGAGAGAGAGAGCGTGAGAGAGAGAGCGTGAGAGAGAGAGGCGTGAGAGAGAGAGCGTGAGAGAGAGTGCGTGAGAGATGAGAGCGTGAGAGGGAGAGCGTGAGAGAGAGAGAGCGTGAGAGAGGGAGAGCGTGAGAGAGAGAGCGTGAGAGAGAGAGCGTGAGAGAGAGAGCGTGAGAGAGAGAGCGTGAGAGAGAGAGCGTGAGAGAGAGGGGGTGAGAGAGAGAGCGTGAGAGAGAGAGAGAGAGAGACGTGAGAGAGAGAGCGTGAGAGAGAGAGAGAGCGTGAGAGAGAGAGCGTGAGAGGGAGAGCGTGAGAGAGAAAGAGCGTGAGAGAGAAAGAGCGTGAGAGAGAAAGAGCGTGAGAGAGAAAGAGCGTGAGAGAGAGAGCGTGAGAGAGAGAGAGCATGAGAGAGAGAGCGTGAGAGGAGAGAGAGAGAGAGAGAGAGAGAGAGAGAGAGAGAGCATGAGAGAGAGAGGTGAGAGAGAGAGCGTGTGAGAGAGTGAGAGCGTGGGAGAGAGAGAGCGTGATAGAGAAAGCGTGAGAAAGAGTGCGTCGAGAGAGAGAGCATGAGAGAGAGCGCGTGAGAGAGAGAGAGAGAGAGCGTGAGAGAGAGAGAGAGAGAGCGTGAGAGAGAAGAGCGTGAGAGAGAGAGAGAGCGTAAGAAAGAGGAGCGTGATAGAAAAAGAGCGTGAGAGGAGAGAGCGTGAGAGAGAGAGAGCGTGAGAGAGAGAGAGCGAGAGAGAGAGAGAGCGTGAGAGAGAGAGAGCGTGAGAGAGAGAGAGCGTTGAGAGAGAGAGCGTGAGAGAGAGAGAGAGAGAGAGAGATAGAGAGAGGTGGAGAGAGAGAAGAGAGAGAGAGAGGAGAGAGAGTGCGTGAGAGAGAGAGCGTGAGAAGAGAGAGAGCGTGAGAGAGAGAGAGCGTGAGAGAGAGATGAGCGTGAGAGAGAGAGCGTGAGAGAGAGAGCGTGAGAGAGAGAGAGCGTGAGAGGAGAGAGCGTGAGAGAGAGAGGAGAGAGAGAGCGTGAGAGAGAGAGCGTGAGAGAGAGAGAGAGCGTGAGAGAGAGAGCGTGAGAGGGAGAGCGTGAGAGAGAAAGAGCGTGAGAGAGAAAGAGCGTAAGAGAGAAAGAGCGTGAGAGAGAGAGAGAGCATGAGAGAGAGAGCGTGAGAGAGAGATGAGAGAGAGATGAGAGAGAGAGAGAGAGAGAGAGAGAGAGAGAGAGAGAGAGCATGAGAGAGAGAGAGAGAGCGTGAGAGAGAGCGTGTGAGAGAGTGAGAGCGTGGGAGAGAGAGAGCGTGTGAGAGAGAGCGTGAGAGAGAGAGCGTGAGAGAGAGAGAGAGAGCGTGTGATAGAGAGCGTGAGAGAGAGCGTGAGAAAGAGCGTGAGAGAGAGCGTGAGAGAGAGAGATAGATAGATAATTTTTATTATGCCTTAGTATGTAGATACTGTAAGGCAATTCGATTTTACAGTTTTTGTATCAGTAAATTTCTATGACATGTTGCATTATCAACTATGCTTAATAACTCGACTTAATACTATACAATTTTTTAACTTAATACTATACTTACTAATACGAGACTTTCTATGCTACTCTCCTCAATGTTTTACAGCACTGAGCATCGCTTATTGTTAATACTTATTTCTACGCCATTTTCTCTATCATCATTCGATTTCAATACAATTTCTATTTCGCTTCTCATCGCCCAATTTCGATATAATATAGTGAAATTTGTCGTTACCGATATCTGTGTGTATCGCTTTGTTCATTTTCTTACGGCTCATTTCTACTCCTGTCTATCTAGCATGGATAAGTAATTGAAGAATCGGGTTCTGAAGACGGATCGTGACGGTGAGCTTGTTACATCGACAGGTAGTGAATGCCACAGGTAACAGGCTGAGATCGAGAATGAGTTTCTATACGTAGTTGTGCGATGTATAGGAATTTGAAATATTTGGGCTGGATGACGCTCTGATCTACGCAGTTCACCATTTACGTGATTAAACAATTCAGTAAGATAACTCGGTACAGTCTCATACAGGATGGAGGAAACTAGAATCCCGAGAAAATATTTCCGTCGATTTTTAACCGAAAGCCAGCCTAAACGTTGCCGATACGGTGTTATGTGTTCGTCGCGTCGCAAGTCAAATATAAATCGTATGCACACATTTATTAGTTTTTGCAATTTCATGTTTTGCTCTTCTGTTAAGTTGTGGTACACTAGACAGCAGTAGTTAAAGTGTGGAAATACTATGGTGCTAATTAGTTTTATTTGGAGCTGAACTGATGGTGAGTTACGATGGAATTTTAGTTTGTGCAGAGTCTGAAAAACTTTGCGAGAAATTTCCGACACATGTGCGTTCCAAGAGAGATTTGCTGACATTTTAATGCCGAGGTTTTTTGCTGTTTTTACATATGGTAGCGGATTGGTGTTAAGAAAAATAGATGGCAGCTCACTTAAATTTATTTCTGCTACACGAGCATTTATACCTAGAACCATAACTGTCGATTTTCTTATATTTAGATTCAATCCATTTGCTATCGAGAAGTCGTGAATCACATTGACATCATGGTTTATCATCTGTAGTGCTTCGTTTAATTTATAGGGTTCACAAGAAAGCCAGATTTGTAGATCATCTGCAAATATCATGTGGTCAGTAAATACTAAGTCCTTTCCAATATCGTTTATAAATGAGGAGAACAAGAGCGGTCCTAGAACAGAACCCTGGGGAACCCCCATAGTCGTTTGCAGCCATTTTAAGCAGACACCCAGTTCATCGATCACCGCCTGAGAGCGCCCCGTAAGATACGAATGGATCCAATTTAATACTGATTCTGAGAAACTTAACAATTTTAATTTTCTTAAGAGATGTCGGTGGGAAACCACGTCAAATGCTTTGCTAAAGTCAAAAAGCACTAGAATCGTCACCATTCCTTTGTCTGCGGCACGCCTTACGTCATCACAGATTTTCAGTAAGACCGTTTGAATGGAGTGTCCGCAACGATAAGCTGATTGCCTACTATCAAGAACATTATGACTGGTTAAGAATTCCATTATTTGATCCGACATATTAAGAGACGAGGCAGCGTCTCGATGCACAGTGGTCCCAAATCACAAAACTTCGGACAAAAGTAGAAAAAAAAATTCTAGACACTTTTAATGGTTAAAATAGTTGTAGTGGTACACCTAGTATGTATTATGACCGTTAAGAAAGGGGGCTGCGTTCCTAAGCCCCGACCTGGCTTAGGAACGCATTCCGTTTGTGAACGCCGGGCCTGCCGCATTGTTTAATCACCGGGCGTCGAAAATAACACAGAATTCACACGCGTGTTGAATTGCGAAAAGTTAACGGATTTCGATTTTGCAAAATGAATACTTCTCCAGAAAGTTAGTACAATTTGAATGTGTTGCTTTAAATTATTATTAACAATGTATAAAACAGTGAGCCACTAATAAAAATAATGGTACCTTTATTGGTCACGTTCTGAAAAGTCATGTTAAAAAAGCAATTAGGCAAAACCCTTCTCGACCCCGGCTCTTAAACCGAATGGAAATTGTTGCTTACAAGGAAACGTTACGATGTCGATGCCTTCGATTTCGATGAAATTTGACATGCTTGTAGAATGTGTAAAAATAGGCGACAAGTATTTTTTTATATCGGCGAACCCAAACCGATGTGTTGGTCTAGTGGTTAGCGTGCCTGCCTCTGAAATCAACACATCGGGAGGTCGCGGGTTCGAATCACCGTCTCGTAGTTTCGGCGAGAAATAAAAACACAGGCGTGACGTAGCTCCAGTTCTACACAAATGCCGCGCACACGGACCGGTACGTGTGTGTGTCGGATGTGTATGGCTGTAGCCTGTCAGCTATTTCTCGACGAAACGCGACTAGCTCCGAGGCTGGGAAGCGAACTCATGACCGGCTGTATTGGTATAGGTTTTCTGCAGTTTCCCTATACCCATGACAAAAAAAACGTCATGGCGAATGCGATACAGAGGGGGAAGTCGGCTGCGGCCGCAAGGTGGGGATCGATTAGGGATGTGGATTGGAGAAAATGGTGGGAAATGTAAAAAGGGGGAAAATCCCTGTACATGGAAGGTAAAATTGGCGCAGCGTTCGCCGTAGCAGATACAATAAAAAAAATATATATCGGCGGACCCCGATTTTTTAAGGGTTGAAACGCACCCTCAAAAATTGGGGTGCTTTTTGTCGATAACGTTTTAACGGTGAGAGATATGAAAAAAACTTCAAATTGCAACAATGTTTTTTTTCGTGTACTGTACATTAGAGATGAGAACGATGCAGACAGCAACATATTTCAAATTGTTTCTTGCAAAAACGCAATTTTTTCAACCGTATCTCCGATAATTTTTAATCGATTGGGATGTAAATTTGCATACAAGTAGAGAATGGAAAAGTGCGGATAGCGATTGTTTCATTTTCCGATATCTCATAATTAAGGGGTTGGAATTGCCCGTCGATTTTTAGCCAAAAACATCGTATAAGCAGCTAGCCTTTTAGCATTTCGATCTAAATTCACGTCAATATATGTTCGTGTTATGACGCAATTGCATATTTGTAACAATCCAGCCCCCCCCCCCCCCCCCAAACGGTCCCCCACGCGAAAGGCAAACGTTCAAAGTTCTTACTGTAAGGCATGGACGAAAATTTGTAGAATTAAAAATGGGTTACAAAGAAAGTACAATCAGTAAAAATAGCTAATACACATTTTCTCGTTTTGGCGGAACGACACTCGTAAAGGGTGAACGCACCCTTAAAAAGTTTGTTCTTCCTATAGCTCGGGAACGGGCCGAAATGCGAATAAAAATGTACGTTAATCTAGCGAATCTAGTCAATCACCGAACAGGAAAAACAGTTCAGGATCTAGAAGACATGACCATTGAAGCGATGGATCAACCTATGAAAATGGAAGTCGAAGCTGGTCTCGATTTTCTTTCACCAAATGAAATTTCAATTAACAATGAAGGAGATTTGCACAGACAACGATACCTGGATCCAAAAATTGATGAAAATGTATGTACCCAAGATATAGAAGAATTGAGTTACGAATACATGGCAAGAGCTGTAGATTACTGGAGATCCGGGGCAAGTGGAAATAGAAAGTTATCATCTGTTCAAACGAAATTCAAAAAGGTGAAATCAGAACACCAGTTTCACCGGTGGGCCCATAGTATAAATGAGGGTGGCACCTACAAAGAAATGTTAACAAAAATGGCTCACTACACGTTAACCAATTTTAATGATGGCTTGAACAAAGGGAAGCTTGTCCATGATACAGATCTTCGACGACGGGCCTTACGTGTACGAGACATTGTAGGAATGCCAGCCGTAAATTTCCGAGCTTCCTTTTCTTGGCTAAGGACATTCAAAAAACCAACATGGAATTGTGTCACGGAAGATTGCTAAATATGTAACAAAACAACAATTTTTTAACGCTGATACACTTAAAAAAAGCTGTCGAATTTGTAGAAATGGTAATACGCAACATAGCCAACGTTGGGGCTGAAAAAACATTTAATGCTGATCATAGTGGATTCTATTTAGAGTTACATACAGGCCGCATATTACCGAATGAAGGGCAGAAATCCGTTGATTGACAGTAGTGCATTCGAAAATACAAACAGCACACAGTTATACTATACAGCCTTTGATTTTTGCGAGTGGCAAGCTTTTGACACCTATGTTGATCGTTCTAAGCGAACCTACTGGCAAATTTGGTCCGCGAGCGGAACAAACTATGGTCAGAGCCGAAAATATATTTCTATTAGCTTCGAAATCTGAAAAATTGACTATTAATAATTTCAACCGTTGGTTCCAAGAAGTATATATTCCCAATACGGGTTCAAAATCGGGTCAAGAATATTTCTGGATGCTTGGAGCGGTCAATGTCCAACCGCATTTAAATAAATGGACATACAAGGGAAAGATATTAAAGTTTTAACCATTCCAGCAGGTAAATATATTGCACCAGTTTCATTAGTTCTGTAGGCAATTAGTTCATATGATAACTAGTAATTCCTGCAGGTACAACTGGAATAATACAGCCTCTTGATGTTTATGGCTTTCGTGTATGGAAAAATTTCGTCAAACACTTTTCCGACGCCGTAATATTATACAATTACGATGGCAATCTGTATTTGAAAGACAATATTATTAAGTTACAATCTCTTACACACAACCAGTTTTCTATTCCTCGGTTTATAATCGTTTTCAAATATGCGTGATACAAAAGCGGTTACGAAGAAGAAAGTGTTACATTCTAGCGAATGTGCCTTCTCTTGGTTATTCCCAATATCCTCATTTGCCTTAACCCACAGCGATATATGCACGATACCAGCACCGTCAGTCATCGACTTTTCCTATCCCATTGGCTGTCAACAAGAACACGATCTCAGACGCATATTCCAAGAAGAGCTGTCGAACGAAAAACCAACCATCAACTCGATCAACAGACTCCAAAAACTCTACGCCGGCCGATCCGCATGGGGACCAAGAGAGGCCTCGTTCCTAGCTTATTCCAACATATCATAGACTAGACGGCTTCGACGAACTTCATAACTCCGACTAAATAGTAAGACATCCGGTCTCGCATCGTAGTCCGATATACAAACCTCTCGGTATGAGAAGTCACCATCGCCATAAATCGACATAACACAAACCATGCGTACGCCTAGGTCTCAGATATTGAACTCTGTACTCCATGCGTTTGGACGCCGAAACACGGAACAAAGGTCTCCTGCCTTCGATGCGTGCAATTCCATATAAGGAATGATCGAGATCGATTCTGCGAATCATGAATATTGCGACTAATGACGCTAAACCTTAAAGTTCCTTCTCCCACTATCGAACCCCTCCTAATTTTCATATCAAGAAAGACTTCCTTCCTGATGTCAGTCGTCCAACAATTTCTCAACAAGACTCAAGTTCTTCTATGGGGTCTCAATCCCATTCTCCCTACAATCTTCATCCAATACAGATCTGTCTCGCAAAATTTTTCATCGAATTAACTTCACTTCTTAATCTTGTTTTGACAGAATTCGAAGTGTAGCACAAATATCATAGAGTTTCGAATATTATACATTTTCGGGTTTTGACCGAAGTAATGTATAATTGTTTAGTTGACTCTCGCGGCCTGGAGTCCATAAAGTATTTCAAGTGCGGTTTACTACGTGTAAAAACATAAATACGCTTAGCGCCCGAAAGTCTGGTGCTGGTGACCGCTTTCCGAACGCTAAGTGTGGCGTCCGTCAACGAGGCCCTTTTTTACGAGCGACAACAGATACTCTTGCGAGCGAGCGTACCTACACACTGATACACTCACAAACACAGCGACAAATTTCATTTTATGTTAATCCGATTGTTCCCCTGACTTCATCGTTATTTTCATTGTCATTTTTTCTGTATCAGTAACTTGATTGATCCAATCACTTATTTGTAATAAACCTTTAGTTAAGTTCGTACGAATTTGTCGGATTATTTCTCGATACCAAATCATTGCATGATTTTCTAATTTCAACTCATTCCAAGCACTACCCCACTACCCCCTCCAAAAAGGAGGGAGTCAAACAAAATATATGCTCACGTCTCTTCCGGGCATGACATACTAATTTTTGGGGGCTCGTCCGGGATCTTAAAAAGGGAATGTGCCGATTGATCCGATGTCCGGGGACGCATGAACAGCTAGTTCATTGAAGTTAAATATCATCGACGACTGAGGTGAACCATCGGGTTATCCTTTGAGGAGTTCTGACGCTCAATTGCTACCCGGTCTCGGACCTAAGATACGACACGAAAAAAATCAGAATTACCTCAAAAAGTCGATAACGAAACACAACAGACATGGCGCTAGGTACAAATCAGTCACTCGCTTACGTATCTTTAAGGAAAGCTATCGAAATGGTCCCGGATTTTGACGGGAAAGGTAGCTCCTTCTCAGATTTTGTAGCCGGACGCGAAGACGCATTGGCGTCGCTTCCGCCCGGATTCGAAGCACGGTTTGTGAGAGTAATTCGAAACAAACTGAAGGGTCAGGCTAAGAAGGTCATCCGGTCATCCACGTTCGAAACAGTAAAATCTCTTCTGAAATTCTCAAAGAAACTATATGCTCCAAGCAAAACTGAGGTGCAACTGTTGGGGGAATTCAGTAACATTTTTTAAAGAAGCGGTGAAACCGTAATAGATTTTTCCACTGCAATTAGGGATAAAGCTAGGGAAATACTCGACGCTCATCCAGCATCCCAAAACGGCACGGAAAGTGCCGCTCACAGAAAAACAGTAGACGGCTATTTCCTCTCGTCTTAAACTCGGGCTAAGACTGGAGATATAACAGCGTCTCCCTTGGTGCGACGATATCTCGACCGCTATAGATCATGCGATCGAAATCGAACGCGACCTCGAAGCCCGTAAGGAACTTCTCTTGTCCTCTATTAGATCCGTTCCGAACAAATCGGCAAAAACCTGTGACATCTTGCAATCACATGCCAAAAATGAAACGGTAAAGGTCACAAAGCCGATCAATGTGGAAATAATAAAATCGTTCAAAAATCTGTCACGTGTAAATTTGCGATAAACCCGGTCACATCGCGAAAAATTGCTACGTTAACCAAAAATCTTCGAATTTTTCTGGCAATCAATCACACCACTCGCCCGGTCCTCAATGCCCACTCTGCCATAAGCAGGGTCATACCGCGGATCGATGTTTTAAATTTCAAAACAATCCCCCGAATTCTGATCCGCCATCTTGTCGGTATTGCAAAAAGGTCGGGCACACAGTCGAAATCTGTCGTGCTCAAGATTATGATAATTCGCGTAATCAGTCGTGAAACGGACCGAGTGCCCCTCGGACAGACTCACCGAGCGGCCCGCCCACTCAAACGCGTCAAGCGAACGCCATCTCTCTCGGGGAGCCGAACGAAACTATCCGACCTACCCGGTAAAGTCGGAAAATTTCAACACATTTCCCTCGGTATGTATCGGAGCACTACCGGAAAAAGGGGCAATTCCGATGCTGTTAGACAGCGGCGCTATCCCCAATTTGATAAAAAAAGGCATATACAAAAATATGGTAGACATCAACGAAGAAGATGTCATTAAATTTACCGGCATATCCGAATTACCGGTCTTTGCACTAGGGAGCGTGCTACTCCGCGTATTCGACTTCGAATCGCTATTTCACATTATACCCGACAATGTGCCGCTTCCCTAACCCGGTCTGCTGGGGTCTACCTATTTTTATGAAACCAAGTCCAATATCAATTACCGAACGTAATGTCTCGAGTATGGGGATAAGTCATGGCTTTTCAAAAAAAAAAGAACCGAACCCGACGAGGCGATAGAAATCCCCGCGCGTTCGGAAACTCCCTTCTTCGTGAAGGTAAAAGACAGCATAATAAAAGAGGGATGCCTCTCGCCTTTTAAAATCCGTCAAGCTGTATATGCCGGCGATTGCCTGGTGAAAAACATCGACGGAAAGGCTCATTTGAAGGTTTATAATACCACAAATGACGCTGTCAAACTGATGGTCCCAGTTGTGGAGCTGCAGGAATTCGACGCTATCGAAGACCTGTCAGAAAATTCTCTCAGTTCAGACTGTACGACAGTTCCAAATTCTCGTTTAATCCCTCGTGACCCTTCTAATCCAAGCGTAAATTGCACGATGATTGCGCCGACCCAGAGCCCAAAAGTGATCAATTCCAAAATTTCGATGACGAATGTCGAATCAAATAAGAAGTCTTGTAGCGAGTAACGAACGAGAATCAACATCAATCAAAATAAAAATTTCAGTCAAATTCCGGGCCAAAAATCAAAAGCAGACAGAAATCAATACGCGAAAAACACAAAAATGAAATCGATCGAAAATTCAAAAATCGAGGTCGATCGTAGCTCAAGGTTAAACTATGAAACAAATCGAGATAAAAGTCAAAAATCGAATAATGAAAAGTCTCTTGCGACTCGACCTCCTTGCAAAAACCGAATTAGAACATGTCGAAAAAATAATCGAACAATATTCAGACAGATTTCATGTAAAGGGCGAACCTCTAGAAGCCACACATGTACTCCGACATAAAATCCCAACGGTCGACGACCTGCCGATAAACACTAAACAGTATCGGTTTCCCCAAGCGCTCAAGGGCGAAGTCCAGCGTCAAGTGGACGAGGTACTAGAAACAAGAGTCATAAGCCACTCGGAATCTGCAAATAACAGTCTGGATAGTCCTGAAAAAACCAGACTCCAACGGTAACAAACATTGGCGAATGGTAATTGACTTTCGTGGTTTGAACGAAAAAACAATCGATGACTCATATCCGCTACCCAACATCACAGATATTCTGGATCAGTTGGGACGCGCGAATTATTTTTCAGTATTCGATTTAGTATCCGGTTTCCACCAGATAGAAATAAATCATGAAGGCAAATCGAAACCCGCTTTCTCTACCCCACATGGGCACTACGAATTTTCAAGAATGCCATTCGGGCTTAAAAATGCCCCGGCAACCTTCCAGTGCTTAATGAATATCGTATTGAGTGGACTCCAAGGAGTATCCCTCTTTGTTTATCACGACGATATCGTAGTGTATGCCAGGGACCTAGAGGAGCACGGTAAAACAATTCACGAACTGATGGAAAGATAGCGCAAAGTCAATCTCCAACTATAACTGGATAAATGCGAATTTCTCCGACTAGGTACCTGACCTAGTGTCAGGTACCTAGCCTACCTAGTACCTAGTCAGGTACTTATGTGCCTAGTGCACATAAAGTGCACTAGGTACCTGACTTCTAGATAAAGACGGATTTAAACCAGACCCGAGCAAACTCTCAGCCGTCAAAGATTTTCCTATACCCAAAAATGTTAAAAATATTCCTATGGTTAGTATCGTAGGTTATCAAAGACTTTTCCAAATTCGCGAAACCCCTAACTCGCCTCTTAGAGGATAAGGTTGACTTCAAATGGTCTGACGAAGAGCAAAAAACTTTCGATATCCTAAGGGTTAAATTATGCGAAGCTCCTATTCTCCAATACCCCGATTTCGAAAATCCGTTTATTATAACAACGAATGCTTCTGGCTACGCCTTAGGCGGAGTCTTATCACAAGGAGAAATAGGAAAAGACAAACCGATAGCTTATACGTCGTGCGTACTACGAGGAGCGTCCCTTCGGTACGACACGTACGAAAAAGAAGCAATGGCGATCATTCATAGCGTAAAAGCTATCCGACCGTACATCTATGGTAGGAAATTCACGCTTGTAACGGATCACAAACATTTGCTTTGGTTCAAGACCGCCAAAGACGCGAACGCACGCGTTCTAAAATGGCGACTCAAGCTGTCCGAATACGATTACGATGTCGTATACGAACTGGGCACACTAAATTCAAACGCTGACGCATTGTCGCGTAATCCAATCGAGTAACCAGAAGAATCCAAAATAGCCGCCCATTGCAAACACAAAGAAATAAAAAATTCAAAAACGCACCACAGGAGATAACTCATTCAAAAACGAAATTCAGTAGTAGTGAATCCCATTCAAATCACGACATGGGTCGAAATCCATCCATTTCCGGAGTCCAAAACAATAAATGTAGTCACCCGTGCTCAGGCAAGGGAGACTGTACGGTGTATCAGCATCGTACACGACGACCTCGCAAGGCCGTGAACTACGAGGAGAGTAGTGACGACGAGACGGAGGCAGATGTAATAAGACCCGCACGCGTGACCCGACCTAAGAAGGCCGTTGGCTCAAAAACGTTCAATGACCCGAACCAGCGCAAAGCACTTCCTATCTCTCACTCCAAAACCTCCACCGATTCCAATTCCGATAATTCGACAAATTCAGACTTCAGCTCTCTCAATTCAGAACTTTCTGAAGACGAGATCCCTCCAACGGAGGAAAGAAAAATATCAGAAGTACAAATCACTGATGGCATTACGACTAAGGGATTGTTCCATTTCCGAAACGATCAGCTTGTCTATTTTGTCGATTCAGCTGGCAAACCATGTGACTCTGGAGCACAAAAGTTGTTAGAATTAACCAAACTTCCACTCTGAAAGAATTTGACGGTTGGCCAAGCTCACAGCAAAAAAGTTGGAAATAATATCACATCGCCTTCGTTATCAAAGGCGAGTATTCAGGATCATTATCGTTCGTATCAGAGAACATTAAAGAAAGCGTAAAGGAATTACGAGATCTTTGCGAAATCCTCAAACTTGAATCATGGAGTATTTGCCAAACGAATTATGTCGAACACATAGTACGCAACGACATTATGAACATCATAAAAGAATCCTTTAAGAATATTCGAGTAAAGATAACCATTTGTCAGGGAACTCTACAGTACGTGCCAATCGAAAAACGAGATTCGATTTTTTATGAAATGCATAATTCCCCAATCGAAAGACATAAGGGTGTTTCAAACACATACAATAGAATCAAGCGCGAATATTTCTGGGAAGATTTAAAGTCAGACATCTCAAGAAGAGTGCAGCAATGCTTAGAATGTCAATTGAAGAAATGGGTCCGAGTCAAAACCAAACAACCGATGATAATAACGGACACTCCCGGAACCGTTTTTGAGAAAATATCAATGGATATTGTTGGACCTATGCAATGCCCGTCAAATGAAAACGAGTATATTCTCACGATCCAAGACCACCTCTGAAAATATTGTGTTGCAATTCCGCTTCCGAATACACTGGCGACTACGGTCACTGATGCATTCGTAAAAAGATTCATTTGCGTTTTCGGTGCGCCAAAAGCGCTATTAACAGATCAAGGAAGCAATTTTTTAGCGGTCTCATGAGAAGGGTCGCAAAACGTTTCCGAATTAAGCGATGTAGGACAACGGCGTTCCACCCGCAGTCCAATGGTGCCCTCGAAAGATCTCACCACGTATTAGCCGAATTTTTTAAGCAATACACAGACAAGGATAACGAGTGGGATCAATGGCTAGAATTGGCAATGCTCTCGTACAATACTAGCGTTCACGAAAGCACGAAGTACACTCCCTATGAGGTAGTCTTCGACAAAGTTGCAAGAGTCCCATCAAGCGAACCGCTTCGGGAATCAGATCGGCTACCAACATATCGTGGTTATTTTATGGAATTGATCGCTCGTATAAACGGAATCCGAAACATGGCTTGGGAAAATTTGGTCTCGTCCAAAAATCGTTCAAAAAAGTATTATGACAGAAACGCGAATCCAAAAATTTCAAAGTAGGAGACTTCGTCTACCTACAAAAGGGTCCTAAACCCGGTAAACTCAGAGATCAATATACTGGACCGCATAAGGTCTTAGAAAAATCTGCGAAGGGTAACGTTAAAATTCAGTACAACAACAAAACACGAGTAGTTCACGAAAATCGCCTGCGATATTTGCATATTAACGTCGAAGTCAAACCCAAAAGAAAAAGAAAGCCGACCAGAGTGGACGAATCCGATTTTAATCCTAATTAAATAAGTAATAATAATAATTACCCTGTTTTGCAGATGGCTGTTATCATTCATTATCGTCTAACGATATCACCTTTGCACTTACAACCAGAGAACTAGATCAAAATTTCTAGTTACAGTATCCTCAGTAAAGAACATCCGAACTTGTTTATGTTCAAAACTCGCCGAACTAACTGTTTCACAATTCAAGAGAGATTTACAGTCACGAACCTAGATACAATTGCTTACACCAATTCGAAATTCATATACGTAGCCATTATTTTATATTAGAAAAGCATTATATTAGGATATGCATACCCAACAGTATAGCAAGGAGCGCTAAATGTTCCAAAAAAGTTTGTTATTAGCGGTCCAAGCCTCGAAGAAATTGTGTACAATTTAGGAAAGAAGCCGAGTTATATGACGGTACTTTTTGGCGAAATAGTACACGTTATTTAATGTGTTACAATACAAGAAAAACTGATCAGGTTAAAACAATTTTTTACAATCAATCTCCTGTCACTCGTGGAACGAAAAATATCTCCTTACTCCTCGAACTCACATATATCAAATTACCAAAAGAGAAACTCAAACAACCTGCAATTCATTACTTCCTCCATATTACCCTTTCGAAGACACTTGGTACAAATTCATGCCTTCGCCCAAGCCACACCACCTGTAATCACGAAATCGACGACGAAGTCTACTCGAAGATACGCCAACCCAGGATCACCAGCATCATATGGGATCTATTCCACAGAAGATATCGACAACGAACGAGAACGCACAGTGTTTTCCGTAGAGAAACCCGGAGTCGTAAACAACATGACACGGGGCATCAGTGGTCAAAACACTACTAATGAAGAGGAGAAGCTCTTAAATCGCCTGTATAAGGACAATATATAACGCAAGCAGACTTTATCTGGAATCGCACCTGGAAAATTCATTCAATTCGGTACAGCTAGCGCTGGTTTCACCCGAACCTCATTCGACGTACGAGCGATCAAGGTCCTCTTAGATAAGGCGATCCATGCATACAGCCTACACCCTGTGGACGGCTGGTCAAGTTATCTCGTCGGTGCAGTATGGGATTCGGTTACGTACGTCCTGATGCCCCTGGCTTAACAACGCAAGAAGAAAACGTGAACGGATACAGTGACTGGTAACGAATTTTATCAAGTCATGTCGGCCCCTCCAACTGAACCAAAATGCCCATATTAACACTGCAACACATGATCTGTACCCTGTCCTCTCCGATCATCCAGAAAACAACCAATCCTCCAAACCTCGTTTCTTCTCTTAAATTCGCACGAGGAGACTTAGGATAATTCTGATCATGCTTATAATTTTCTTTGTTGTCATCGTTCTTTTAGCCTTATCAAGTAAGAGATAGGGTAACATACGTAAATAAGCTTCTATGCTTGAGGAAAATCAAAAAGGAGAAAACTGATAGACATACTTTTTAGCGCAAAATCAAAATCAAGGTTATCGATGACTGTTGATGTTCAGCTGATAATATTTAGCGCTTCATTCGGTTTTGCGTTTTCAGTACTTCAATAAAGTGGACGATCCGATGCTCCCACGCAGCAAAGTCTTCGACTGAACTTAAGAGCGCGGCTTGGTCGTGCAAGCTTTGTTCGAGTCGATATTAAAGATCTAAAAACTCTTTCCAGAGAGATTATGTTACTAACTGACTGCTTCATTCAAAGTGTGGTCACTTCTGAGCGCTGTCGATGATTAAAGATGGTCTTCCATCGGAAATTTTTTCGTTTTTCCCTTCTTGCTTGGAAAATACAATAGCATCACCTCCGGCAGCGTTTTTTTAAATATCGCGTTAGTATCTATTACCGTGGAGAGTCTGAAAAACAAATAAATAAATAAAATAAGGAGGTTGGGGGTTCATCTAGACTAAACATTATTTTATGCGTATTCCACACCTCGAGTGCATTTGTGCTCAAGTGGCGCATACAGACGGATCAGCGGTCAAAAGCTAAAAAAGGCTTCGCCCATAGATCGATAAAGTTTATTGTTTCCGTAATAAATACCGCAGTAGTAGAGCTAAGCCGATTCTAACCCTGGGATCTCAGGGGGGAGCGGGGCGGGGAAGTCGAGCGCGGGGAAGCCATGGTATGCATTGTAGAGAGGGGGATCCTGCATGCGGCAGCCGAGTGCAGGGTTGCGGCGGAGGGAAAGGGGAGGGGTGTTCGAGAGTGGGGAGGCTAGTTTTTGGTGACGATGTCTTCCAGGCGGTAACTGAACCCGCGGGCGAGAGGGGGAAGCCGCTCTTGACTCTGTGGGGGAGGGGGCATCATAGAGTCGCAGGTCCTTGAAAACCCATAAAATCTGATAATTTATTATCAACATCATAGATGTAAGCGGAGCATTTGTGTCCAGACTATTCACAGGAGTTTATATATAAAAAAAACAACATAGACAAATGTGTGCGTGTGCGTGCGTGCGTGTGTGTGTGTGTGCGCGCACGCGCGCGTGTGTGTGTTTGTGCGTGTGTGTGTGTGTGTGTGTAACGTTGTCTCTTAAGAAGTTACTTAGAGGGCTAAGAAAAGGTGCATGAATTTATCCTTATGTTCTTTTTTTTCAACTATCTGGACGGAGGCTCCTGTCCGAGACACTGTTATACACTGCAACGTTTCAACCACCTCGTCCGAAAGTCTTAAATTTTACGCCTCTTTTTTTTCTTACTTCGAGCGCCAGGGACCGTCATACCCTATCGCTTCGCATGTGCAACTCGAGCCTCATCATTCCATAGGTCCACACTGGAAAACCCATAAAATTTTACGACAGCATGCGACGAAGACAGTGATCCGGGGGAAAAAATGGATTTCCATTTTACAGGACTTTAGTTTTTCATCTCTGAATGATAATATATACAGAGAGTGCAACGTCAAGCCTTGATGCCGACACTTATGATCATGCAGGTCTGGACAAGTTAGCCCCATGGTTAAGGATTTTTCCTTCATTAACACCACTCTTCAAGCTATTAGAACTTTGTTTTGCTCCGCTATTCAGAGCATATATGATAACGGGGTGTTAATTTTGAAAAACTATAAACTTTCGGAGATCTATGGATATAGACCTTTTTTAGGCTTCAACCGTGGACCACTTGAGCACCGATGAAGAGCCTATGAATTTTTTTTTCACTACACGCATCTCGACTGAGATGATCTTTTATTTTTCCCGGCAATCCAATACGATATTAGAAAATTCTCGTGGGTTGGTGATATTTTCCGAGATGGTAGGGAAAGACGAAAAATGTCTAAAGGGGAAAACCATTTTTAATGATCTGCTGCGCTCAAAAGTGTTCGCACTTTGGATCGAGCAGTCAGTTAGTCAACATCACCTCTTTTGGGAAGCCTCGTTTCATCAAATATGGAGGGCAACGCGGAGAAGTTCATTCGAAGATTTTGCTATGTGGGAACAACGGTGCGTTGAGTTTATCGAAGAATTGCCAACGCAAATTCGGATTAAGCGCCCGCGACTATCAATTGGACTTCAACAGTTATTGATAGCCCAAATAGCGCGGCTGGAAGGGTTGAGGAATTCTGTGCGCAATCGTTTTATACACACGGGTGCAGGAAACGGTCATTATGGGCTAATCTGGCGAGAGATTGACACATCCTTCAATAGTCGAATATTGACCGGTTCCGTAATCAATCGCAACCACATCGAACCACGGCAATTTCTCAACGATTCTCGCGACCTAGTGCATCAACATGTGCAAAATACTATCTGCAAACACAACAGCATCAAAATTAATGCAGTGTTCAATGGTGAATTCGCGAGTGGAGACAATCATGCTAATAAAAGTGTCAACACGCGAAACTGTGAACTCTTTAACACAAGCGATTTGAATGAGTGGTACCAGCAACGCGTTATGAAGCCCACTTTAACCTTACTCGACGAATTTGAAGAACGAGATAGTGGCTGGGCTCTACGGAAAATACTTAACCTCACAATAAATGTGAATAAGTATAATCCGATGTGTGCTAGGTGCTCCATATCATTACCGCGGGAAACAATGATGAAGAGAGCTGTGATCAACGTCAAATCCAACGATAACGCATATTTCGCGTGGGCAGTTGTCGCTGCTCGATACCCAGCCGAACGACACAGTGACCGTCCGCCATCTTACCCACATTACTCAAGCGTACTGAATGTACGGGACATTCAATTCCCGGTTACCATACACCAAATAAAAAAATTTGAGCTGCAAAACAATTTATCCATCAACGTGTACACCACCACCACCACCGCTAAAAAGGACATCGCTCCAATATGCGTGACTCAAAATAAGAAGGAAAAGCACATCAATTTGCTGTACATGCAAGATACTAAGGACAACATTGTGGGGCACTCCGTATGGATCATGAATCTGTCGAGACTCGTGCCGAAGCAACTGAGCAAAGCGGGACAAAAAATATATCTGTGATCGGTATGTAGTTACTATAATATATATATATATATATATATATATATATATATATATATAGGGAATTATATATGCTAGACGAATTAAACAAAAATAATCTTTTTTTGCAGGTGTTTGCATCACTTCGGATCCGAGGATAAATTGCAATCGCACGAGGTCGATTGTGGAGCAATAAACGACTGCGCGATCCGACTACCAAATGACACCAACAAGTGTCTCCAGTTCAGCAACTTTAGCCGGAAAGAGCGACATCCCTTCATCGTGTATGCTGATTTGGAGTGTGTGCTGGCAAAGACCGATGAGAAGACCCAAGCGAAAGATATGTATCAACACCATGAAGTGTTTAGTATTTGATATTACGTGCGTTGTTCGTATGACGATTCATTGTCTTCATATCACTCGCGTCGCAATGCTGATTGTGTATCATGGTTTGTCGAAGAACTGAAAAATCTAGCATTGCGCATAAAAGAAATTTTCTGCGACAATGTCCCAATAATTTATCTGACACCGAGCGAGTGGACAAGTTTTCGCAAAGCGACCCAATATCATATATGTAGGAAACCATTCGCGCAAGACGATATACGCATTTGAAATCATTGCCATCTGATGGACGCTATAGAGGCCCTGCCCATTCTAATTGCAATTCAAACTACAAACAGTCATTCTTCATTCCAGTAGTTTTTCACAATTTTCGGGTTACGATGCACATTTTATCATCAAGGAAGTAGCCACAGCGTTCGAAGGAAAGACCGATGTGCTTCCAAGCACAAAAGAGAAATACATCTCCTTCACGAAGCACATTCAAATCACAGATGATTCTAAATAAAAAATCCAATTGCGCTTCATCGATTCATACAAATTCCTCAATACCAGTCTCGACAAATTAGCTTCATTTTTACCGAGGACAAACTGAAAATTTAACGCATGCAATGTTCAACTCTATCGACGGAAAATTTCAATTTGCTGACGCGAAAAGGAGTCTTCCCTTATGAGTATATTGACAACGTAAGCAGGTTGGACGACACTTGCTTACCACCACGTGACGCATTTTATAGTTCCCTGACAGATGCTACATTATCCGAGAGCGAGTACGCGTATGCGGAGAACGTTTGGGAGCGGTTCTCCATTCGAACGCTGGGTGACTATAGCGATTTGTACTTGAAGACAGATGTCTTGTTATTAGCTGATATTTTCGAAAACTTTCGGAATACGTGCATTGAGAGCTATGGCCTAGATCCCGCGTATTATTACACATTGCCGTGGTATACCTGGGATACAATGTTAAAACACTTGAATGTAAAGTTTGAATTACTAACTGATATCGACATGGTTTTATTGGTTGAGCGTATACGCGGTGGTCTCAGTCAATTCTCAAACCGATATGCACACGCTAATAATAAGTACATGGAGTCATTTGATCCATCGAAAGCATCATCATAATTGATGTATTTTGACGTCAACAATTTGTATGGATGGGCAATGTGTCAACCCTTGCCATATGCAGATTTTCGATGGGTCAACGACGTGTCCAAGTTTGATCCATTATCCATCGCGCTAGACTCACCTATAGGCTACATCCTTGAGGTCGACTTGGAATATCCCCAATCTCTACATGATGCACACAAAGACCTACCGTTTTGCCCAATACACGAAAAACCACCGGGTAAGCAGCAAGAAAAGCTGCTAGCAACCGTCTGCGTTAAAAAAAACGCTACATCATACACTACAGAAATTTACAACAATGTTTACGTCATGGACTTTGCCTCACGAAAATCCATAGGGTATTACAATTCACACAATCCCCATGGCTACGTTCATATATCGAGTTAAATACTTAGTTTCGAACGCTGGCCAAAAACGATTTTGAAAAGAATTTATACAAATTGATGAATAATGCAGTGTTTGGCAAAACGATGGAGAATGTGCGCAATCATGTAGATGTAAAGCTTTTGACAAAATGAGAGGGCAGGTATGGTGCGGAGGCAATGATTGCGAAGCCAAACTTCCGCAGCCGAAGCGTTTTTTCCGAAAACCTCTTTGCCGTAGAATTGTGCAATCTCGAGGTGAAGTTCAACAAGCCGATATATGTGGGTATGTGCATACTCGACATATCCAAAACATGCTTGTATGGATTTCATCATGAGTATAGGGTACCATTGTATCGGAATAAATGTAAAGTGATGTATACCGATACAGATAGCCTCATATATGTCATAGAGAGCAAAGAAGTATATGCAGACATGAAGAGCGACATTGAAAAATTTTATACGAGCAACTATTCAGCGGACAATAGGTATGATATGCCGCTTGTCAACAAGAAGGTACCCGGTCTCATGAAAGATGAATGCAATGGTGCAATTATGACCGAGTTCATAGGACTTCGATCGAAAATGTATGCGACCCGTGTCGAGGGTAAGAAGGATACTAAAAAAGTTAAAGGTGTCAAGAGCAGTGTTGTGGCTAGGACAATCCCGTTTGACGATTATGCCCAATGCTTGAAGAAAGACATTGAAATGATGCCTAGTCAAACGTATATTCGATCGAAGTTGCACAAGGTCTACACCATTCGTGAGACAAAAATCGCTCTAAGTCCTCATGATGATAAGCGGTATATCATACCTACGACCTCTGATACCCTACCATAGGGGCATTACAGAAAACCGTCGTGAAAAGTTTTGTAATTTTTTTTCCACAACCTTGATGTAAAATTGAGTATATTTTTGTGAATATTGATGTATAAAACTCGTGAAAATTATGTATATGTTTTGTTCACTCGATGTTAAAATTATGTTTGTTGTATATATTTAATTGTGCAAGAATGGATTTATTATTTTCTGTAAATAAAGAAGCGGACTTTTTATAATCACATGTGTTTATTCACTCTATCCATCTCCTCACGTTCCACGAAAAAGGGCCACGGCGAGAAGGGAGGAAGCAAGCCTGCTGTGGAGTCGGTCGGAGGGATGCGGGGACGACCAGCAGGTCAAGATTCATAAAACATACATATTTTTACATTTTCTTTATTATCGACTACAAATCGGATTTACTTATCGAACTAATGTGGCTATTGTCGAAACCTAACCACTTTACAAACATTCGATTACCGCGCTTCTTCAATACCGCTTCAATGAGATAGATATCGGGGTGCTTGACCATTAGAAGCTCTTGTTCGTAGAAACCACCGGCGATCGGTTCATCTTTATGGTCCTTCAAGTGGTACGTCACGGGATGAGTTTTTTTCACACGATAGATTGTAAATATTTCCGTTGTCCAGTTTGGGGTGTAACCCTTTTCGAAAACAGTCTTAAATTTACTGATTCTCACTTTATCACCAACGGCGTATTTCGGCGATCTTTTCATTGGAGGCTTATTGAAAATCTGCTGCAATTGCTTCTCATTTTCCGCGTTGACATTTCTCGGCTTCATCTTGATGGTGCGATGTACAGAATCGTTGTACTCGGCAATTAGATTATCAAAAATATCGATCCACTTATAATTAGCACGAAGACTAAATTGCATCCACATCTTGTTCTTCAATGTACGATTGAAACGCTCGGAAATGGATGCCTTCAAGTTGCTATATGTTGAATACATGTGAATATGGCTCTTTTTCATGATGGCCTTAAAGTTACAATTGTAGAATTCTTTTCCCCGATCAACGTGTAAGTTCTGCGGTATGCGTCCCTTAACGAGGATCGACTTCATTGCTGCTGCTACATCTTTACCACTCTTACTCAGCATTGGCACGGCCCAGGCGAACTTTGAAAAAGTATCGATGACGGTGAGGAGAAATTTGTGTTTGGAGTTGCTGCCCGCGTATGATGACATATCGACGAATTCAGCTTGCCAGGTCTCGTCCAAGCCACGGATGTCCACATGTCGACGCGGATAGTTTCGTCGAGCAGGCTTATGTAGCTCCAGCACGAGGGCGCCCCTTTTTTCGTTCATTTTCCAGTCCACTCAGTCGTGCGTCCAATTCAACAATGACGTTTGAATTACGAATCACCAAATTTTGTGGAGTTTTGACATCGGTCTCGAGTGTCCTCGCAATGTCTCGTATCGTAGCTTCAAGTGCATTAACCAACAACTGACTACTCTCATTCATTTCTTTGCGTATGTTCTTAATGAAAGTTCGAGATTTCTTTTGTAACGCACTTAGAGTGATGGCGTCATCTAGTTCTTCCGGATTTGCAATGTTACGCAATCGTTTCTGCTCCAAGTCATAATGACCATCTGCGGTAATTCTAAAGCCAATCCCTGGTCGACCTGGAGGACCTTGCTTACTGTGGAGTACACTCCTACTTGAATGACGTCCAAACACATCGACACTCATGATGAGAATGCGTAAATTCTCCGATGTCGAGTTAATAAATGATTTCAGTTTCGCGCAATTCCTGAATAATCGATATAATTTCATTCGCATGTGATGAATTTCCGGCTGCTTGGGATGTCAGAAGCAAGCGAAGGCGATCCACTAGCTCGTTTGGATTGTCCCAATAAATATAGTCCAATTGGGTGTTTTTTCTAGCTACCTTATACTTTGGCATACCCTGTCCCACATGGTGATCGACTATATTTGCGATATATGTGTTAAATTTGTGGCTGATGTAACGTCGTATAGCTTCACTAGGCTTATACAATTTTTTGTGAGCATTCGTCGAGATTACAATCTTTTCGTAGTTTTTCAAATCATCCGGTGTGAGAGTTTCGACATGAGGCACTTTTTAAACAAAAGCTCCGTTAATCCAACAGTTTTCGCATAACTCGCATCTCCCGCACGAATATGTTGAGAGTCGAAAATTATCGGAGAATTGCCAATCATTAATTTGTTGTTAGCGAGATTGCGTACACCATATAATACATCCAAGCTTGCCTTTCTATTTGTTTGTAATAGCAGGAGATATTCGCTCATCAGCTCATCGATATTTTGCGAGTCATCATCATCCTCATATATCAATTTAAACGAATCTTGTGTCTCACTCTTCAAGGAATCATGTGCCGCATTTTGATTTTTCACACTATTTAACGCATCTTCTTTTTTTTCTTCAACATTGTCACCCACTTTTTCATCCTTAATTTCCTCCTTCACCGCCACCACCTCTCCGTTTTTATACGACATCAATGTATCTAATGGTCCCACTATAGGCTTAAAGACATCCTGCATTCTCTGCTGAACTCAAACATACCCAAACACATCCTTTTCACGCAACAATTGTTCGCTCTTCATGTTGTCACTACCACGGCATGCGCAATACTGTCTCTTCAACTACCAGCGATGAGTCATTTATCAATAGTGAGAAAATAATCAAAACCTTGTCTATATCGACCATCATTAATATCGCTATCCTTGTCAATCGTGAAAAATGCATACTTGTCAGAATTCCAGCATTTCACGCACATGTTTTTAAAGCACGTTTAAGTCATATATGTATTAACATGATCATTGTACACGTGTTTGAGATTCATATCATCCTGCTTGAAAAGCACCACGAAATTTGCATTATCCCTCACGAGATGTATGGGAAAACGAGTGTACGTCTGACAAAGATAAAAACTGTCAATAATCTCGTGTCGTCCCATGGAAAAGAAGGCCCGAACATTATCCTGCTTTTCGCATGCTATGTCATCAAAGATGAATATAGAGTTGGATCGTGCAGCACTTGGTGCTATCACTTGTTCATGCGCCTCGAATGGATGATATTCAACTCCACTCACAGGTTCGAGTAGGTGTTCGAGCAACTTATACTTTGGCTGCTTGAGCGATTTGGAATGCAAGTAAATATTCTCAAATCTCAAACCATTCGGATGGATGATGAGAGTGAGCAAAACGTTGGTTTTCCCACAATTCGATGGATCGCAAAACAGTGCACGTATGCTATCCGGCAATAAATTCCCATGACGTTTCTTTTTCCCTCCCCGGTCTTCGACAAACTCGTCGAAATTTATCACGCAAAATCCGCCTCCGATATTTCGCTTCCTGGACGTCATCTCACACACGACCAATGGCGAAATCATATAAATAGGCTTCTTATAGGGATTATCCATCAGTCGCGTATTGTCTTTAGACATGATTGTGCATGGGAAGAGTGGTAAAGATTTGGTCAACCGCCTCATCAACAAACTCCCCGTTGAACTACATTTGCCTGGATATCAGTATTGTGGACCAGACACAAAGTTGGCCAAGCGCCTTGCTCGTGGCGATCCGGGCATTAATTCATTGGATACGGCTTGCAAACAACACTATATTGCGTATTCGAAAAATGCGGATAATCTTGAGGCGAGACATTTGGCGGATAAAGTGTTGGCTGAACAGGCTAGGCAACGTGTTACCGCGAGAGACGCTAGTATCGGTGAAAAAGCCAGTGCTTGGGGTGTGGCAAATATTATGAAGACAAAGAGAAAATTTGGCATGGGAAAGAAGGCCCGCAAGGGTGGCGTTTGTTTGAAAAAGATAATTGGTGCTGCAAAGAAGACAATGATTCAGAGTAATGATCCGCATAAGATTATCAAATCAGCTCTAAAGGGTGCTCGTGCAGCGGTAAAGTTGCAAGGTGGTAAAGTGCGCACACCTCGGGTTATACCTGTACCCCATAAAATTGGTGGTTTATTGCCCTTCCTCGTGCCCATTTTTGCGGGTCTTAGCGCTACGGGTAATTTGTCAGGTGGTGCGGCTAGTATAGTTAAAGCTGTAAAGGCTGCTCAAGCAGCTAAGCGTGAATTGGATGAAAGTAAGCGTCATAATCGAATAATTGGAGCAATTGCATTAGGTCGGGGTCTACATCTGAAACCATATAAGCAGGGATTGGGCCTTCATATTAAGCCAAAAAACTAGAAGTCACGCTACCACACCAAGCTCTCACCGAACGCGACCTACTCAGATAGGCAAAAATCCTAAAGATGCCACATTTTCGTGGAGTTTACATGCGCGATATATTGCCAGCGAGCGGACCTCTCAAATGTGAAGCAGCAATTGTAAATTTGGATGAAAATGTCGGTCCTGGAACACACTGGGTCGCTTACAAAAAGACCGGATCGAAAGTCATGTACTTTGATAGTTTCGGCAATCTTCCACCACCATCCGTGCTCATGAGATAATTCTGTGTCGGTAGCGTTCATTATAATTATACTAGATATCAGAAATATAATACGATTGAATGTGGACATATGAGCCTCAAGTTTCTTTGTCGGCAGCTGCAGCACAAAGACAAATATACACTATATATAGGGGGGGAAATGATGTGGGGAATTCAGTTGTTAATTTACCAGCATCATGGACGAAAGTTTAACATTGACCATATCTGGGTCATCGTTCATACTCGAGGCGCAATACTTTCCCCCCATTGAACTCTCGCCACACAAAATTATACTCTCGGTCTCGTGGAATTGTTGACCTTCAACTCTATTCCCAATATCGACGTTGACCACGATAAACTTTACGTGGGAGAGGAGGTGTTAACGATACCTACGGGCAGTTATGAAATAGAGGTATTGAGACGTTTGTATAAGCAGAGCTCGCGCGTAAAAACATCAGCATCAGCATTAAACCCAACAATAACACGCTACGCAGTGAGATCGGGTGTGATCGTGATGTCAATTTTGAGCCAAAAATTCGATTGGTCATCTACTAGGCTTCACTGCACGCAAATTGGAAGCCAATAAAAGATACGAATCCGATCTTCCAGTAGCCATTCTCAAAGTGAACGCCCTACGCGTTGAGTGCAACATTACCGCTGGCCCCTATATTAACGGACAAAAAGTACACACAATTCATGAATTTTTTCCATCTGTGCCACCGGGCTATAAGATCATTGAAGTTCCCTCCCACGTAATTTATCTGCCAATCACGAGCCGAACGATTGACACGATACAGCTTCGCATAGTGGATCAAGACGGTGATTTGGTAAATTTCCGCGGTGAAGTAATCACCATACGCCTGCATATAAAGTCGTGATGGGCATTGTTTTCAACAGATCTTCCAATAACAATAAACGGTCATGGATAAAAACAATCAGTCGTCAGCCAGCGCCCAAAGTGCTAACACCTCAAAACGTGCTACTCTTGAAGAGTTTGGGTCTCAAAGTGCGTGGCGAAAGCGTGTAAAAAATTATTTAGTCTGTGCTCTATGCATCTGTTGCGTGAAATGGAAGAAGAATTCCTAAAAATTCAGACACCCGTGGTCTTTGATAAATCCATCATCCATTGTGAGATTCACGCTCATCAGCCATATGCATCTTCAACCTTCAATAACAGCGATGAAATCCGTATTGCCATCCAACATCAACACCTCTCCATCCTGACAAGCAAGAGTTCGCTACACATATGTGGAAAATTATCCAAGCGAGATGGAACGCCAACCGAAGTGGATATGAACCGAACCGGAAGTGCGATATGAATTGTACGCCATAGAAATCAATCGTAATAAGAATGTCGGCATTACGAGTGTAATTAAGGGATATTCATCTCTCTCACCGGCCAAAAGTTCTATGCTCGAGAACACTGGATGGCTCGATCTCGAAGAGACCAAGCAGATTGTAGATGTATCAGGAAACTTTGATGTCTGTATACCGCTCAACATGCTCCTTGGATTTGCCGAGGATTATCGAAAGACTGTCGTAAATGCCAAGCACGAGCTGATTCTCACAAGATCAAAGACCGATGACAATGCCATTGTACAAACAGCGCCCGAAGACTACAAACTTGCATTGCATAAAATAGAATGGCTCGTACCGTCACCGTCTCAGATCAGCGAAAAATTCAACTGTTATAGTTTCTCGCCAAAGACGCACCAATTTTCATGAGTTTTCGTACATGGGAACTGTATGAATATCCATTGCTGCCTGCCACCTCCAAGCACGTGTGGTCTGTGAAAACTTCGAATCAGCTGGAGAAGCCACGATATGTCATACTCGCGCTGCAGACGGGGCGAAAAATAAGAAAGCACAGAATGCGAGCCACTTTGACCATTGTAACCTGAGCGACGTCAAACTATACCTCAACTCGCAATGTTATGCCACATGGAAATTTGAATTTGAACATTCATCAAAATCAATACGCTCTTCTCTACGAGATGTATGCAAACTTTCAACCGACCTATTACAACAAAGAGGCTGAACCATGGCTGAGTAGGATGGAATTTTTAGAAAAAGCCCCCCTTGTTGTCATTGACTGCTCAAAACAAAACGATTTGCTCAAGTCCGGTCCTGTTGATGTGCGCCTTGAGTTTGAATTGAAAAACAATATTCCACCGCAAACTTCAGTGTACTGCATGATCCTCCATGATCGTATTGTCGAGTACAATCCAATCAGTGGTGGGGTTAAAAAATTGGTATAAATTCATGCCAATGATCCGCGCCCACTTCAGTCAACATGGAGCTTATCGTCGACGTGCAAGGGTTCAAGGGACCCGTCAACGAATTTGTCCTAAAGGAGATGTCCATCGTCAAACTCCATGAGAAGAACGCTGAATCGCTGACATTCTTCTTCAATGCTCCATTCGCCTGGGACGCTTTACCGGCCAAGTACAAAATGACAAACAAGTGGCTGGAACGCAATTATCATGGAATACGATGGGAACACAGCGGCATACCATACGAGGCAGCTAGAACGACAATTCGAGGAATCTTGGAAGGAGCTCCTACGATCTATGCCAAGGGATTCGAGAAGTGCTCATGGTTATCGAGATTCACGGATTCAGCAACAAAAGTCATCGATCTGGAGACTCTGGACTGTCCATCGCTGCAGAAGTTGCAGAAAGTCGCAAACGTTAAATGTCCCCATCGTTCCTTCAATACAAAATACAATTGCGCCAAAACGAATATGAAGTCGTTGAAAAGCTGGCTCTCTGCGTACGAAGCGTTGTGTGAGCGAGGGATTTTTTTTAAATGAATAAAAACATTTTGAACAAATATCGTTCTCCATTTATTTCCTATATCTACGGCGAATACAGTTTGACGACAATTTTTTTTCTTCATTATATTCGATGAAAAAGTTTTTTTTGTACATTTTTACATAGCAACAAGCGTTGAAAACTCTACGATGATGACTGTGATGCAAACAGTCGTTGCACTCTACGAAGGTGACGATGCCAGCTGTCGCTGAACTCGTTGTTTGCACCGGGCCTTCACGAGCATTCTTTTCCACCATACTCAGAGTCGAGCGTCCAAAACTCTATGATGATGATGACTGTGATGCAAACAGTCCTTACACTCTACGATGGTGATGGTGCTGGCTGCTGTTGAACTCGTTGTTTCCACCGGGCCTTCACGAGCGTTTTTTTCCACCATACTCAGACTCGATGGAACTCGACGCTGTTGTATTTTCCTCCAATGTACTCCATGTAGAGTTGACCATTGCGCGCCAGTTGTAGCATAGTCTCGAACATTTTCAGATCTTGATCGAAGGCCTTTACCAGCCGCGCTGGCAAGAAGACGGCAAACTCATTTGCAACGTCCACGATGTAGCGCTTTCCAAACTTGGTCTGTACAGCTCTCATGTCCGTGATTTGATGATCCGAATGGACGTGGAGTTTTGACAGCTTCTTCGTTGGGACGAATTCCGCCATCAGGCTGACTGTTGATATTTGAGAGATCCATTTTCACTCTTTTTCGAAGTTCTTTTCGGAGAAGTTGATGGTGCGGTGGAATAGTGCAGTCTGAGCTTGGTCCACGAAATCATAAGCTCCCTCGCAACCCTTCCACTCAGATTTTAAAAACTTCTCCCCACTTATCCAATGATAGGCATGTGTAACAGGTTCAAACACGTTCGAAGAACCCCGCACGTAGAGAATTTCCCCCCTCGCAACACTTTTCACACTCCCAACGTTGGGGTGGGGGCCCATCAATGTGATCCTTCATCTGTGGCGTATGATAATGCTCCATGGAAAATACGATATCACTTCACTATCGTCCCGATGATGCTCCGGCAAACGATCCCACAGTAAACCAATAAAGTTACCCCAATACTTTAGGAGCAAGACCCTTGGAACCTGTTCGAGCTCGTTTTTGGTCAAGTCAAGGGGGTGCTTGGCCGTATGCACTGCGTACGTGCACTTATGTTAGGTGCACTGCGTGCACATACTCGCACATGTGAACATCTTGACATAATCTTGTGGAATGAAACCTCGATGGTTTGAAACTTGTTTTGGAATAACGCTGCAGCTGCATGCAATAAATAAAACATTTTATGGGCCTTGAAGAGCCATCCTTCATATGGGAACTATCATTATCTCACTCTTAAAAATGTTTCTAGCCATAAAAGGGAGTTTCCCATACACACACACGCACACACACAAACGCACGCACACGCACACGCACACGCACACACGCACACACACACATACACACACACACATGCACACATTTGTCGAAGTTGTTTTTATATATATATACCAGGTGTGTAAGTATGAAACCGGAATTTTTGTACAGAAAAAACACGTTTATTGTAATGATATGATACAAAGTATGATATGATATGATACAAAGTATCATATCATTACCGTAGGTACATCGGCCAGTTGTTGTTGTGTTTGAGCGTCGTCTTCGTCCAACAAGGCTTGCAGGTCAGCATCTTCAAACTTTTTCGGTGGTCTTCCACGTTCTTCGTTCCTCACGTCAAAATCGCCACTTTTGAACCGTTTAAACCACTCGAAACACTGTGTTTTACCGAGAGCATGCTCACCAAACGCCTCCACAAGCATTCGATGCATTTCGGCTGCGGTTTTCTTCAGATGAAAACAGAAAAGTAGTGCTGTCGGCAAATCGTAATTTGTTGGCACAAAACTCGACATGTTTATCTCTAATAAACTAATGCTACTGAATGAAACTCGTGTTATTGTAAGTTGGAAATCTTTGTCGGATATCAATACAATAACAAGACACCGCTGACGTGATGTGTCGGTAACTGCATCGACATCTAGCGCCACCTATGGGCAAATTCCGGTTTCATACTTACATACCTGGTATATAAACTCTTGTGAATAGTCTAGACAAAAATGCTCCGCTCACATCTATAATGTTGATAATAAATTATCAGATTTTATGGGTTTTTAAGGACCCGCGACTCTATGATGCCCCCTCCCCCACAGAGTCGACAGCGGCTTCCCCCTCTCGCCCGCGGGTCCAGCTACCGCCTGGAAGACATCGTCACCAAAAACTAGCCTCCCCACTCTCGAACACCCCTCCCCTTTCCCTCCGCCGCAACCCCGCACTCGGCTGCCGCATGCAGGATCCAACCCCCCCCCCCCCACAATGCATACCACGGCTTCCCCGCGCTCGACCCCCCCGCCCCGCTCCCCCCGAGATCCCTGGATTAGAATCGGCCTAGCTCTACTACTTACCGCGCTTTTATATATGTGTTACTGATATGCGAAGCATAACTTGAGCGGATATGAATGTGACTACAAAAAAATCCCATTGCAACCATGTGGCTGACTTAGTATGACCTGCATAGCCTGGTGTCAATTGAACAGGTTTGATGTTGCTCTGCGTAGAGCCCTAAGATTCGTGACAGGCTGGACTACATACATACTGGAACACGTGGCAATATATATTTTAACGTTCACGGATGAAAAACAGGATACCGGTAGAATAAAAAAAATCCATCCATTTTTTCGGATCATTGTCTTCAGACCATGGTTGTTGTAAACATTCTATGGGTTTTGAAGCGTGAACCTACCCGAATCGATAGGTCGTGAAGGCAAACGACGCGGGTGCTCGCACAAAGAAAAACTATTTTCACAACTGCAAGTCCACGAAGGAGTCTCACTTTTCTTTTTGGACAGAGCATGACCACCCTTCGTTGAGAAAAAAACATTGAGACTAAATCTTTCCTTTGTCCATCGACGGAATGTGACATCTTAGAGGGCCAACTTTTTCCACACATCCCTAATATTTTCTACATGTTCGAGGCATAAAAAACCCGTTTGTATATCCTAGTCTTGAAGTTTAAAAAAAATCGAGCAACACATGGCCATTCCCACCATACTGCAACCCAATGAGAATCCAAAAACCAAAATCTTAAAAGGGATCGGCACAGCCATTTTCACTGTTCCAGTCTTCAACCTCCAAGGTATGATATTGCAACGACAGAGCCACGCAAAAAAGAAGAGCACAATAATAGTTAATAAAGTCCGTGAAATTGAAATGATCAATATTGGCGACGACGACAACGAGATGAAAGTTAAAGAAATATACAAACTGGACAGTGATATCGAATCGGTAGATTCCGCATATGAGAGTGACCCAGTTGATGATAACCATAATGTACGAGAAAACGGACCGGACGTGCAACATCATCATTTCAACCAAGAAGCTGTGTATTGCGTAAATTATTTTTATCTCGCGACAAAAGGTCGAGCAAAGTATTGCACTCCGTGCTATTTCCATGTACAAGAAGAGTTTCAAAAAGTTATATCAGTGTGCGATTACTACACGAACACTTAACATCGATGGGAGGGATTTTCTGCAACTACAGTCGAGATCCCGTGTATTAAATTGTTCTATCCAACATGTGGTACACCTGTATGAATGTGCACCGCCCTAATTGTTAATATTCCCATTAAACTTTAGTATCATTCTAAATAATATCAATGGGTCACATAGTTTATAAGAAAAAATGCATGTTTTGTTTGATTCTGAACTATTGTGTACAATATAAATATCACGTATAAGAAAGTATGAATTGTATGTGAAATTCATCATTCATTATTGGTGAAAATGTTTAACAACCATTCATTTATGCACTTCATTGTTAAATAAATTAAACGAGAAAAGTAATCATTAATTATAGTTGTTGCCACCTCCTGCCTTCCCCCCAGCTATGGAAACCGTATCCTCGCACCACAGACGCGGTAAACTCACGCCGCCTCGCATAGCCTTCTTCAAGAATGACTTCCCCTTGCCCTCCGCCGGTCTATGGTAAGCATTCAGGCCTATGGCAGGACCACTCCGCAGACATCCTCGCACAAAGACACACACGCACACACACGATATTATTTATAACAATCTCTGATAAATTGTATTTGGAATGTTTTCATTATTGATGAAAATGTTCTATTGTAACCATTTGTTTGTACTTTATAGAAAAAATTGAAAGAATAAGTACTTATTAATTATGATTGTTGCCTCCTTCTATTCTACCCCCCCCCCCCCCCCGGCATTGCCGTCCTCCTCCTCACCGAGTGACGTCACACCCTCACTATCCGCTGCCTCGTGCTAGACCACCCTCTGTAACGTATTTCCTTTCAGCAACGCCGCCCTCCCTCCCCGCCGCGTGATGTTAGCGCTCGGTCCCCCGCGCTGGAGCCCCCGTCCCGCTCGCCGCGAAATCCCTGAGTTAAAACCAGTCCTGTTATAATACTATTTCGTTATATTAAATGTGATCGAGACTTTAATTTCGCGCCTTCCCCTTTTCCGTCCTACGAGCTTATCTGCCGACCGTCGGTACGGTACGAGCGGAGCGCGAGCGAAGTATACGTGCAGGCACTTATAATATAATGTTCCCATAATTCCTTCAATACGAAATACAATTGCGCCAATGCGTATGTAAAATCACTGAAAGCTGGTTGAGTGTATACGAAGCGTTATGTGAGCGAGGGATGGTTTAATAAATAAAAACATATTCTAAAAATATATCCCTTTTGCTCTATTTATCCCTCAAGTCCCACTTTTGCTTTACTTACCCCTTATATGGCGACTCCAATATTTCCTTGGAACGTGTTCGAGCTATTTCTTCGTTAAGTCCCATGGATTCTGGCAGGGTGCATTGCATATATACTCCCACATGCAAAAAGGACTTTATTGGATATCTAGTATTACTATTGCCTCAATTTACTGAACGTGTGTCATAGACCGTGGCTTAACTTATAGGTATCTGCATGTTCAAAATGGGGTTTTCACAATGGTCTGGAAAAAATATTTATATTAAACGGTCTGGAAATAATATAGCGACACGTCGTCTCCATTGCCCCCTTGCCGCCAGGCTCATCCCCTACCTGCAAGCCTTGCGCCGACAATCGCTATCCTCTTCCGATGAACCCCTTGGTTTCAGACCGCCCCTCCTTGCCCATCGTTTCCTCCTCTCCACTGCACGAGTTCGCTCTCCGTAGCGGAGCACGCGTCCCTGCGAGTTCCGCCCAACATTTAGTATATTTGGCTGACTGAAGTCAAGCAGCGTTTTCGCGCCGAACGGTGTACCCTACCAGCTTCAATTGTCATTTAAAGGGGCTATATCAGTGTGACACTTTCAAAAAATCGATTTTCTTTTGCCTTTTTCGACAGTTTATACTTTCTAGAATATCCTGTAATTAGCAGTTTTTATGGTAAATATAATTTTATCTTGCAAAAATCGATAGTTAAGTCCTTAAACGCGTTTTGCTCGAAATGAGTAAAAAAAATTCAAATTTTCCGACATGGTAAACTCAAAGAGCAATTATCCGATTTACTTGATATTTGAACTGAGTACTCTTGAATATATTTACTCTAAAACGACGCAGGATATCGTCGCCTCTTGAATATATTTACTCTACAACGAAGCCAGATCGTCAATTTTCATTGATTCAAAAATTCGATGAAAATTGATGATTTGGCATTGAAAAAAACGACCATTTTGTAGGCAAGAAAACATACTTTTTTCATAATTACACCATTTTGTTAGATTTTGATATTTTTCGAAAATCCTACGTCGTTGTACAGGAAATACCTTCCAGTTTAACGACATTTTTTTCCTTTTTTGGTTTCAGCTACTCAATCGGCCGGAATCGTGTCAGCAGTGGCGAAACTTTTTTTTCCGCCCTCCGAAGGCAGCGCATAAGTCACTTAGATCTCAAATTTTTTTTGAGATCCAACATTCTGCAATATAGGCCAAAAGAGAGAAAAAATTATGCAATATAGGCCAAATGTGGCCAAATATATTCTTAATTTTGCGAAACATTTAATTGAGCACTTTTCTTCCAAAAAATGCCCGAAACCACCGATATGTTCAGCATTCACACTAGTATAGCCCCTTAAGATGAAAATCCACTTCCGTAAGCAGTGTCAACTCCATTGTCAGAATAATTTAGTGGGGTCTTGTCACCTCTTGGCGCTCTGGCTTTTCGGTTGCTCGTCAGTCGGATGCGTCGTTCCAAGGCTGTCCAGGGAACATGTTGCAGATGTACTTATCACCCAACTACCCCCCCCCCCCCCAACTATGGACCGCTCGACTGTGGACCACCTCCCTACTCTCTTACCTACGATCGCGTCCCCTTCCCGCCGCGTGACGTGACTCCGCCGCTCCGGAGGAGTCACGTCACGCGACAGGTCGAGTTGAAATTTCGAACTTTGAATGATCAAAATGCTCAAAACTCTGAAAGAATACTACCCCGAAAGATGAAAATTCCGAAAGAATTTTACCCGAAAGACCGAAACTCCAAAAATCTCAATGGGACCGGGTTGAAATTCCAAACATTTAACGATCAGAACGTTCAAAACTCCGAAAGAATTTTACACGAAAGACCAAACCTCCGAAAATCTGAACACGGTAAAAATTACGCGGCTGTAGAAATTTTAAAAGTTTTTAAATTTTCAATAAATCGACGAATTATTTCAAGAATTTTTGGTTTATTGAGCAGTGTTTTTACGTCAATGTTGAAGTTTGTCTAGACAATGTTAACGTTCTGCATTATTTACAGTCAACTTTCGCTGGCATGACTTGACGAACCTTGTAGTTTCGGAACATAATATTAAGAATTTTCCACCGTTGGTCCCTTCAAAGTTTGGAATTTCATCCTGGCCCCCATATCAAGGTCATGCCAGCGAAAGCCTGCACAGTTGACTGTAAATAATTTAGAACGTATAACGTTGTCTAGACAAATTTTAAAAATGACGCAAAATCACTTCTTAATAAAAATAATAATTTTTCGACTTATTGAAACATGTTGAACTTTTAAAAATTCCAAAGCCGAATTATTTTGAGGGTATTCAGATTTTCGGAGTTTTGGTCTTTCGTGTATAATTTCTTCGGATTTTTGTTTCTTCGGAGTTTTGAGCGTTCTAATCATGCAATGTTCGGAATTTCAACACGGCCCCATCTTGAATTTCGGACTATTAAAATTCGGAATTTCAAACCGTCGGAGCATTCAAAGTTCTGAATTAAGAATATGTTTGGCTACATTTGACCTATATTACAGAATTTTTTCATAGAAAAATATTGAGATCCAAGCGACGCATACGCTGCCTTCGAGGCGCAAAAAAAAGTTCCACCACTGCGGACATGATTCCAGCCGATTGAGTAGCTAAAACCGAAAAAGGAAGAAATATCGGTAAAATGAAAGGTATTTCCTGTACAATGACGTAAATTTTTCGAATCATATCAAAATCTAACAAAACGGCGTAGTTATGAAAAGTCAGTTTTCTTGCCTATAAAATGGTCGTTTTTTTAAATGCCAAATCGTCAATTTTCATCCAATTAAAAATACCCCACGTCATTGTAGAGTAAATATACTCAAGAGTACTCACTTCTCTCTTTGAGTTACAATGTCAGCAAATTTGAAAAATCTCAATTCGAGAAAAAGGCGTTTAAAGATTGAACTATCAATTTTTGGAAGATAAAATGATTAGAGATACGGGCTTGAAATTTTTACAGGATATTCTTGAACGTATAAACTGTCGAAAAAGGCAACAAAGAAAATCGATTTTTTGAAAGTATCACACTGGTATAGCCTCTTGACCAGAGTATCGAGAGGTCACGAATTCGAATCCCAGCGTCGCCTGGTCATGGATACAAATTAATACAGGCGTGAAGCCCGCTGCATTGGTGTAGGTTGTGCGCAGTTTCTCTGTACCCATAGCAAATATATCATGGTAATTACAATACCACGGGAGATATCGGCTGCGGCCGCAAGATAGAGAAAAAATGCAGTAAGGTGGCCACGCAAAAAGGAGAATCACCGCGTGCAATAGAACAGATTCACATACTCACGGTAGCATTTACCAACTGAAAAGGAAACTTCGAGAGCCCCCCCTCCCCCCCACAATTTGCCCGCGGCCGATTTTGGTAAAGCTTTGTTGCCCTATAGAATGGATGAAAATATTCCATTTTCCGACAATGTTCATTTTTTCCACATTCCGACTAATATTACAATTTTTGACTGGACCATATTTTTAAGATGTAAAACGAACCCTTAAAACTGTTGCTTTTTTCGTGTTCGATTATGACGTGCAAACGGGGCAAGATAGAAATGCAACAGGCAAAAATATTCGATTATTTGGGTTCTATACATTCATAATGATAACAATGAATACACAGGCTATTGTTTATTGTTTTTGGAAAACGAGTCTTTTTGAGACGGAATGACACACTATCGCCGACGTTATGGCAGAACACGATTTTAGGTAACCACGGATTTCCGAAACGGCTCTTCGGAATTTTATGAAATTTGACCAGAAGACGTAAAATTAATAGAAGAAGCGCTGCCGCCCGTCAACTTCCTTGAACTTGGGAAAAGGAAAGTAGATTATTTTACCATGCTGAACTCGTAATTGAATGGATGAAGGATAAAATGTTTGTCTAATGCCACGACTTAAAGAGGAGCCACGTTAAGGGACAACACCACTGTGACGGCTTCAAAAAATCGATTTTTTGAAAACCATCTAGAAAAATCTAAAATACATTTAAGATTAAGATGCCGTTGGACCCAGGTCGAAAAAATAATTATTTTCGGAGATATTGAATATTTTTTGGAGCGGTGCAGCGCTCCATGACGCTCGGGGTCCCGCGCTGTTGCGCGCCTCAGGGTCGGCAGGTATACCGGGCCTTTCCCAGGTCCTGCGGGTCTTTCCCAGGTATTCTTTTGTCTCCCTTCACAAAAAACGGCTGTTGTTATAAGTATAGTTTCGAAAAAAAGCCAATAGGTGGCGATAATTGAAAAATTTTCAAGGCAGGTATAGGGATAGCGTCATAGCGTCAGTTTGCGAATAGAAGCGACGCTACTCGTGTCTAAACGCTCCGAATCGTTTCGTTTATAAATATCGAACGCTCAGAATTATTATTTGCACATCGAAATGGATAATCCGAAAGAGTACGGGGGGAAAAAGGGAACAAAACGGAGCTATGTGACGAGTCGAACGAAAATTTCGAATCGAAAACCTCCGAACCGTTATAGCTCTGAAAAAAGTTCTGGAGAGTATGTGAGCACGTCGGCGAAAAAGTTAAAATCGTCGGACGATTTAGAGGTCGGTGTTACTAACGATTTCGGTTATCGTATAGTACACCTCGTCAATGCATTGAACATTATATCGACGTTAGTGAAGTGCAAAGTGTGTGATCCCGATATAAAGTTTACTGAAAAAAGTTTGCGCGGAGTCGGATTCAAAATCGAGGTCGATTGCGGCCATTGTGAAAACGTGCAAATCGATTCGTGTCCTATGATTGACAATGCATACGAAATAAATCGTCGGATCGTATTCAGTATGCGCCTTCTTGGCGTCGGTTTGAATGGCCAGATGAAGTCTTGTGCATTTATGGACCTACCGCGCCCCATATTTCAGTCTTTTTACGATCGAATCTTAAATTCGATTTCGATTGCCACTAAAGCTGTGAGCACAGTGAGCAAACAAAAGGCTGCACTTGAGGAGGAGACGATTTCGTTGGAAAATAGGGTGGCGGACGGAATTATCGTTTCAGGCGACGGATCGTGGCGTAAGCGCGGTTTCAGCTCGCTTTTCGGCATAACATCGCTAATCGGCTGGTACACTAAAAAAGTGATCGACGTTATGGTGAAATCGAAATATTGCAAAGCTTGCGAGCATTGGGAAAAAAAAAGAAAGCACCGCGGAGTACTGGGAATGGAAAAGTACGCACGACGATGAGTGCCAGGCGAACCATAGCGGCTCCTCCGGAAAAATGGAAGTCGACTCAGCTGTCGAAATGTTTTAACGGTCTGAAGAGCTCTGTGGCATAAAATATAAATATTATATTGGTGACGGCGATTCTAAAGCGTTTCTGGGCATATCGAATAGCGATCCATACGACGGTTTCGAGATAAACAAAAAAGAGTGCATCGATCATGTCCAAAAACGTATGGGGACGCGCCTCCGCGAAATCGTGAAAAAACAAAAAGGATTGTCTGGCAGAGGAAAGCTCACCGGAAAATTGATTGACGAGTTGAGAGCATATTACGGCTTGGCTATTCGGAGGAACAGCGATGATGTTGAAAAAATGAGGAAGATAATTTGGGGAACTAACAAACATAAAATATCCACAGATAGTGAGCCACAACATGAAGATTGCCCAGAGGGAGCCGAGTCGTGGTGTTCAGGGCAGCGAGCGGTCGCAAGCGGTAATATTTCTGAATATCGCCATAAGCCGCCTCTTCCTGAGGAAGTATTGGAGGCAATTACGCCAGTCTTCGAAAATTTGAGCAGAGACGATTTGCTGCAGCGTTGTTTGGGCGGCTTCACGCAAAACAACAACGAAAGCTACAACAAATCAGTTTGGGCAATAGCCCCCAAGTGTCAGTCCGGGAGCAAAAAAATCGTCGATATTGCAGCTGATATCGCGGTATTATTATTCAATGATGGCCTGAGAAGCCTCATGAAAGTTTTGGAGACGTTGGGGATAACTATCGGCCCAAATTGTGTCAATTTTTGCGTTGAAACCGACGCAGCGCAGATCGAGCTGGCGGAGCGCTCGCTCACAGACGCTGCAAAAGAGGCAAGAAGAGCCTCTACAAGTTCGAGAAAAGATGCTAGGGACAATGATTTGCTTCTTGAAGGCCAGCTATATGGTGCCGGCATCGCTGATTAAAGGTAACATTTTTTTTTCCAATTTATCGCATAAATTAACAAACTTAAAACTTTGAACGCGTTTTTCTCAAAACCACTTTTTTGAGTGCGGCACGCAGCAGAACTCGAGCAATTTTTATCCGATCGACTTGAAATTTAGACTGCATCAATAAAACTAGATTATCTAAAGAAGTACATAGGATTTTTTCGATATCTCTATAATAAAAAAAGTTATAGCCTATTTTCGACGAGAAATTTCGCTCGAAAATCGTCCTTTAATTTCAAAAGCGTGCCTATTTTTTAAAAATCAATATTTTTTCAAATCCCTATGTACTTCTCTTCGAAATATCATATTATTAACGAAAACACTCGGTATTTTTTTCAGATCGACTTTGAAGAGAGTTCTGCTGCGTGCCGCGAACCACTGCAGAGGCAACAGTTCCTGACGCGGGAGCTTCCCCAGCGTCACCATGGGGCGTGAAAAATATGGAATTTTTTTTTATGTATCTTTAATAAACAACGAATAAAACAAAAAAAATTGGAATATCTCTTTTTTTCCCACAAAAAAAAATTCTTGAAAAATAGCAAAAAACAGGGGGTCGCAGTGGTGTTCTGTCTTAAAGAACACACATTTTAGCACCTCAATTATTTCATTTCTTCGCATATTTCAGGAAATCAGTGGGTGTCTACAATTAGCAGGTAATTGTTGGTGATTTCGAACAAGTCTTACACGATCTTGGTCCCCGCAGATTCCGGCGAGGCGCTCACCACGCATTCTGCAGTCGATATATATCAATGTTTGTTTGAACCCAACGAGCCAAGAAATTGACACCTCAGATTGAAACGGTGTGTGAGCGAAATGTGGAAAATTGTGTGGTCGTGTTCAACCATTAATTTATTTATTCATTTGTTTGCGAAAAATTCGGTTAAACGCGGGGTTTTTGTATTGAGTCAAGTCCGACGGGCTGGCGGATAGTTTCACCGTGCGAGCTGCACAGGTGACGTATTTGTGAGCAATTTTGAGGTTAGGTATTTACATTGCTTATTATTTTATTTCTTACAACTTCCTTATGCTGCGGCGTCGTTTAATCGCATGCAATAATATAAGTTATCAAAGTATCATTTAATGTCGAAATAAAAGCTCGTTCATACTCGGAAAACTTTTAGGGGCAAGTTAAGGTCTCGTCCTGTTACAATCTCAAGATCCAATTGTTGTTTAAAGCATTTTAACCACTCTATAATGACCCACCTTCTACGTCCAAACATAGTGAATGCATCGTAGAACAATGTAAATAAAGCGTGGCATCAGTTGTGCTATAAATGCTCATCATTGTTTAAAATAATTATGTATAATGTAGTGAAGATGACTCGATTGCGTTGCGTCAGTAGTTATAACTGTGTGTACGGTGACTGTGAAAGTTGCACTTCGCATTGTGCTTTCTGCGCTTTGCAAGAGACGCAAGCTCTTTGCAGATACTTTTGTATTGCGACCAAATTTCTACACCATGTAAACCAAGGATACTTCATTCGTGTATAACAATTGGGAAAATCTCACCTTTCGCTATACTTACAATAGTCTCCATGCAAAGAACTACACGTGATGGAAGCAATATTCCATCAGACTTTCTCTACAGTACCATGTGAAAAACTCGGTATAACATTTTTAAACTTTCTTTAGAGAAATTCAATGAATCATCGGAAGATTTCTCTGGCCGCCGAACAACATGACAAGTAGTGAAAAAGCGAATAACTTGCCCAACTGCTTATCAAACTTGTCATTTTGTTCAGCGTCGCAGGAAATGTTCTGATTATTCATGAATCATTCATCCTTGTTTTGAGTGGAGCGTATTGGAACAATGCCTTTTTTATGGTCGTGGTGGTATTCATTGATGAACTGTTTTAAAGCGTACGTTTTAAAATTTGGTGTATGGTCACTGGGAATTCAGTATCCTGTAGATTCAGTGCTGCTGAATAATGGGGGTATCAAGTTGGACGATCACTCGATGAGTAAGGACGACTACTGCCGACCTTAAACATTACCGTTCGATTTTACATTAATCACAGTGCTCTTTATCATTATCTGCAGTGGTGATGAAATTTAACACCCAACGCTCATCGAATTATACTTATTTACATTTATCGTAAAGTCAAGTGTTTTACGTCAAGTCCAGCCACTATCACCCTAATTCTTTCCTCATATCACTCATTCACATTGCTTGTGAGAAATAGTCCTCTGTTGCGCGAGTTAATACCTTTTGACCTGTTTGTCACCACTGGCGAATTCTCCATTAAAGACTGTATTAACTTCAACGCTATTGTGTTTACAAATAGCATTTCGGACGCGTTGAAGAACTAGGTCACGAGAATCTTCGAGAAATTATTGAGGCTCGATGTGGTTGTGGTTGATTATCGGATTTCCAAGTTAATTCCATGGGGTTGAAGTTTGCATCGTTGGAATGCAAAAACTTTTTCTTTGCTTTCTTATTTTCATTAATATCCAAAACCATACTATGCAAATTCGTTGAAGATCCCTAAAGAAGAATCTTAAAAAATGTTTGTGTAATTTGAGTGGCTCAAATGTGCTGAATAAAGTTTGGCAAATTAAAAAATAATTATTTTCGATGCATTCCATCGATGCAAACTTCAACGCCATCAATATCCAACTCTCGAATAATCTGCCAATCCCTCGCCAGAACCCGTCACCGTAGTGTCCTGCACCCGTGTGTATACAATGACTGCGCGCATGGAAATCTTTAATTCTCCCAGACGCGCTAGTCGGGCTATCAATAGGTGTTGATGTCCAATTAATAATCGTGGGCGCTCAATTCGTGTTTGGCTTTTCAGTAATTCGATAAACTTGAGGCACCGTTGCTGCCACCCATCAAAATCTTTGAACAAACTCAGGGGCGCGGCTCGGTTGTGCAATATTTATTGTGATTTTTCAATGTTGTTCTCGATATTAATAAGTTGAACAGATTTTCGAGAGAGATGGTGTTGACTAACTGACTGCTTTATTCAAATTGTGACCAGTTTTAAGCAAACCAGATGATTACAAATGGTTCTCTCTTTAGAAAAATAATGTCTTTCGTCTTTCTCTTCTACCTCAGAAAAAAATATAACAGAATCACCCCCACCAGAGTTTTTTTTTAAATAACGCGTTGGTATAGATAGCCAAAGGAAAAATATTATTCCTAAGGTTTAACAAGTTCGTGTACGACATTTCTAATAAACTGACTTGGCTACTTTAAAAAAAGTTATTTGCCTTTTTTGTACATCTGATTGGGTTAAAAAATATAATACGACATTATTTCAATTAAAATTGAAACAAATAATAATATAAATCCGAATGTTTTTACAATAAAACTCTGGTTAACCGAGGTCGGGTCATCCGTGGAGCGACGACCTTAAAGGTCGTCGCCCACTTATCAACCTGGCACCCGATCAGCACCGCCTCGCTTCGAGCGGTTGTAATTTCTTCGATGGGCTTTCCATCCATATGCGCTCACTTGTCAACTCTTGCCAGCGAGCCAATCCGATGCTACGGAGTTGACAAGTGAGCGCATATGTATGGAAAGCCCATCTAAGAAATGACAACCGCTCGAGGCGAGGCGGTGCTGATCGAGTGCCGGGTTGATAAGTGAGCGACGACCTTGACCGTGCGTCTCTCAAGCGCTTCGCATGTGCGACCAGGCAGGATCGCTCGCGTCAGGCGCGAAACCGAAAACAAACGAAATCAATTAGCTATTTTAGAAACGCGAGTTAAATGTGACGCAATATAGCGTAGATGAATATTGTTAAATATAAGAAGGGATGTGTACACTACAATAAAATTAAGATCGGAATAATAATTACAAAATATTGTTTAACATTAGTAGTAGAGCTATAGTGGTTCTAACGCAAAGGGAGGTCACCGGCTAGAGGGGAGGTCGCCGAGCGCGTGTGACGTCACAGAGGGGCCTCTGTGGAGGCGGGCCATGTGGTCCGCGGAGCGACTGGCGGAGGGGGGAGCCGACGTCGATGAGTGTTGTGTGTGTGTGTGTGTGTGTGTGTGTGTGTGTGTGTGTGTGTGTGTGTGTGCGTGCGTGCGTGCGTGCGTGTGTGTGTGTGTGTGTGTGTATGTGTGTGAGTGTGTGTATGTCGCAACCATATATAGGTCGGAAAATTTTCGGTAATATGAAAACGCTAGGCGCCACATGAAGGGCGACCTTTCAAGGCCCATTATTCATGACATGCAGCTGGTTCCATTCCGGAAGACAATGTCAATTGCATCTGCCTCGTCTCTAAGCTCGCCGATACTCGAGACAGGTCCTGACAGGTTCCTTGGAAAAACTATAATCTTTAGGGATAGGGACCGCGGATGGACCAATTGAGCGCAGCCCTTGAAAAGTCGAGGTCTCCATTCCGAAAGATAATGTCAAGATGTTTGCATGCGAGTCCACCCACCACGAATCTCGCCGACAATTTAGACAGGTCTCGACAAGTCAGGATTTCTTGGAAAAACTATAAACTTTAGGGATGAAGGGCCATTGGCGCCAATGGCCCACTTGAGCCGCAGGACCCACAAAATCTTTTGACCCGAGGCATCCCGACTTCCTGTTTTTGTCTCATGTTTCGCGAGCAATCTACGGGTTATCGACAAACTCTGTTTTTCCCCGAGAGAGGGCCGATCTTTTTTTCTCGAAGGCGTTTTTAATTATCCGCTCCACTCAAATCTGGCCGAACTTTGCATGAAGCAGTCAGTCTGTTAGCATCGTGAAAGTTTTTTTCGTACTCGTCAACATGGAGCAAATCTTGCATGACCAAGCCGTGCTTTTACGCTCGTTCGAAGATTTTGCAGCGTGGGAGCAACGATGCGTCGAGTTCCTCGAAGGGCTGGAAACGCAAAGCCGAATTAAGCGCCCGCGATTATTAATTTGACATCAACAGTCACTAATAGCTCAAATAGCGCGTCTGGAAGGATTGAGGAATTATGTGCGAAGTCGTTCCATACACACGGGCGCAGGACATGGTGATCATGAGTTAATCTGGCGAGAGATAGAAACATCCTTCCAGAGTCGGATTTTGACCGGTTCCATCATCAATCGCAACCACATCGACCCGAAACACTTTCTAACTGATGCTCGCGTACTAGTGCTTCAACATGTGCAAAATATCATCGACAAGCACAACAGCATTAAAATTAATACAGTGTTTAATGGTGAATTCGCGAGTGGTGACAAACATGCGAATAAAAGTATCAACACGCGAAACTGTGAACTATTTACCACAAGCGATTTGGGTGAGTGGTATGAACAGCGTGTTATTGAGCCCACTTTAACCTTACTCGAGGAATTTCAAGAACGTGATAGTGGCTGGGCTCTGCAGAAAATACTTAACCTCACGATAAATGTGAATAAGAATAATCCGATGCGTGCCGGGTGCTTTATATCATTGCCGCGGGAAATAATGTTGAAGAGGGCTGTGGTTAACGTCAAATCCAAAGATAATGCATGTTTCGCATGGGCAGTTGTCGCTGCTCTATACCCAGCCAAACGGGACAGTAACCGTCCATCTTCTTACCCTCATTATTCGACAGTACTGAATCTGAAGGATATCGAATTCCCGGTGACGATACATCAAATTAAAAAATTTGAAGCTCATAACAATATATCGATCAACGTGTATACCACCACCACAAAAAGGACATTGTTCCAATACGCATAACTCAACACAAGAAGGAAAAGCACATCAATTTGCTTTACATGCAAGACAACGAGGACAACAATGTGGGGCACTTCGTATGGATCAAGAACCTGTCGAGACTCGTGAGGGCACAACTGACCAAAATAGAGCATAAAAAATACATATGCGATCGGTATGTAGTTACCATAATATATATATATATATATATATATATATATATATATATATATATATATATATATATATATATATATATATATATATATATATATATATATAGGTAATTATATATGCTAAACGAATTAAACAAAACAATCATTTTTTTGCAGGTGTTTGTACTACTTCAGATCAGAGGAAAAATTGCGATCCCATGAGATCGATTGTGAAGCACTAAATGAATGTGCGATCCGACTACCAGACGACACCAATAAGGAGCTCCAGTTCAGCAACTTTACCCGGAAAGAGCGTCATCCCTCCATTGTGTACGCTGATTTAGAGTGTGTGTTGGCAAAGACCGATGGAGAGAACCTAGCGAAAGATATGTATCAACACCATGAAGTGTTTAGTATCGGATACTATGTGTGTTGTTCATATAACGATTCATTATCTTCGTATCACTCACATCGCAGTGCTGATTGCGGATCATGGTTTGTCGAAGAACTAAAAAATCTAGCACTGCAGATAAAAGAAACTTTCTGTGATAATGTACCAATGGTGTATTTAACATCGAGCGAGTGGGCTAGTTTTCGAGCAGCGACTCAATGTCACATATGTGAGAAACCATTTGCGCAAGAAGATGTACGCCTTCGAGATCATTGCCATCTGACTGGGCGCTATAGAGGCCCCGCCCATTCCAACTGCAACCGAAATTACAGTCATTTTTCGTTCCAGTAGTTTTCCACAATTTATCCGGTTATGATGCACATTTTATAATCAAGGAAGTACACAGCGTTCGAAGGAAGAACCGATGTGCTTCCAATCAAAAAGGGGAAATACATCTCCTTCACGAAGCATGTTGAAATTACAGACGATTCAAAACACAAGACCCAATTGCGCTTTATCGAATCATACAAATTCCTCAACACGAGTCTCGACAAATTAGCCTCATTTTTGACCGAGGAAAACTAAAAATTTTACGCACACAATTCACAACTCTCTCGACAGATGATTTCAATTTGCTGACGCGAAAAGGGGTCTTCCCTTATGAATATATTGATGACGTGACGAAGCTACATGACACTTGCCTACCACCACGTGACGCATTTTACAGTTCCCTGACAGATGCTACAGTATGTGAGAGCGAGTACGCACATGCTGAGAAAGTTTGGGAGCGGTTCTCCATTCGAACGCTGGGTGACTATAGCGATTTGTACTTGAAGACAGATGTCTTGTTATTAGCCGATATTTTCGAAAACTTCCGAAATACGTGCATTGAGAGCTATGGCCTAGATCCCGCGTATTACTACACATTGCCGGGGTATACCTGGGATGCAATGTTAAAACCCTCGAATGTCAAGTTTCAATTACTAACTGACATCGACATGGTGTTATTCGTTGAGCGGGGTATACGCGGTGGTCTGAGTCAATGCTCGAACCGATATGCACACGCTAATAACAAGTACAGGGTGCGCCAGAGAAACTTACTTATTTGAAAGGTCAATAAAAACAAAAGTACTTCGATTATTGTTTAAACATTTTTTTATTTGAGAATATAATATCCCAATTTTTTTTTCATGCAGTCTTGAAAATGACATCGGATAAATGGCGACCCCCATTGCGCATACACTGATGAAGTCGATTTTTGAAATTCGTATCCACTCTTTGCAGCATATCAATCGCTATGTTGGCAATGGCGTCGCGAATGTTGTTCTTGAGGTGTGCTATGGTCCGTGGTCGATCGACGTAAACCAGAGATTTCAAATAACCCCATAAAAAGAAATCGCATGGAGTCAAATCTGGAGAGCGTGCCAGCCATTGGAGATCGCCTCTGAGAGAGATGAGGCGGTCGGGGAAATGTTGTCGCAACAAATTCATTGAGTCTCGTGCTGTGTGTGCTGTGGCTCCATCTTGCTGAAACCACACGTTCCTAACGTTCATTTCTTCGAGTCTTGGAAGAAAAAATTCCTCGATCATGTTCCTGTAACGAGCTCCATTCACGGTAACTGCGCGTTCGTTTTCTTCAAAAAAGTAAGGACCAATTATTCCCATTACCGTCATCGCACACCAGACAGTAACTCGCTCACAATTAACTGGCTTCTGGTGAAGCTCACGTGGATTTACACCACACCAATAACGCATTTTTTTGCTTGTTGACGCAGCCGGAAATGTGGAAGTGAGCCTCGTCACTGAAAAAAACGACCGCGTCTTCAGGCAGGTTGTCAACCAGCATTTCACATGCATTTTGACGGGCAACAAAATCGGGTTCAGTTAATTCTTGCACAACAGCCAATTTATAGGGATGAAATTGAAGGTCTTCATGGAGAATTCGTCGAACAGTGGTGTCAGAAATTCCCATAGCAGCTGCGTGTTTGCGAGCCGAACGCCGGGGAGAACGCACAACTGACTGCCTCACTCTTTCGACATTTTCCGGAGTTCTGATGGTCCGTTGAAGTCCATTTCTGGGTTTAGCGACACTTCCACACTCCCGAAATGAGTTAACCCACAACAGAATCGAATTACGGCCAGGAACGAGTCTGTGAGGAGGAATTTCAAAGCGAGCGCGGAAGGCACGTTGCGTAGCAACAAGTGAGCGACCGTTAGAAAAGAAGCTCTCGACTGCGAAGGCCCGCTGCTCTCTAGACCAGAGCATGATGGCAACTGACTGGAGGGAGAAACAAACTTGGGAACTTCCCCCTCCAGATGCGCCCCCTCTCGCCCCTCTAGCCGCCCAACTCACCGCGCGGGAATTTTTTCAAATAAGTAAGTTTCTCTGGCGCACCCTGTACATGGACTCGTTTGATCCATCGAAAGCATCATCATACTTCATGTATTTTGATGTCAATAATTTATATGGATGGGCAATGTGCCAACCCTTGCCATATGCAGATTTTCGATGGGTCGACGACGTGTCCCATTTTGATCCATCATGCATCGCGCTAGACTCACCTATAGGCTACATCCTTGAAGTCGACTTGGAATATCCCCAATCTCTACATGATGCGCACAAAGACCTGCCGTTTTGTCCAACACATGAAAAACCGCCGAGTAAGCGGGAAGAAAAGCTGTTAGCAACTGTTTGCGATAAAAAACGCTACATCATTCACTACCGGAATTTACAACAGCGCTTACGCTTTGTGTCCCCATGGCAGCGTTCGTATATTGAGTTGAATACCCAGTTTCGAACGCTTGCCAAAAACGATTTCGAAAAGAATTTATTCAAGTTAATGAATAATGCGGTCTTTGGCAAAACGATGGAGACTGTGCGCAATCATGTAGATGTAAAGCTTGTAACAAAATGGGAGGGCAGATATGGCGCAGAGGCAATGATTGCGAAGCCAAACTTCCACAGCCGAAGTGTTTTGTCGGAAAACCTCGTTGCCGTGGAATTGCGCAATCTCGAGGTGAAATTCAAGCAGCCGACATATGTGGTTAGGTGCATACTCGATATATCCAAAACGTGCGTGTATGGATTTCATCACGAATATATGGTACCTCTCTATCAAGATAAATGTAAAGTCATGTATACCGATACGGATAGTCTCATATATGACATTGAGAGCGATGATATATATGCCGACATGAAGCGCAACATGTCAAAATTCGATACAAGCGATTATTCGGCGGACAATAGGTATGGTATACCGCTCGTCAACAAGAAGGTGCTCGGTGTCATGAAGGATGAATGTAATGGAGCAATTATGAACGAATTTATTGGACTTCGATCGAAAATGTACGCGACACGTGTCGAGGGTAAGAAAGACACGAAAAAAGTTAAAGGTGTTAAGAGTAGCGTTGTGGCTAGGACAATCACGTTTGACGATTATGCTCGATGCTTGAGGGAAGAAGTTGAAATGGAGCGTAGTCAAACGTGCATTCGATCAAAGTTGCATAAGGTCTACACCATTCGCGAGACGAAAATTGCTCGGAGTCCTCATGATGATAAGCGGTAAATCGTACCTGGGACCGCTGATACCCTACCATGGGGGCATTATAGAATACAGTGGTAAAAAGTTTTGTAATTTTTTTTTTCTACAACCATGATGTAAAATTTTGTACATTTTTGTGAATATCGATGTGTAAAACTCGTGAAAATTATGTATATATTTTGTTCACTCGATGTTAAAATTATGTTTGTTGTTGTAAATATTTAATCGTATAAGAATGGATTTATTATTTTCTGTAAATAAAGAAACGGACATTTTATAATCCCATGTGTTTGTTCACTCTATCCATCTCCACGTACCCAGGTTCCACGAAAAAACATGCATATGTGTTCAAAGAGTTTCAAGAGACTTTCTACGACGTTCATAAGACGTTTGAAGATGTTCGTGAGACGTTCAAGAGACTTTCGAAGACATTCAAGAGATCTTTGACGATATTCATAATACGTTTGAAGACATCGATGAGGGGTTCGACGACGTTTTAGAGAATTTCACAGACATTCACGAAGGGTTTGAAGACGTTCAAAATACTTTCGAATACGTTCAAGAGACCTTCGACGATATTCATAATACGTTTGAAGACATTCATGAGGGGTTCGAAGACGCGTGAGAGACTTTCAAAGACATTCACGAGGGTCTCGAAGACGTTCAAGAGACTTTTGACGACATTCATAATAGGTTTGAAGACGCTCAAGAGACTTTCAAAGACATTCACGGGAGGTGCGAAGACATTCAGAGAGACTTTCGAAGACATTCAAGAGATCTTTGACGATATTCATAATACGTTTAAAGACATCGATGAGGGGTTCAATGACGTTTTAGAGACTTTCACAGACATTCACGAGGGGTTTGAAGACGTTCAAAATACTTTCGAATACGTTCTAAAGACTTTCGACGACATTCATAATACGTTTGAAGACATTCATAAGGGGTTCGTAGATGCTCAAGAGACTTTCAAAGACATTCACGAGGGGTTTGAAGATGTTCAAGAAACTTTCGAATACGTTCAAGAGACCTTCGACGACATTCATAATACGTTCGAAGACATTCATGAGGGGTTCGAAGACGCTTGAGAGACTTTCAAAGACATTTACGAGGGTTTCTAAGACGTTCAAGAGACTTTTGACGACAGTCATAATACGTTTGAAGACGCTTAAGAGACTTCCAAAGACATTCACGAGAGGTGCAAAGACATTCAGAGAGACTTCCGAAGACATTCAAGAGATCTTTGACGTTATTCATAATACGTTTAAAGACATCGATGAGTGGTTCAACGACGTTTTCGAGACTTTCACAGACATTCACGAGGGGTTTGAAGACGTTCAAAATACTTTCGAATACATTTTAAAGACTTTCCACAACATTCATAATACGTTTGAAGATATTCATAAGGGGTTCGGAGACGCTTAAGAGACTTTCAAAGACATTCAAGAGGGGTTTGAAGACGTTCAAGAAACTTTCGAATCCATTCAAGAGACTTTTGACGACATTCATAATACGTTTGAAGACGCTTAAGAGACTTTCAAAGACATTCACGAGAGGTGCGAAGACATTCAGAGAGACTTTCGAAGACATTCAAGAGATCTTTGACGATATTCATAATACGTTTGAAGACATCGATGAGGGGTTCAACGGCGTTTCAGAGACTTTCAAAGACATTCACGAGGGGCTCGAAAACGTTCAAGAGACTTTCGACGACATTCATAATCCTTTTTTCAGACATTCATGAGGGGTTCGAAGACGCTTAAAAGACTTTCAAAGACATTCGCGAGAGGGTGAATCCCCTTTTGGGATGAATATTTCGGCGAATCCCAAACAAACCCAAACAATGCCATTAAAACTCAAACGTCATGAAAGTCTTTGGTTCATGGATGTCGTCGAAAGTCGTATTATCTCAAACGTCACCGAAGACTTTCATGATGTGTGAGTTTTGCTGGCATTGTTTGGGTTTGTTTGGGATTCGCCCAAAGATTCATCCCAAAAGGGGATTCACTCTCTCGCGAATGTCTTTGAAAGTCTCTTAAGCGTCTTCGAACCCGTCATGAATGTCTGAAAAAAGGATTATGAATGTCGTCGAAAGTCTCTGGAACGTTTTCGAGCCCCTCGTGAATGCCTTTGAAAGTCTCTGAAACGCCGTTGAACCCCTCATCGATGTCTTCAAACGTATTATGAATATCGTCAAAGATCTCTTGAATGTCTTCGAAAGTCTCTCTGAATGTCTTCGCACCTCTCGTGAATGTCTTTAAAAGTCTCTTAAGCGTCTTCAAACGTATTATGAATGTCGTCAAAAGCCTCTTGAATGTATTCGAAAGTTTCTTGAACGTCTTCAAACCCCTCATGAATGTCGTCGAAAGTCTTTAGAACGTATTCGAAAGTATTTTGAACGTCTTCAAACCCCTCGTGAATGTCTGTGAAAGTCTCTAAAACGTCATTGAACCCCTCATCGATGTCTTTAAACGTATTATGAATATCGTCAAAGATCTCTTGAATGTCTTCGAAAGTCTCTCTGAATGTCTTCGCACCTCCCGTGAATGTCTTTGAAAGTCTCTTGAGCGTCTTCAAACCTATTATGAATGTCGTCAAAAGTCTCTTGAACGTCTTCGAGACCCTCGTGAATGTCTTTGAAAGTCTCTCACGCGTCTTCGAACCCCTCATGAATGTCTTCAAACGTATTATGAATATCGTCGAAGGTCTCTTGAACGTATTCGAAAGTATTTTGAACGTCTTCAAACCCTTCGTGAATGTCTGTGAAATTCTCTAAAACGTCGTCGAACCCCTCATCGATGTCTTCAAACTTATTATGAATATCGTCAAAGATCTCTTGAATGTCTTCGAAAGTCTCTTGAACGTCTCACGAACATCTTCAAACGTCTTATGAACGTCGTAGAAAGTCTCTTGAAACTCTTTGAACACATATGCATGTTTTTTCGTGGAACCTGGGTACGTGGAGATGGATAGAGTGAACAAACACATGGGATTATAAAATGTCCGTTTCTTTATTTACAGAAAATAATAAATCCATTCTTATACGATTAAATATTTACAACAACAAACATAATTTTAACATCGAGTGAACAAAATATATACATAATTTTCACGAGTTTTACACATCGATATTCACAAAAATGTACAAAATTTTACATCATGGTTGTAGAAAAAAAAAAAATTACAAAACTTTTTACCACTGTATTCTATAATGCCCCCATGGTAGGGTATCAGCGGTCCCAGGTACGATTTACCGCTTATCATCATGAGGACTCCGAGCAATTTTCGTCTCGCGAATGGTGTAGACCTTATGCAACTTTGATCGAATGCACGTTTGACTACGCTCCATTTCAACTTCTTCCCTCAAGCATCGAGCATAATCGTCAAACGTGATTGTCCTAGCCACAACGCTACTCTTAACACCATTAACTTTTTTCGTGTCTTTCTTACCCTCGACACGTGTCGCGTACATTTTCGATCGAAGTCGAATAAATTCGTTCATAATTGCTCCATTACATTCATCCTTCATGACACCGAGCACCTTCTTGTTGACGAGCGGTATACCATACCTATTGTCCGCCGAATAATCGCTTGTATCGAATTTTGACATGTTGCGCTTCATGTCGGCATATATATCATCGCTCTCAGTGTCATATATGAGACTATCCGTATCGGTATACATGACTTTACATTTATCTTGATAGAGAGGTACCATATACTCGTGATGAAATCCATACAAGCACGTTTTGGATATATCGAGTATGCACATACCCACATATGTGGGCTTCTTGAATTTCACCTCGAGATTGCGCAATTCCACGGCAACGAGGTTTTCCGACAAAACACTTCGGCTGTGGAAGTTTGGCTTCGCAATCATTGCCTCTGCGCCATATCTGCCCTCCCATTTTGTTACAAGCTTTACATCTACATGATTGCGCACCTTCTCCATCGTTTTGCTAAAGACCGCATTATTCATTAACTTGAATAAATTCTTTTCGAACTCGTTTTTGGCAAGCGTTCGAAACTGGGAATTCAACTCAATATACGAGCGCAGCCATGAGGATTGTGTAAACTGTAGGACTCTATGGATTTTCGTGAGGCGAAGCCCAAAGCGTAAGCACTGTTGTAAATTCCGGTAGTGTATGATGTAGCGTTTTTTTATCGCAAACAGTTGCTAACAGCTTTTCTTCCCGCTTACCCGGCGGTTTTTCATGTATTGGACAAAACGGCAGGTCTTTGTGCGCATCATGTAGAGATTGGGGATATTCCAAGTCGACTTCAAGGATGTAGCCTATAGGTGAGTCTAGCGCGATGCATGATGGATCAAAATGGGACACGTCGTCGACCCATCGAAAATCTGCATATGGCAAGGGTTGGCACATTGCCCATCCATACAAATTATTCACATCAAAATACATCAAGTATGATGATGCTTTTGACGGATCAAACGAGTCCATGTACTTGTTATTAGCGTGTGCATATCGGTCCGAGCATTGACTCAGACCACCGCGTATACCCCGCTCAACGAATAACACCATGTCGATGTCAGTTAGTAATTCAAACTTGACATTCGAGTGTTTTAACATTGCATCCCAGGTATACCCCGGCAATGTGTAGTAATACACGGGATCTAGGCCATAGCTCTCAATGCACGTATTTCGAAAGTTTTCGAAAATATCGGCTAATAACAAGACATCTGTCTTCAAGTACAAATCGCTATAGTCACCCAGCGTTCGAATGGAGAACCGCTCCCAAACTTTCTCAGCATGTGCGTACTCGCTCTCACATACTATAGCATCTGTCAGGGAACTGTAAAATGCGTCACGTGGTGGTAGGCAAGTGTCATGTAGCTTCGTCACGTCATCAATATATTCATAAGGGAAGACCCCTTTTCGCGTCAGCAAATTGAAATCGTCTGTCGAGAGAGTTGGGAATTGTGTGCGTAAAATTTTTAGTTTGTCCTCGGTCAAAAATGAGGCTAATTTGTCGAGACTCGTGTTGAGGAATTTGTATGAGTCGATAAAGCGCAATAGGATCTTGTGTTTTGAATCGTCTGTAATTTGAACATGCTTCGTGAAGGAGATGTATTTCTCCTTTTTGATTGGAAGCACTTCGGTTCTTCCTTCGAACGCTGTGTACTTCCTTGATTATAAAATGTGCATCATAACCGGATAAATTGTGGAAAACTACTGGAATGAAAAATGACTGTTTGTAATTTAGGTTGCAGTTGGAATGGGCGGGGCCTCTATAGCGCCCAGTCAGATGGCAATGATCTCGAAGGCGTACATCTTCTTGCGCAAATGGTTTCTCACATATGTGACATTGAGTCGCTGCTCGAAAACTAGCCCACTCACTCGGTGTTAAATACACCATTGGTACATTATCACAGAAAGTTTCTTTTATCTGCAGTGCTAGATTTTTTAGTTCTTCGACATACCATGATACGCAATCAGCACTGCGATGTGAGTGATACGAAGATAATGAATCGTTATATGAACAACACACATAGTATCCGATACTAAACACTTCATGGTGTTGATACATATCTTTCGCTAGGTTCTCTCCATCGGCCTTTGCCAACACACACTCTAAATCAGCGTACACAATGAAGGGATGACGCTCTTTCCGGCTAAAGTTGCTGAACTGGAGCTGCTTATTGGTGTCGTCTGGTAGTCGGATCGCACAGTCATTTAGTGCTTCACAATCGATTTCATGGGATCGCAGTTTTTCCTCTGATCTGAAGTAGTACAAACACCTGCAAAAAAATGATTATTTTGTTTAATTCGTCTAGCATATATAATTACCTATATATATATATATATATATATATATATATATATATATATATATATATATATATATATATATATATATATTATGGTAACTACATACCGATCGCATATGTATTTTTTATGCTCCATTTTGGTCAGTTGTGCCCTCACGAGTCTCGACAGGTTCTTGATCCATACGAAGTGCCCCACATTGTTGTCCTCGTTATCTTGCATGTAAAGCAAATTGATGTGCTTTTCCTTCTTGTGTTGAGTTATGCGTATTGGAACAATGTCCTTTTTGGTGGTGGTGGTATACACGTTGATCGATATATTGTTATGAGCTTCAAATTGTTGAATTTGATGTATCGTCACCGGGAATTCGATATCCTTCAGATTCAGTACTGTCGAATAATGAGGGTAAGAAGATGGACGGTCACTGTCCCGTTTGGCTGGGTGTAGAGCAGCGACAACTGCCCATGCGACACATGCGTTATCTTTGGATTTGACGTTAACCACAGCCCTCTTCAACATTATTTCCCGCGGCAATGATATAGAGCACCCGGCACGCATCGGATTATTCTTATTCACATTTATCGTGATTTTAAGTATTTCCTGCACAGCCCAGGCATTATCACGTTCTTGAAATTCATCGAGTAAGGTTAAAGTGGGCTCAATAACACGCTGTTCATACCACTCACCCAAATCGCCTGTGCTAAATAGTTCACAGTTTCGCGTGTTGATACGTTTGTTCGCATGTTTGTCACCACTCGCGATCTTACCATTAAACACTGTATTAATTTTAATGCGGTTGTGCTTGTCGATGATATTTTGCACATGTTGAAGCACTAGGACGCGAATATCAGTTAGAAAGTGTTTGGGCTCGATGTGGTTGCGATTGATGATGGAACCGGTCAAAATCCGACTGTCGAAGGATGTTTCAATCTCTCGCCAGATTAACTCATGATCACCATGTCCTGCGCCCGTGTGTATGAAACGACTTCGCACACAATTCCTCAATCCTTCCAGACGCGGTATTTGAGCTATTAGTGACTGTTGATGTCCAATTAATAATCGCGGGCGCTTATTCCGGCTTTGCGTTTCCAGCCCTTCGAGGAACTCAACGCATCGTTGCTCCCACGCGGCAAAATCTTCGAACGAGCGTAAAAGCACGGCTTGGTCATGCAAGATTTGCTCCATGTTGACGAGTACGAAAAAACTTTCAAGATGTTAACAGACTGACTGCTTCATGCAAAGTGCGGCCAGATTTGAGTGGAGCGCATCATTAAAAAGGCCTTCGAGAAAAAAAGATCGGCCCTCTCTCGGGGAAAAACACAGTTTTTAGATAACGCGTAGATTGCTCGAGGAACATGAGACAAAAACAGGAAGTCGGGATGCCTCGGGTCAAAAGATTTTATGGGTCCTGCAGCTCAAGTGGGCCATCGGCGCCAATGGCCCTTGATCCCTAAAGTTTATAGTTTTTCCAAGAAATCCTGACTTGTCGAGACCTGTCTACATTGTCGGCGAGACGCGTGACGTGAGTGGACTCGCATGCAAACATCTTGACATTATCTTTCTGAATGGAGACCTCTACTTTTCAAGAACTGCGCTCAAGTGGTCCACCCGCGGTCCCTTTGATCCCTAAAGATTATAGTTTTTCCAAGGAACCTGTCAGGACCTGTCTCGAGTATCGGCGAGCTCAGAGACGAGGCGGATACAGTTTTCCGATAATGCGTAGATTGCTCGAGGAACATGAGACAGAAACAGGAAGTCGGGATCAGTGCAGCCAGATCGCGCGTAAAAGTTACCCCCTCTCTAGTCTCTTACGCGCCCATCACACAATCATAGTAGCGCGTGTCCGTGAGCGAGCGACGCTCGGACGTCTTCGGAAAGAGCCGAGCGGGGTCGAAGTTTCCCGACCGCGCCTTCGGCAGCTACACTAATTCATGCACGCTGATGAGCACGTTCATGTGCGGCCAAGCCGAAACGATGGCTTCGAGGGAAAAAGCAATCTGAGCACGACTCGCGCGTGACGTCACCGACGGCACGAGCGAGGCTTTTAGATGATTTCAATGCTTATTTAGCTCTTCGTTCTCTGCGTTATTAAGGTATACAAAAAAATATATCGCGCACTCTGATCGCTTATTTTTTTAGTTTATACGTTAATTTAAATATAATAATAAATCTAAATTACAACTTGTTTATCTTCTAAAAAATTGTTTACGCGTTACTCACACCCGTCCTTATGCCAAATAAATTATATTTCATAAAAGTAAGCGGAAATATATTTATATTCGTATTATTATATTAATTCTCATATTTTCATCAAGCGATAAAGCATTATCCCCAAAAACAAGTCATTCATCCATCCGGCCGCGAATAGTCAGTACCAGAAAGTGCACGTATTCTACAAGCGGTGAGATGGTCCCGTTGGTTGCGTTCCTTGGTTCGGTCCGCAGGGGCGCGGGTTCGTTCCCCGCGCTCGGTGCTTTAATTCTTATTTGATTAGTTATTTCTATTAGTTATCATTATTATTTTAATTAGTTATCTTTTAGTGTCGGAAAATTTATCGCGCACTCCGACCGCTTATTTTACTAGTTTGTACGTTAATTTAAATGTAATAATAAATCTAAATTACAACTTGTCTATCTTCTAAAAAATAGTTTACGCTTTACTCACACCCGTCCCTATGCCAAATAAATTGTAATTCATAAAAGTAAGCGGAAATATATTTATATTCGTATTATCATATTCATTCTCATACTTTCATCAAGCGATAAAGCATTATCCCCAAAAACAAGTCAATCATCCATCCGGCCGCGAATCGTAAGTGCCAGAAAGTGCATTTTTAACACAAGCGATAAGATGGTCCCGTTGGTAGCGTTCCTGGCTTCTGGAAATACTGGAAACTCCTGGAAAAACTGGCTACTATCCTGTTTTTTTTTTTAAATTATTAATTTCTTTTTGTATGGGGCGAATTGTTTATTCGTAAAACACGCTCATTGAAAGAACATTATTCTGAAAATAGGAAAACTGATCATTATATTTTACGATTAAAACATTTTTGTTCTGTCAATGGTGAGTGTTCACAAATAAACAATTCATCTCATTACAATAAAAATTACCTGCAAATGTAAAAACATACAAAAATGCCACTGAGCGCGGGGAACGATCTCGCGCCCCTGCGGACCGAAGCCAGGAACGCTACCAACGGGACCATCTTATCGCTTGTGTTAAAAATGCACTTTCTGGCACTTACGATTCGCGGCCGGTTGGATGATTGACTTGATTTTGGGGATAATGCTTTATCGCTTGATAATAGTTTGAGAATGAATACAATAATACGAATATAAATATATTTCCGCTTACTTTTATGAATTACAATTTATTTAGCATGGGGACGGGTGTGAGTAAAGCCTAAACAATTTTTTAGAAGATAAACAAGTTGTAATTTAGATTTATTATTACATTTAAATTAACGTACAAACTAATAAAATAAGCGGTCGGAGTGCGCGATAAATTTTTCGACACTAAAAGATAACTAATTAAAATAATAATGATAACTAATAGAAATAACTAATCAAATAAGAATTAATAGTAGTATTAAAAAAAAGCACCGAGCGCGGGAACGAACCCGCGCCCCTGCGGACCGAAGCAAGGAACGCTACCAACGGGACCATCTCACCGCTTGTAGAACATGTGCACTTTCTGCCACTGACTATTCGCGGCCGGATGGAAGAATGGCTTGTTTTTGGGGATAATGCTTTATCGCTTGATGAAAATATGAGAATTAATATAATAATACGAATATAAATTGTGACGGGAGATATTTCTCTAACCGGAAACGAGAACTGGACGAGAACTCAAATCGGGATCTGGTGCGAGAAACCGTCACCTTCGGCCGTTCCTCTCGTGCGCGTGCATCCGCAACCCGGGGCGCCAGAGACTTTGTTTCTCCGGTCGTCTCAACCGGAATAAACTGGGGTCGGGATGATCAAACCCGACCCGCCAGGCGGAGACTGGAGCTCTCCTTGATTTTTGTTGTCCCCCGGAATCCTAACCGGGTTTCGAGTCTGGAGACCTCCTCGATTTTTGATCGCCGGAATCGTTTAACCGGACTAAACAGGATGCACTTACACGGGAAGGAACGGTTGCGGTAAAGCACGGCCGCTCAGGCTGTGGGATATGGTAGAGGGGTCGGGATTCACCGGAGAGTAGCGTGAGCGAGCGCGAGACCTGTCACTATCGCGACACCGGAAACGTCACTAATAAAACAAAATAATTGTTTTATTTTTGATAGTGCGGGAGCCGGTGGCTTAACCACCCGTGAGCTTTTTACGTAACGCACTCAACGCGAACTCGAACTGCACGCGAAACACCTACGCACGGGAGCGAGAGAGCACGACGACGTGCGTCTTACGCGAGAACGAGAGCGTGAGAGAGACACGACACGTCTCTCCATCGCGGCGTCTGATCGACGACCACTCAAAATCGGGAGCGATCGCGATCTCGGAGACAACCGTCTCACGCGAAGGTTCAGTAGCGACTCCGTTACGATAGCCGAAAAATCGGGAGCGATCGCGTTTTAGAGACAACCGTCTCACGCGAAGATTCGTTAGCAACTCTGTTACGATAGCCGAAAAATCGGGAGCGATCGCGATTTTAGAGACAACCGTCTCACGCGAAGATTCGTTAGCAACTCTGTACCTCGCGCGACCAAGGCCGGCGTGCGAGGGGTTATGCGAGAGCGAGACAGAGCGCGTCAACAGAAAAAAATGTCAACACGCTCGCGGCATCGGACCATGCGAAAGCGCCGGTTCAAGCGAGAACTTTATCTCGTATAATATCGAGAGCTGAAATATTATTTCGGGAACTGGAATATTCTAATAGAATATTCCTTTCGGAATCTATATTTTCTGCCCGAGTTACCCCGAAAACGGAACGGTAACAAATCGGGACCTTTTTTCATCGGTACCTGGAGGCTCTCGGAAATCGCATCCCCGGGTCACCGTGCGAAAGCGGGCAAAGCTTCTGTCCAGAAGCGCGGCGCGGAGATCTCCATCCTCTGCCCGTAACCCAAACGGCCCGCTCTCCAGCACGATGCACCACTACGGTGGGGCGCCGGCGTTTCAGCCGGGCGTGCACCGATTCCCCGGGAGGCCTCACTGGGTGCATCCCTCGGTCGGGATTGCTCAGTACGTCGAGCCACACGCCGCTCGACCGAGTTCCGCACGCCAACCTAACCCAAACGAAAACTCAACCCAAAACCTCAAACGTAACAACACAACCATTCTAGAGAAAGGCCCCTTAACACAGACGGATGGGTCGCAACCCGGGCATCGAGAGCATGTCTTGATCATCGGTAGCATTTCTGTGACGTGTCTTAAAAAATCACGTCACAAAATATATTTCCGCTTACTTTTATGAATTATAATTTATTTGGCGTAAGGACGGGTGTGAGTAAAGCGTAAACAATTTTTTAGAAGATAAACAAGTTATAATTTAGATTTATCATTATATTTAAATTAACGTATAAACTAAAAAAATAAGCGATCAGAGTGCGCGATATATTTTTTTGTATACCTTAATAACGAAAGAGAACGAAGAGCTAAATAAGCATTGAAATCATCTAAAAGCCTCGCGCGTGCCGTCGGTGACCTCACGCGCGAGTCGTGCTCAGATTGCTTTTTCCCTCGAAGCCATCGTTTCGGCTTGGCCGCACATGAACGTGCTCATCAGCGTGCATGTATTAGTGTAGCTGCCGAAGGCGCGGTCGGGAAACTTCGACCCCGCTCGGCCCTTTCCGAAGAAGTCCGAGCGTCGCTCGCTCACGGACACGCGCTACTATGATTGTGTGATGGGCGCGTAAGAGACTAGAGAGGGGGTAACTTTTACGCGCGATCTGGCTGCACTGGTCGGGATGCCTCGGGTCAAAAGATTTTATGGGTCCTGCAGCTCAAGTGGGCCATCGGCGCCAATGGCCCTTGATCCCTAAAGTTTATAGTTTTTCCAAGAAATCCTGACTTGTCGAGACCTGTCTAAATTGTCGGCGAGACTCGTGACAGGAGTGGACACGCATGCAAACATCTTGACATTATCTTTCTGAATGGAGACCTCGACTTTTCAAGAGCTGCGCTCAAGTGGTCCACCCGCGATCCCTTTGATCCCTAAAGATTATAGTTTTTCCAAGGAACCTGTCAGGACCTGTCTCGAGTATCGGCGAGCTTAGAGACGAGGCGGATAGAGTTTTCCGATAATGCGTAGATTGCTCGAGGAACATGAGACAGAAACAGGAAGTCGGGATGCCTCGGGTCAAAAGATTTTATGGGTCCTGCAGCTCAAGTGGGCCATTGGCGCCAATGGCCCTTGATCCCTAAAGTTTATAGTTTTTCCAGGAAATCCTGACCTGTCGAGACCTGTCTAAATTATCGGCGAGATTCGTGGTGGGTGGACTCGCATGCAAACATCTTGACATTGTCTTTCGGAATGGAGACCTCGACTTTTCAAGGGCTGCGCTCAAGTGGTCAATCCGTGGTCCCTATCCCAAAGATTATAGTTTTTCCAAGAAACCTGTCAGGACCTGTCTCGAGTATCGGCGAGCTTAGAGACGAGGCGGATGCAATTGACATTGTCTTTCGGAATGGAACCAGCTGCATGTCATGAATAATGGGCCTTGAAAGGTCGCCCTTCATGTGGCGCCTAGCGTTATCATATTACCGAAAATTTTCCGACCCATATATGGTTGCCACATACACACACACACACACACACACGCGCGCGCGCGCGCGCACCCCCTCCCACACACACATACACGCACGCATTTACGCGTGCATGCACACGCGCACCCCCACACACATACACGCACGCACTTACGCATGCATGCAAACGCACGCGAATACACACACACACACACACACACACACAACACTCATCGACGGCGACTCCCCCCCCCCCCTCCAGTCGCTCCGCGGACCACATAACCCCCCTCCACAGAGGCCCCTCTGTGACGTCACACGCGCCCGGCGACCTCCCCTCGACCCGGTGACCTCCCTTTGCATTAGAACCGCTACAGCTGTACTACTAACATTTATTTTGGATTAACCGTGATTTCAGTTATCCGTAAATCGTGCGGTCCCGAGCACCCCGGTTAATCGGAGCCTTACTGCAGAAGGCAACAAGCGATCATGTTTTCGAGGGGATTTTTTTATTACCTGGCGTACGTTTTTTTTACTTTTTAAAGTTTTTAAAAGCAATTTGATATCTTTTCGAAAGGGAAAAAATCCTTATTTCCTTTAGCTTCACTCCAATGAAAAGTGAATTTCCAATATAACTCAAGAAACTATACGTCTATCGTTTCAAATTCATATTCTGCGGGGTTAAGTATTTCAAGATATTGAAACTCGTAGAGCTGGACAATAGCATATTTGACATGACTCGTTTTTTAAAACTATTATCATTTTTATAAAACCGACCATTTTTCTTTTACTGTGTTAAACAAATACAATACAAATTGTGAATTGTATTTGTAAAATTCTTTCACTGTGTTAAGCAAATATAATACAAATCGTATGTAGGGGAAGTTTGCAAAGGATTTTTTATTACATAAATTAATAATCCACACCTTCAAAGTACACCTCATCACGTTGTTATCACGGACATCTTGACACTTGATATTTTTGTCCTACTGAAAAATGACTTGGTTACGGTGAACTAAAAATTCTTTCGCAGACGTGATTTCACGTTAAACAGAATAGAAAGATAATAATGAAGAATTCTAAGAAATCGAACGTAGGTAACGAAAAACCCATGGTTTTAGGTACTGAATAGCTATTGAGAGTACAAATAAGTCTGCGCCATTTGATTCAAGAACATGGGTCACAGGTCTGGTCGGTAAAAATCCTATAATGAAGTTTTCTTCCAAACGAACCATATTTCGGGTAAATGAAAAGCAAGACGTTGTTCGTTCGTTTAAAAGAGCGAACGATGTATATTTATAATTTTTTTATTTCCTTCGCCACCGAACAACATCGCCGAACAACAACAACATTGCCTTTCAACATCAACATGTATGAAAAATGAATAGACTGGCTTCTTTATATTTAGAAGTTTGAGGTTTTTGACGTCTCCGATCGCTGTGAAGGAATCAATTTTTTGCTGCGCAGTCTCTGAAGATATAAAATGTTGATTGTGTTAGTTAAAAGGAAAAAATATGTATTCGCTTTACAAGAGCTAGAAACAATCAACATTCTATATATTTAGAGACGGCGAAACAAAAAATATGAATTCGTCGAAGCGATCTGAGACATTGAAAACCTCAAATTTCTCAATGTAGAGGAGCCAGTCCATGTTTTTGGCAACACAGCGAATGGTGTTTTTTTTACTTTCCAAAATATCGGCGTTCTAAAAAAAATATAGGAAATCTCCAAATTAGCTATCTCTTTGCACCTTAAGGGGTTAGGCCACAGTAACGGGTATAAAATCATGTGCGAATTTAATCATTTTTTCGTATGTAAAAGTGATTCACTCATAAAATGAATTACACATCTATTTAGTATGAATATCAAGCTGTTAAAAAATATAATTTTTGTTTCGATGTACAAAATGGACGCCTACTAATATTTTCTTTTGTTATCTTTTTTTAGGCGCTCCGCGGCGTGAAATTTAGCATCCACAATTTTTGACTTAGAACAAAAAACAAAAATTCTCGTTAATCTGCATTAGAATACCTAGAGAAGTACGTACGGAATTTAAAAAATATTGTTTTATTCAAAAGTTGTAGATTTTTGAATCGAGTTGTAGGTATTTGAATGAATTTTCAGTGAACTATTTCGTGTAAAACTGCTTATAAAATAAAAAGTTTTCGATTAATCAGGAGTTCCGTACGTACTTCTCTGCGCAATGAAATTAGGAACATAACTTTTCAATTTGAAATAAATCGAGTGAAAATTGTTGACGTTATTTGTCACGCCAATTGGAAAAAAGCTGATTCAAGAACAACGCGTTTGAAGTTCTAGGTACTCTATGGCCGTGCCAGTGGTGGGCTTACGTTATACGCTCAAAGTCGGTGAAAAAAAATGTCTTGCTATAAATCGAATAGTAACTTATCCTTATGATTATAAAGTACCATTTTAGCGAAAAAAAAACTTTGAAAATTCTACTGTGGCCTTACCCGCTACGAATCGCTTTTTTTTTGTTTTGCTGCCTGAAGCGCTTAGAATTGTTCATTGCGTATGTTCGATGCAGCACAAACTGATATTCGGGATTCGCGGTATCTAAAGTTATTCGTTTTTTTTTTCCGGGATGTAGCAAACAAATCTGTATGTGACGTTGTAATATGTGTATACTTTTTTCAGTCATTGTGCTTGATACGAGGCTAATCAATATTTTTAGCTACTCCATTCCTGTGGGTATTCGTTTTTCGTTGTGTTTAAACAATGAAAAGTTTATTTTTATTGCTCACACTTTTTAGTACCTAAAAATTAGATTTAGTTTCTGAAACAGTTCCTGACAGAGACTTTTCATACCTCAAAATATACATTATTTTCCTACCTATTGTAATGTAACGCGATTTTTGGAATTCAGATCGACATTCGAATTCGCAATATTTTACAAATTTCCCGGCAAATAGAAGGAAAAGAGACGAATTTGAGGACAGACCATCACACTTCGTCGGTCATTAATGGATCCCGCCATGACGTACGCCAACCGAAAGAAAAGACAGAGCGTGCAAGGGGGAAACGCACTCCAAGTGACGGCGTTCAAAATTTCCTCGTGGTCAGTGGTTCTCTTTTCTATCGGAAGGAAATGGAAAGATGTTGTAGATCTCGGAAGTCTGATTTATTCAAACCAATTACCAAGTGCGTTGAAAGCAAAGGAATTTGAGACGAATATCCGCGGGGGTAAGGTCACTCGTGACTATTGAATCGTAACGATCAATTCTTTTTTACGTACGCATTCAATTATATTTATATAACATTTTCCGAACAGAATTATTTTTTATACATACTATTGTAGTGCGAATACTTTTAAATAATATGACAAAAAATTGTGAACGGCCCAACAAACAACCCAAACAAACTTAGTGCGATGAATAAAGGTTTTTGAGAACCACGGTTGTGAGTCGGACTATCGTCTTATTATGTAGAAAGACCACGCGTAGTTTCTCACCGAAAAGTGTTCATGTATTTTCTTTACTGTAAGATTTATTAAATCATAAATATAAGCTTACAAGGCGACTCGAAACGATAGCGCGAAAACTGCGGCGGTTGATAAACAAAATATCCAAATCGATAATCGGTCGTAAAATCGACAAGGCCCGAATCATGGGCACTTCGCCGCGCAGAATACCTCTCTATCCTCCCTTCCCAGTATCTTCGAAATGAAGAACGTAGACCCAATTCTTAGTAATGCAGCATCGATCGTAGCCCTTGACCAATCAGACATTTTCCAAATTAATCCCCGAGTGTAATTTAACCAATTATGTGAGAAGACCTATGTTTTATGCACTATTCTTCAATCCACAAGAGACCTATCACCAACAGTGTGTATCAGAATTTGTATCGCCTGATTCTTACGTCGTGAAAAAGAAAAATCTTTAAGTCAGTCAGCTGACCGAATGGGAGTAGTCAGTACCGTTTGAGTCTTCTATAATCGTAATTGGAGGAAAGTCTCCCAACATTTTTCATCAAGTTAAGTTCGCTACCGTAGGAGTCTCCGTCGGTTTTTCTTCAAAACAAGAAATTAGTCGTTGTTAATATTTCTTTAGTGAGTATAATCGCAGTCATAGTAAAAGTCGGTTTCACAATAAGAGTTCGGAAATGTGAAAACTGTAAAAAAAAAAAGGTAAAATACAAGAAAAAGGATCAAGAGTCTGAAACTGCATTTTGACATCTTAACTACCTGGTCATCACGAATTCCTACATCGATTCACGCAGCAGAAGCAATTGGATTTCACCCATTCCATTTCATTTGAACCAAACGAGTAAGTAATCATGGATATTTTTTACACACGATGGGGATGTTCTCCCATTTCAGCAATCTCGGACGTCTCCTCAATTAGACGCCCAATAGCTTGGAATTTATACAGCATCGCTGTTTTCACCCTGACAACATTCTGATCGTATATCGCGGGTCAAATCGGAGAGGTAACCGGTCAGACCCAGGTCGAATCGGCATGGAATGCCCCATATATAGCAGGTAAGATGGCAGTCAGCTGTCGAGCTGTGCGAAACGAGTCTTAAACGCGCCGCTCTCTGCGCTGTTAACCAATGTGTTAATTAACCCTCAAAAAGGCGTTGCATACAGGGTATTCTTTACGGGACGACGGCTTGACTCTATTCGATTCAACTAAATAGCGATCGTGGAATCGTTTTTAGGGTAAAAGAATCGCTCGGAAATTCCGCCGAAAATTCTGAAATCTCGGGATTCAGTGGACGGAGAAAAAATAACCTAATCCAAATGACAGGGCAAAATCACATTATAGTTGTCAAATATCATTAGATTAGACACAATAAAGTGCTATCTTTGTGTGTGAAGAGTACATGGCGTATTCGTCAGTAGGGCAACATTTTTTCTATTACGTGGCGTCAAGACGTTGCCGCATTTCTTGATGCTTTGAATATTGTGTAGCAAATATTTAATTATGCATATTGTGTCGGTGAATATATCATTACAGAATTGAGAAACCCGATAGCATTAACTTTAAAGTGTAACGGCACACCTCTAAGGATGTTCCCGGTTCAAAAATATTAGAATTTTTTTTTTCGTACTTACCTGGTCGATCGCAGGCGTGTTCTTTGTTTTCATTGTAAGATGATTGACGATTGGAGTGATGATGTTTGTGATGTCTGCGATGTCTTTTCTCGCCCGGAAGGTGTACGCCGACATATACGGTGTGCGCTCTGTGACCTGCGACATAATAATACTATTAATATTTATTATAAGATCAATTTGGTGTTCCGAATTGAATGACGGGACCATAAAGTTCGTAAAAAAAATTGATTAACCAGGAAAGATACGATTTCGAAGATTCGGAACTGAGATGGTAACGTCGCGAGAACAAGCGCAATCTATTTCATTTTCCTCTCCTATTTTATTGAACTCCGGCGAGAACGCGGGGTTATCCGAGTCCACATAGAAATCGTGGAAAACTACGAAAATGTATTGGTTTTCGTAGTTTTCACGATAACGGCATTCTCGTTTTTCGATGGGTCCTTATATTTTCTTTAGAATTAGGCGTACCACAGCCAAAACAAAATATATCGATAAGAAACGAGCGTCGTGCATAATGTCCCACGCGAGAGCAAAGTTGATCTTGACAATATCTATACGCAAACCCTCAAGCGCAGTTTATGTCAAAATCCTTAGCCAAACAAACACACAAAGACTCAACGATACAGAATTCTAACGACCATTACTCCACGAAAATATACATAATCCATACTCCACGAAAAAATACATTTGTTATACACGCTCGTGTTACTGAGCGGGCTTAGATTGATTTTGGAATGACTCTAGAGTTGGAGTCTTTCGATCTATCTCTGAATATATTTTTTGGGTTAGCTATTAAAACGCTTGGCGCACCTATCTAGTCAGTTATTATAAGGGTCTTTGGCCAATTAAATAAAGAGACAAAGTATGCTCTTTAGAAATATATGTATATATTTTGTTATCAAGATTTGAGAAATTGGAAATGGAGGTTACAATTTTGATATAGATATTTATTATTGACAATTTAGTTTATCATCGCAATTTCCTTTATTTGGTTATATCGGTTTGAGAAAGTTGGAAATAATTACATTAAAATGAATCAAAGAAGTGTGCGGCCGTGTAGTAGATAAGAGATCGTTAAAATTTCGGCTTCGATCCGGCCAGTGAAGGACTTCCAAGGTTGTCGATGGAAATACGAATTTGTATCTTTACGTTTCGGCCCTGTGGTTCGGGTCCTCTTCAGAATATGTATATTTTTTTCTGTATAAATGGTAATACATTGTTTTACAATCACTTAATATATAGATGTTGTGTTATTTAGTGTGATAATCGAGTTGGTACTGTTTAAATTATAATTATATACATAAAATATGGATGAAGTCTTTTATTGAGATACTTAATGTTATATGTAAGTATTGGTGTGTGAGATGTACGGAGTGTGGAGAAATTATATAAATGAGAAATGATAGTGTACTAACCTCGAAGTAATGGTATTTCGGTTTTTTTGAAACACATATTTGGAAAGATGTTGAGACGAACAGAGACATTATTTGTGGATGTAAATAATGTGTTGTAGAAAAAAAAAATGTTATACTCAATCGATGGAGTTAATATCGTTTATGGGCGATTTTTACTGATCTGTAATGGATAAGTAGTTATGGGTCAAATTTTTATGTTTCATAATTGAGAATTTACGTAAAAGAATTTGATGTAAGAAAAGTTTTAGTGGATAGTCAAAAATTATGGTAATTACCTATTGAGTTTGTTCTTAAGAGTGTATAATCTTTCCAAATTGAGTAAAAAACTCGAAATTTCAATTGGTTCGTTACATTTTGGGTTGTGTAGCGGACGGACGTTCGAGAAAAACTGAGTGATGTATTGTTCTCTGGTAACATATTCGAGTCTCCGTGCTAAGAATTGGGGGAGAGATCGTGCTCGCAGTGACGTGTCAATAAGAATAAATTAGGGGCGCCAAGTTAGGGGTATTTAAAATTAGTTTGTGATGTCATTAAAATTAGCTAATCGTGTCAGTTTGTTAGTTAGTTTACTATGTCAATAATTTTAAAATTGTTATGTAATGTAAAATATGGTGAAGTGTGTTGACGGTTATAAAATTGAATTGTAAATTGAGCTAAGATTTTTTATGTCAGTTCTAAAGCTAATGGCGTTGGGGTGTGCTTTAATTTGTATCATTTCCATGATTAGCCTTTTTTTGAGCCAACTCTCATTGCTTAGTATTTTTGTGTTGTCAAATTGAAAATCATGTTTATGTTCTATTGCATGTTGTGCTAAGGCTGTGTGTATTTCGGTAGTGTGTTTTATGCTATTTTTGTGTTCTTTTATTCGGGTTTCTAGATATCTTTTCGTTTGGCCTATGTAAGTGCCGTTGCAATCATTACAATCAATTTTATAAACAATGTTGGATATTCGGTTGTTGTTGATTTTGTCTTTGGTAGAACCAATGATGGATGAAATATTGTGTTTATTGTTTGTAGCTAATGTTATGTTGTATTGTTGGAAAAGACGGATTAGTTGGTGATGTATGTTTTTTGTGTAGGGGAGATTTATTATTCTGGAGGAGTCAAAGTTATTGTTGTTCGTTTTTTGTTTGTTGATTATGGAAATTCGATGTTTTATCAATTTATCTGTGAAAGAGATCGGATAGCAGTTTTTAGTCATTGTGTTGCTGATGAGTTGGAGATTTTCATTATGAAATGAAGGGTGAGATAGTTTTATTGCTCTGTCAATCAACATGTAGATTATGGCTTTTTTCTGTGAGAGTGGGTGGTGTGAGAAGAAATTAATAAACCTGCCAGACCAAGTTGGTTTTCTATACCAATTTGTGATGATTGAGTTTTGTTTACGGATTAATAGTAAGTCAAGAAATGGGATTTTGTTGTCTATTTCATTTTCGGATGTAAATTGTAGTTTTGGGTTATAGGAATTAAAACGCCCATAAACGATATTAACTCCATCGATTGAGTATAAATTTTTTTTTTTTCTACAACACATTATTTACATCCACAAATAATGTCTCTGTTCGTCTCAACATCTTTCCAAATATGTGTTTCAAAAAAACCGAAATACCATTACTTCGAGGTTAGTACACTATCATTTCTCATTTATATAATTTCTCCACACTCCGTACATCTCACACACCAATACTTACATATAACATTAAGTATTTCAATAAAAGACTTCATCCATATTTTATGTATATAATTATAATTTAAACAGTACCAACTCGATTATCACACTAAATAACACAACATCTATATATTAAGTGATTGTAAAACAATGTATTACCATTTATACAGAAAAAAATATACATATTCTGAAGAGGACCCGAACCACAGGGCCGAAACGTAAAGATACAAATTCGTATTTCCATCGACAACCTTGGAAGTCCTTCACTGGCCGGATCGAAGCCGAAATTTTAACGATCTCATAATTACATTAAATTCGGGTTGATTGAACATACGATTCGGTGAGCTTGTAATTAGATACCGTGCTGACGCAGGACGTTCGGGTCTCCTCGAAGACAGTGCAATAGTATGACAATCACGTACGCAAATTACGAGTTGGATTTTTTGATGAGAGATTTGATGAACGAATAATTATTTCTACACACTAGTAATGAGTTCTTCTTAGCCTGCGAAGCGTGATGAGCCGCTGCACCTCAGTGCCTCACTTAACACTCGAGCAGTGATGCTTGATCGCTAAGAATCGAAGACGCGTACTCGGAACTAGCTTCTAAGGGCACGGAAAAAGACTCAGGGTACAGGGCGCCTCGGCCTCTGTTGAGCTCCGCTCAGTCCTAAGATTCGCGAGAGACTATCAAATTTGGTTGCAACTCGATGGTGGGTTGCACCTCGATTTTTGTGTGAATCACCAATTTTATTTGTCGCTGATCGACGAATTTCGAAACACGTATAGGCTGGGCGGCTGTGGCTTTTTCCGAGTCCTCATTGAAATTCATTCGCTTCGCATATTGCTGATCAAGATGTCAGCATTGTGAAGAAATCAGGGTTGAAACTGAATGGATAATTTTTGGTTTCTCAATGCGAGGTGTCGGAGAATGCATAGCTTGGAATACAAAGTTCAAATGAGTGCAATTTTGAAGGACTTAAATCGCTATAACGTATATTAAAAATTATTAAAGGAAATGTTAAGGAAAATTATTGGAAAACAAGATACAGATGTAGCACATTCTCCAAAAGAAAATCCTTGCCGAAAAGTTGGCACGGTAATAAAACTACGCTGGTATTTCCCACGCGCTCTCACGGCTGGGTTAAGAAAGCCTATCTTGAGGCAAGCGCAGCGACGCGACCAAGGTCCTTTTTCCATATATTTTTCCAATGCTCCAGATAACGAGACGCGGACTACTTTCCAAGAATTGAGATGGAGATTACAAATATCAAAGTCTATACCCAATCATAGTCTCCAAAAATGTTTCCCCTTCCAACTCGACCAATCATATGCACTAGTACATTTTCTACATCCTTTCCACCAATCAAAAAAATAACGCATGGCAAAAATGCACTTTTCGAGAACTTCTTCTCCCACCATCCCGGCATCGAAAATATCCTACAAGCTAGGATAGAAAATCTTGGAGTACCATCATCACTCGTTAAGGCGGTCCTCTAGTTTCTCGGCTGTTTTTTTCACGGCTTTTTCAATAATTTTTTACGGGCAAAGCATCGAAATAATCAATCTCATTGTTTTTGCATAATCTTTATTAACATTTAAATAAACTTTACAAATTTTTTTAAGTCAAAATATATAATAGAATAAAAGTTATAGTGGCCGACAGGAAGAGATCAAGTAAAAGAGGTGCTTGACGGTGGCCAAGAATGCGGCTGTTCTGCTTATCTGAAATCAAAAAACCAAACGGCATTTTAATCTTCATATTTAAGACTAGCGATTGAACTAGAGTGAATTCTAAATTACAAAAATTGACTTTTTTATACATTTTTGAAAATTACATTCTATTTTTTACTCATTTTATCTTAAGTTTTTCGCTCGTACAAAAGAATCTATCGAAGCAATCATGATAATCCTAGTTCAATCGCTGGCTTATAACATATTAAAGATGCTTTATAAATTTGGACAAGATCGGTGCAGTAGTTTCTGAAATATCGTGGTCACCGTTTCGAAAAATGGTGTTTCGAGAAAAACGCGTTTGAAAGATCGCGCATGCGATTTATACTAAAAATTTTATCTCACCGTCAATCTGCTATGCCTGGACCATACAATAGGCCTTCCTCTTCTTCTTGGAAGTCACGCAGAGCTGCTCCGTCTCCCCTTTTCGCGATTCGGGCCCGTTTTACAACATCACTCGTGCGCCTTTCTGAACGATCGATCCGAGAGCTATCACGCTGTTGAACATATCTTTAGATTGTGGGCCGATTTTCACTCCCATGGTTTCCAAGGTCTTCAGGATAGATTTGAATCCTTCGTTGAAGATTATGACAGCGAGAAACGTGGCGATTTCAACCACTTTTGGCCCAGAATGGAGGTGATTCGGAGCAAAAGACCAGATTAACGAATTGAGCGACTCGTTATTATTTTGAGTTTCCGCTCCCAGGCATCTGCTTAACAATTCTTCTTTGGATAAATCCTCATAAATTGGCTTTATAACTTTTTGAACTGCTTCAGAAAGAGGCGGTTTATTGTGTTTGAATTGCTCAGCCTCTCAGAGAAAATCAGCTCTGCGCCATTTGCACCAGCTAGATTCGCCTGCAGGACAATTTTGATGCTGTGGATTGCTGTCTGTGGAAATCTTGTGAAAGAATGTTGCCCAAATATCCTTTCTCATTTCCTCGATAGAATCTGGATGTATCCGAATAGCTAATCCGTAATACGTTGTCATCTCACCAATCAATTTATCAGTGAGTTTTCCTGCACCTTTCCTACCAATGCCATTATTAGATTTTTTTGCATTTCGAAGCCGAGTCCCCATCCTCTTTTCAACGTGTCCAACACACTCTTTTTTTACAACAACAACATCTTCTCCATATGGTTCTGCCTTCAAAATACCGTTGAATTTCTTCCTGTCACCATTTCCTATGTATGTCGTATATTGAACCTGATGTTTATCTACTGAACGAGAAAACATTTTTACAACTGCATCTATTTCCATCTTCCCAGAACTTCCAGTATGATTTCGAGTACAATTTTCTTCATGATCAGCGAGCCATCCTGCATATCCAACTAGATCACTATTTTTTTTTATTTTTCCACAAATTTCATCCAGCACAAAAACTACTCATTACACACGTATCAACCACTTTACCGGTGTACTTGGTAATTAAAGTTGAAACTCCGAATAAAGATGAAAATCCTCTTTTTTCCATGTGCCATCTCCAGATACGGTGAATTGATTTTCTGCTTTTCCTTGTTCTTAAAGGACTTCCTTTTTTTGATTAACCGCAATCGACAACACTGGATCAAAAACGGCCGAAGAAGCTGAGTGAATATTTTCTAATATGGAATAATACGTGTTCAAAGCAAAACCTTGTCCCATATCCATCAGTCCACAGAAAATTCTATAGCCTTCATAACCGTCGCCCAACAAACGCATCACGAAAACTAAGCGACGATTTATTTCGTAGGCTTTACCGATTTTTGGGCATGAATCTATTTCTTTTTCTTTCTCGCACCTGCACGCCATAGAAATTTTAAAGCCCAATCCTCGTATATCACGTTGGTGGAAATTCACCGTACTTTTGCACTCTTTACAAATAACAGCCGAAGAAATGGTTGAAAATACACTCACAAAATTCAAAATGCAATACAAAACAGTCTGTTCAACGTTCACTTCAAAATTTTTATTTTTACGAAGTTTCTTCGCTGACGCCGATGTAAACGATTTGTCTTGTTCAAAAGTGTGTCGGTTGCCGGCGAATTTTCGCTTTTTAGGTCGATCGTAAGGAGCCGGGGCGTCTCTACTTCCTTTCTTTAACATTTTGAAAATTATTTTCAAGCAATCAGCTACGTGCGACTCGCAACAGAAAATATAGTACGCTTCGCAACTGCCACAGCAAAACTGAACTAACCGACGCTTCACGGCGTCTTAGTCTATATTCGAAAGCGTCTGTCAACGGTCTCGGCTCCCCTTTACTCGGGCCTAATTCACAAAAGGTTCAGGTAGCAGTTAGATTTAGGGGTATCAATACAATGGTCAGCGCCGCTCGGCTTTCGGAGCAGCCCGGCGCGCGCTCCGTATACCTGCTCCGTTCCAGGGCAGTAACTTGTGAACCACTTCGAATATCGAAAAATCCTTTGGCACACATTTTCTACACATGTTGTAGATGTGATCTATGAAAAAAAAAATCGATTTTTTCGACCCGAGAAACTAGAGGATCGCCTTAAGTAAAAGTCTCCCATCAGCTTCCATCGCGTACGAACAAAAATCTCCCAACAACGTTCATCGGAACGACCACAAAAACTGTCTCCAGACAGCGAACGCGAACTTTAACTTAAAAATTATACTTTATAAAATACGCGAACTACAAGAATTTTATTGAGTGTCTACGTTGAACGTGTATTCCGTATTATTCTACGAAAATCATAATTTAGTTTTAACGTCATCTCGCGGTCAAAACTCACATCTGTAAAAATTTGTGTCAACGTGTAAACCCAACATTGTTACCGAACGTGCGCAACCGAGGGATCCGACCTCCCTGCGGAGGCCCGAACCCGGCCACTGTAAATAGATTATCGTATCCACGGCGCATCATCAATGTAAGCAAAATATTTTATGTATCTTTTCTGTATTATTAATATAATCGAATTAACAAAATTGGTCAATTCCAATAAACCCCGAATCGTCAATTACTTGCGTAGATCAATTCATTTCTTAATCGAGTCCCTGCGTCATCCCCACCTTTGCATGCACCTTTCCCTTTTACACCCTCATCCCGAGCTAGTGCGCTAGGCGTAAATATATGCTAAAAAGAGGGAACCATGATAGATATATGCCCACATGCCCTCTGGACATGACAGATGTTAAAAAATACATATATAATAACCACATAAGTCGACTCTGCCGAATGCGTTGATTCTAATCATGCAAGAAGCCTGTATTTTGAACGATTTTGCCACCAAGTGAGAATTAATAAATTAGTGTAAAAAACGTAATATATTGTAGCAAACAGATTTTGCCGATATGTCAAAAATTGTAAAGTGTCCAAGGGAATTTCAAACCCAAACCCAAACCACATCAAACCGTATTCAACCTAAACCCAAACTAACAAAACCCTAACCAGACCCTAACAGAATAAGATCAGACCAAACTAAGCCAACATAAACAAATCCAAACCAATGCAAAACTAAACACAACGCAAGCACACATCTACACTGCACGTTTGAAGTTTACGGGGCCATCCCTTGTTCCAATTTAACCGTTGTTACAATTTAAAAATGGATAATTTTCAATATATAAATAAAATAACCATTTTTTTTAATTAATTATTTTGTTCTGCAGTATATAGTTTTAACAATGTACGAAAATTTCTAAAATGAAAAATATCCATTTGTATTAGTACACAGGCGTCCTCTACCACACGATTATGAAATCGCCGTTCACACGGTGATCATGATTGTGCCAAATATGTTTATCTGAAATCCGGAGTGGAAGAAAATTCCTTTAGTATAGTCAGATTCTGTTATGGTTCATTGTTTGGTGTTTCGAAATATTAATATAGGCTAGAATGGTGGCGGACAAAAATGAAAAGTTCAATTAAAAAATGAACCGTGCTTCAGTTTTAAAAAAACTGCAGAGGAAATGGAACAATCCTTCGGTTAACATGCATCGAATAGAACAACGTTAGATTGATATCAAATCAATATATTTTAGATTATTTAAAAACGCGAATAAACTCTTGGGATAAATTTGTACTTGGATAAATCGATTAATGTGTTACTCACACTAAGCCATCTATTGTAGGCCCATTAGAAATAGCATTCGCACTGGCTGCACCTTCTAAAACACTCATTAGTTGCTGTCGGCAAAACGTTCTAACCTCATATGGATTTTCTTATGCACAATGGAATTTCTGTGTAATTCTATTCCCCATCACAAGCATTTTTTTTATCAATGATAATCTACGAAAATACAAATGCTTGTCATTGATAGCGGCATGGCAATAACCATTGATTTGAACATAACGAATAGCAGATGTACTAGACTGATTCTGGCTCAAGGGGCGGTGGTGTGTCAAGCGCGGGGAAGCCAAGTGTGGCGCTACGCTCGATGGGAGGTCGCCGGACGCGTGTGACGTCACAGCGCCCGGCTCTCTCGGTGGAGTGGGTAGCCATGTGATCCGAAGAGTGACTACTGGGAGAGGGAACACTCCGCCGTCGATGAGTGTTGGAGGGGGGGGGGGGGGATAATGATTTATCAATAATATTCAAATTTTATATATCTATTGTGTGTGTGTGTGTGTGTGTGTGTGTGTGTGTGTGTGTGTGTGTGTGTGTGTGTGTGTGTGTGTGTGTGTGTGTGTGTGTGTGTGTGTGTGTGTGTGTGTTTGTATGCGTGTCCACTCCTGTCACGAGTCTCGCCAACACGTTAGACAGGTCTCGACAAGTCAGGATTTCTTAGAAAAACTATCACGTTGAGGGATCAAAGGCGGTGACCGCGGATGGACCACTAGACCTACACGCTTGAAAAGTCTCATCGAGATCCTTGAGTTTCTTGAACATCTGCAGACCTCTCGTGAATGTTTGAAAGTTTGAAACCACTCTTTGAAAGTCTCTAAAACTTTGTCGAACTCCTCATCGATGTATTCAAACGTATTATGAAGATCGTCACAGATCTCTTGAAGTATTCGAAAGTCTCTAAAAGTCTTCGCACCTCTCGTGAATGTCTTTGAAAATCACTTAAGGGGTTACCCCCGCTTGCGATTTTGAAAAAATCGATTTCTTTATTGCATTTTTTTTAAGTATAAGGATCTGAGAATATGTCCTGAAAATTTCAAGTCGATCCGAACAAAATTGACTGAGATATGAGCGTTGAAAGAGAAGAATCCGTTGTGTAAACTACCGTCTGGCGCGCTCCACCCTTCCTCCGACCTTCAATGCATTGTTCGATGAAAAGGGTCGTATACCTGGCATTCACAACCTTCATATAATAGACTGGAATTTATAACAACGTATTTTCGTTGTCTGTTATGGTCTAAACTCGTCAGTGTAGCTCGAAAGTTCGACTATATAAGACGTATATTCCGCCGTTCATAATATTATAAGCGCAGTTTTTATTCATTTTACATTCAAAAATGGATCGAAAAAAAGGTTCGCGACAAACAAGAAGCAGTGATAATTTACGGAAATCTCGACCAAAAAAAGGAAGGGTGTTTTTAACCCCAATCTGGCTGAAACGGAAACTGAAAGTTTCAGCACGTCTGCGAAGAAACTGAAAAATAACATTGATATGACTGTGAATCAATGGAAATATTACATTTGAAACGGCAAGTGCAAGAGGACTAGGCTTCAAAATCGTTGTAAAATGTGACACATGTGCAGATAATTTGATTCCATCTTCTCCTTTTTTGGAACATTCGTATAAAATAAATCGTCGATTTATATTCACCATGCGAGTTCTTGGCATAGGATTGGCTGGAGCAGAAAAAATTTGCGGACTTATGGACATGCCAAGGTTCTTTACCGAGACTACATATTCAATAATTTTGAAAAGTTTTTATGAGTCTGTGAAAACATGTGCAGATATGATATTTAAAAAAGCCGTACGAGAAGAAATTGAAGATACACCTAACGCAGAAGCCGATGCAACTCCTCAATTGACAGTTTCCGGAGATGGATCCTGGAGGAAGCGAGGATATACGTCGTTGTTCGGAGTCACATCAGTCATAGGCTACTTACAGTGGAAAAGTACTTGATCTTGTGGTAAAAAGTGCGTATTGTAAAATGTGTGAATCGTGGAAACATAAGCTAAATGATGCGGAATACGAAGAATGGTACGAAACACACGAAGATAACTGCAGTGCAAATCACGAAGGCTCTTCGGGAAAAATGGAGGTGGACTCCATTATCAAAATCTTCAAGCGTTCAATAGAAAAACATAATGTCCTGTACCATTACTATATTGGAGACGGAGATTCGAAAACGTACACTGGGCTAGTAAATTCTCATCCTTATGACGACGTAGAAGTTATAAAAAAAGAATGCATCGGTCACGTCCAAAAGCGTATGGGATCCCGCCTTCGTAATTTAGTAAAAAAAAAAAACAAAAAGCTTGGTGGTAAAGGACAGCTGACAGGAAAATTTATTGACAAGCTCACGGTGTACTATGGACTTGCTATTCGACGCCATTCTGCTTCTGTTCACGATATGCATGAGGCAATATGGGCGACCTTCGATCATTACAGTTCAACCGATGCAAATCCACACCATGATAGATGTCCAACTGGTGAAGAATCGTGGTGTTCGTATCAACGAGCTCAGGCGAGAAACGAGGCTTTCCAACACAATTACAAACCATTTTCATCAAATGTATTGGATGCAATATACAACGATCTGAGTAAGGAAACTTTACTCGAAAGATGCGTCAGTGGCTTCAATCAAAATAACAACGAAAGCTTCAACCAACTTATTTGGAAAATCAGCCCAAAAATCGTCTCGAGTGAGCAATCGTTGTAAATTTAACAGCTTATATTGCCGTTGGACTATTCAACGAAGGTTCAAAATCATTATTATTTTATTTGAACTCAATCGGAGTGAGCTGTGGACACAACGCGCACGAATACGCTGATAAAATGGACGAAGCACGGATTGCACTGGCAGAGAGACGTGCGGCCGAGAGCACTCGTGAAGGAAGAATGTTACGAAGGCAACACCAAATTTCCGTTTTGCAAGCGGCATCAGCGGCGGAAGAACTTCTGTATGGGCCCGGAATAGATGACTCTATGTAAGTTTACTGTTGTATATTTAATCGATGGAAATAATACAGATGCTTAATTATATGATAATACTTTATCGCACGCTCAGACAGACAGTAGGTACGGATCGTTTGGACGGCCAGAGAAGACTCTCTGATGGTGGGGCGACACGCTGACGCGTAAAGGCGACAAGCCGTTACATTAGCATTTGAATAGACGTAACCGCCGTATACAGCCCAGGCTGACAAACATACAGGGTGCGCCAGAGAAACTTACTTATTTGAAAGGTCAATAAAAACAAAAGTACTACAATTATTGTTTTAAATTTTTTTTTATTTGAGAATACAATATCCCAATTTTTTTTTTCATGCAGTCTTGAAAATGACATCGGATAAATGGCGACCCCCATTGCGCATACACTGATGAAGTCGATTTTTGAAATTCGTATCCACTCTTTGCAGCATATCAATCGCTATGTTGGCAATGGCGTCGCGAATGTTGTTCTTGAGGTGTGCTATGGTCCGTGGTCGATCGACGTAAACCAGAGATTTCAAATAACCCCATAAAAAGAAATCGCATGGAGTCAAATCTGGAGAGCGTGCCAGCCATTGGAGATCGCCTCTGAGAGAGATGAGGCGGTCGGGGAAATGTTGTCGCAACAAATTCATTGAGTCTCGTGCTGTGTGTGCTGTGGCTCCATCTTGCTGAAACCACACGTTCCTAACGTTCATTTCTTCGAGTCTTGGAAGAAAAAATTCCTCGATCATGTTCCTGTAACGAGCTCCATTCACGGTAACTGCACGTTCGTTTTCTTCAAAAAAATAAGGACCAATTATTCCCATTACCGACATCGCACACCAGACAGTAACTCGCTCACAATTAAGTGGCTTCTGGTGAAGCTCACGTGGATTTACACCACACCAATAACGCATGTTTTGCTTGTTGACGCAGCCGGAAATGTGGAAGTGAGCCTCGTCACTGAAAAAAACGACCGCGTCTTCAGGCAGGTTGTCAACCAGCATTTTACATGCATTTTGACGGGCAACAAAATCGCGTTCAGTTAATTCTTGCACAACAGCCAATTTATAGGGATGAAATTGAAGGTCTTCATGGAGAATTCGTCGAACAGTGGTGTCAGAAATTCCCATAGCAGCTGCGTGTTTGCGAGCCGAACGCCGGGGAGAACGCACAACTGACTGCCTCACTCTTTCGACATTTTCCGGAGTTCTGATGGTCCGTTGAAATCCATTTCTGGGTTTAGCGACACTTCCACACTCCCGAAATGAGTTAACCCACGACAGAATCGAATTACGGCCAGGAACGAGTCTGTGAGGAGGAATTTCAAAGCGAGCGCGGAAGGCACGTTGCGTAGCAACAAGTGAGCGACCGTTAGAAAAGAAGCTCTCGACTGCGAAGGCCCGCTGCTCTCTAGACCAGAGCATGATGGCAACTGACTGGAGGGAGAAACAAACTTGGGAACTTCCCCCTCCAGATGCGCCCCCTCTCGCCCCTCTACCCGCCCAACTCACCGCGCGGGAATTTTTTCAAATAAGTAAGTTTCTCTGGCGCGTCCTGTACATTACAACTCCTCCTCACTTAATATAAAGCTTACGCTTTTAATGAGACGTTTTACAAATCAAAAATCTCATGGGGCTTGCGAACCCGCGTACTACGGCGAATCTCTGGAGTTACCGGTGCACTCGGTGTCGGATTTACGATACTTTTTCTCGAGGGTAATGACCCTAGGCTTGGCCTCTTATTATCAACTATTATTGATCGCGCATTGTCCTCACATACGACTCTGTCAAGCGGCGCCTGACTATCGGACTCGCTCGTTTGGTTGTCACAGTTTTCGTCGGTTACATAACTAGGAATGTTCAATGACTGACGACGCACAGCATCCCCGGACATGGGGTCTCGCTTATCACTATTGACCAGAGACCAAGCAGCGGGTGATTCCTTAAAAACAAGGTTACATGGTCTCAATTGATCGAGATGCCTCTTCCAGGTACGATTGTCCTCGGTGAGGACTTGATACGTGACAGGACTAGATTGACTTAAAACTTTGGCTTTCCACCACGAATTGCTGCTATAGTCTCGCGCCATTACAATATCATTCATGGCAAACTGGGTCTTACGATGACCGTGATAGAACTTCTTTTGCTCGTCTTGTTTATTCTCAACGTGCTTACGCGCCACCGGCCGCAACAAATCTAGAAGCGTGCGTAAAGGCCTGTTAACTTGAAGCTCGGCTGGGGTCACCCCCGTTGTACAATGAGGCGTGGATCTATAATGTAATAGAAACCGGCACAACGCCTCGTGTCGTGACAATCCCGCTTCTCTCAACAACTTAAATTTACTTTTAAAGGTTTTCACCGCCCTCTCCGCCGTTGGACGCTGGGTGATAAGGGGCCGTCCGAATGTGTTCGACACCGTTACGATCGAGAAACTCGGCGAATGTACTCGAACAAAACGAAGGACCGTTATCGGTGACTAATCTCCTCGGAAGTCCCCATATACTAATATACTCTTTAAACGCCTTGATGGTATTTTCGGATGTAATATCGGCCATCTCTTTAACGTCGACCCACTTGGAGTACGCGTCTATAATAATCAAATACATTCTTCCCTCCAACGGACCGAGAAAATCCGCATGAATGCGGTGGCCTGGGCCATCGGGCCACTTCCACACGTTCAACTCCGCCCGGGGCGGATTGCTTGCCTTTTTACAACAAAGTTCACACGACTTACTGATTGATTCGATGTCTTGATCGATCCCGGGCCACCAAATATAGGAGCGAGCCACCGCCTTCATGCGCATCACTCCCATGTGGACCCCATGAAGCTCATCGAGCAGCCTCTTTCTCAACGAAAGCGGCACGACCACCCGATGCCCCCACATAATACAATCGTCGATCACCGTGAGCTCTCTTTCGCGATTTTTAAAAGGCGCCATTTCCTGCTCCACTTTGTGCGGAAACCCCTTTGATACAAACAAACGCACTTTACTTAAAATATTATCACAATCGGTTTCGTTTTTAATATCTACGTCTTTGATCGTAGGTATATCGTCAATAACTAAATTTAAATACGAATACTCGTCATTATCGGCTTTATCGAGTTCGCTGGATATAATCGGCAGAGGGAGACGAGAGAGACCATCCGCGCTTCCGTTATCGATACCCCTAATGTGCTGGATCGAAAACTGGTACCCCGATAAAAAGACCGCCCAGCGCTGCACTCGGCTCGCCGCCATCTGCGGGAGCCCTTTCTTGGCACCAAGAATGTAAACCAACGGTTTATGATCCGTTTCCAACAGAAAACTACGCCCATACACGAACTGATGAAAACTTTTTACTTCGAACACGAGTCCCAAGGCCTCGCGATCGAGTTGCGAATAATTACGCTCCGCTTTCGACAACGTTTTCGACGCGAACGCTATGGGCTTAATACTGCCATCCTCAAAAACGTGCGAAAGAACTGCGCCCAGCCTCACCGGAGAGGCATCGCATGTTATTTTAACTTGTTTACTCGAATCATAGTGCACGAGCACTCCATGTGACACCAACGCTTCTTTGGCGTCTCGGAAAGCCTTTTCTCGATCACGAGTCCATTGCCACTCGGCCTGGGAACTCAAAAGCTCATAGAGCGGATTTACGATCATCGCGTAATTTTTAATAAACTTTGCGTAATAATTTATCATTCTCAAAAAGGTTTTTAACTCTGTTACGTTGTGCGGCGCTGGTACGTCGAGGACTGCTTGCACTCTATCTCGTGCGATATGCGACCCCTGAGCGTCAACCACAAACCCGAGAAAGGATACACTCTTGCGACCAAATTCGCATTTTTCCCTTCGTACGGTGAGGCCGCACTCTCGAAAACGATTCAAAACGGCCCTGAGTGTCTCTGCGTGTTCCTCCACCGTCGATCCCGACACGAGGATGTCGTCGAAGAAACAGATCACGCCTTCAATTCCCTGTAACACTTGTTCCATCTCTCGTTGAAACAAGCCAGGGGCCGACGCTACGCCGAAACACAACCGTTTGTACAAAAACCAACCCTTGTGCGTCGAAATGGTCACCAACTTTTGAGATTCCTCGTCTAGCTTGACCTGTTGATAAGCATTAGATAAGTCCAATTTCGAAAAAAATTTCCCTCCATTGAGTGTCGCAAGAAGATCTTGCACACGAGGTATCGGATATCTATCAATTTGTAAATTGGGATTCACCGTGATTTTATAATCCCCACAAATACGAATTTGACCATTTCTTTTGAGGATCGGAACGATTGGCGTCGCCCACTGACTCGATTCCACTGGCTCCACAATCTTTTCGCTCACCAGACGGTTCAATTCACGCTCTACTTTATCGCGCAACGCATACGGGAGTGGTCTGGGCTTACAAAATACCGGTATCGCATTTTCCTGGACGTTCAATTTGAACATTTTTTTTGTGTACGTGCCCAGTTTATCTGTGAAAACCGACGGATACTCCCGCACTATGCTACTCACGTCAACCGGCACCACGCTGCAAATATTCGGTATAGCTTGAGAATTTCCCGATTTCCTGTTCATCGGAATCTGTAACACCCCAATCCACTGTCTTCCTACAATTGGAGGACCTTTTCCCGGTAAAACAAAAAGTTCGAGCACGCGATTTTGCCTCTTCGAGCCGACCATAACCTCTAAAATTCCACTTGGGACAATCGGATGCCCGGCGTGAGACTTGAATCTTCGACTAGTTTCACGCAACGTTAATTTAGACAATTCCTCGCGCTGCTCAAAGTCACGCACCGATATCGCCGTGATCGGAGACCCTGTGTCAATCTCGAATTTTATCGTTACATTTTCCACCGATATGTTTACAAACATCGGCTCGTCATTTACCGTTTCTTCATCCATATTGCTCACTATGTCGCGCACCGACTCGTCCTTAATACAAAACAAATTATCTAAAGCTGTTTCGAGATCCTCGACTTCGTCAACATAATGATGTTTCTCACCGCTTTTTTTCTTTGACTTTTTGTTTTTGTCACTCTCCTTTCTCTCTTCGACCTTTGTCGCGTGAGAATTCTTGGATCTCGAATCAGCTGCGTTCTTACAGACGGAAGCTAAATGTCCTTCTTTTTGGCATATGTTACATTTATACAACCTGAATCTACATTGAGCCACTTTATGACCCTCTTTTCGGCAGCAAAAACACCTGAGGTTCGATGCCTGTGCCTTCTTGTATGAACTGCCCGTTCTCTTGTCCATGAAGAAATTGACTCCCTCCTCGTTGCCTCTCGATGACGCGCCCATCTCCGCGACGTCCCTCGATGCCGTCTCCAGCGCGATGGCGATTTCCACCGCTCTGGCGTTGGTGAGCCCTGGTTCTCCGAGCAGCTTCCTTTTGAAGGCGTCACTCCGGATGCCCCATATGAATTGGTCCCGTAGACTTGCCTCCAAATTCGACCCGAATTCACAATGAAGTGCCAGTCTCTTAAGGCGAGCGAGGTACTGTTTCACCTCCTCCCCCTTCTTTTGCCGACACTCTTTGAACCGGTAGCGCTCCGTTATCTCTATCGGCTTAGGCTGCAGATGGTCCCGCATGATGTCCGTCAACTTCTCGAACTTCTTCTGGCTCGGCCTCTACGGTGCACACAAGTTCCTCAGCAATGAGTACCCTTCCGTACCCAACAATGTGAGCAGCAATGCGACTATTTTGTTTTCCGGTACACTGTTAGCGACAATATATTGCTCCAAACGTTCACACCATAGCGACCAGTCGTCCGTTAAGTTGAACTCCTTCAAGCTTCCCAATCCGCTCGAATGCACGACGACATTTTGGGCAATTCCCCCACCACTGCTCGATTGTTGGACTTGTGCTTCCAGAGAGTTGTTTTGCAACATGGTCGTCCTCAGCTTTTCTTTCTGATCCGCCATCTGCTTTTTTAAGACACTCACCTCCTCCGCCTGCTTTTTCCCTTCAGCCAAAAGTTGCTTCCGCTGTTCCACGAGCTGTCTTTTTAGCTCGTCCAGCTCCATCCTCTCTGCCTCCAACGCGGCTTTTTCCTTCGCGTCCGCCATCTTTTTCGGCTTCACTCGACGCCACGTGTTCCAATTTCTTTTTCACGTTGTTGCCGTTGATCCCTCTTCTAATTTACCACACCGCTGTTTTGGATCATGGTTTTTTTATCGTCGTCGCCAAATTGTTGTATATTTAATCGATGGAAATAATACAGATGCTTAATTATATGATAATACTTTATCGCACGCTCAGACAGACAGTAGGTACGGATCGTTTGGACGGCCAGAGAAGACTCTCTGATGGTGGGGCGACACGATGACGCGTAAAGGCGACAAGCCGTTACATTAGCATTTGAATAGACGTAACCGCCGTATACAGCCCAGGCTGACAAACATACATTACATTTACAAAAAAAAATATTTTCTTCGTGTAAACTGAAATTGAAACTTTAAACACGTTTTTCTCAAAATGGCATTTCTGAAGTCGGTGACCAAGATTACTCGAACACTAATGAACCGATCTTCCTGAAATTTTGCAGGCGTATTTAATACATAAAAGTGTAGTCTTTAATCGTTCGATTTTTTTCATTAAAATCGAACCATTAACTTTGACTGTCCGCCATTTTGTGAAATATGAATATTTTTTAAAATCCTTCGATTAAAGACTAGTTTATACTTATATTTGACTAAATCCATCCGCATTTTTTTCAGATGATCCACTTCGCCGCAATGTTGGTCACCGCAAACCGTGTATATAAAAACATTATTTCATTGCCGGCCATTTGCCACTAAGCAATGTAATATTTTTCAATAAAAAAATTACTGAAAGTTTTTGAAGATGTGTTCCTTAAGATGGTATATTGATCGATTAAAAAAGTTTTGTAGTTTTCTTTAAAAAAAATCATGAAAAATGCCTTTTTGCGCTACAAGTGGGGGTAACGCCTTAAGCGTCTTCAAACGTATTATGAATGTCGTCAAAAGACTCTTGAACGTCTTCGAGCCCCTCGTGAATGTCTTCAAACGTATTATGTATGTCGTCGAAAGTCTTTAGAACGTATTCGAAAGTATCTTGAACGTCTTCAAACCCCTCGTAAATGTCTTTAAAAGTTTCTTAAGCGTCTCTGAACCCCTCATGAATGTCTTCAAACGTATTATGAATGTCGTCAAAGATCTCTTGAATGTCTTCGAAGGTACCCTGAACATCTTCAAACTCCTCGTGAATGTCTTTAAAAGTTTCTTAAGCGTCTTCGAACCCCTCATCGATGTCTTCAAGCGTATTATGAATATCGTCAAAGATCTGTTGAATGTCTTCGAAAGTCTCCGAACGTCCTCGAACCTCTCGTGAATGTCTTCAAACGTCCTATGAACATTTTCGAAAGTCTCTTGAACGTCTCACAAAGAAGAAAGTAGAAAGTCTCTTGAAACTCTGTGTACCCCCTCATGAATGTCTTGAAACGTCGTATGAATAGTTTCGAACGTCTCTTGAATGTCTTCAAAGGTCATATGAATGTCGTTGAAAGTCTCTCTTAAGTGTCTTCGAACCCCTCATGAATGTCTTCGAACGTATTATAAATGTCGTCGAAAGTCTCTTGAACGTATTCGCGAGTTTCTTGAACGTCTTCAAACCCCTCGTGAATGTCTTTGAAAGTCCCTTAAACGTCTTCGAACCCCTCGTCGATGTCTCCAAACGTACTATGAATATCGTCACAGATCTCTTGAAGGTCTTCGAACCTCTCATGAATGTCTCCAACCGTCTTATGAACGTTTTCGAAAGTCTTTTGAACGTCTCACGAACATCTTCAAACGTTTCATGAATATCGTAAAAAGTCGCTTGAAACTCTTTGAACCCTGCGTACATGTTTTTTCGTGGAACGTGCGTACGGGGAGATAGATAGAGTGAATAAACACATGGGATTATAAGAAGTCCGTTTCTTTATTTACAGAAAATAATGAATCCATTCTTACACGATTAAATATTTACAACAACAATCATAATTTTAACAAGTTTCACATCGAGTGAATAAAATAAATACAAAATTTTCACGAGTTTTGTACATCGATATTCACAAAAATGTACACAATTTGACAAAAAAAATCAACGTTGTAGAAAAACAAATTTACATACTTTTTACGACTATCAAAATTGGACACGTCGTTGACCCGTCGAAAATCTGCATATGGCAAGGGTTGACACATTGCCCGTCCATACAAATTGTTGACATCAAAATACATCAAGTATGATAATGCTTTCGACGGATCAAACGACTCCATGTACTTGTTATTAGCGTGTGCATATCGGTTCGAGCATTGACTCAGGCCACCGCGTATACCTCGCTCAACGAATAAAACCATGGCGATGTCAGTTAGTAATTGAAACTTGACATTCGATTATTTTAACATTGCATCCCAGGTGTATCCGGGCAATGTGTAGTACGCGGAATCGAGGCCATAGCTCTCAACGAATGTATTTCTAAAGTTTTCGAAAATATCGGCTAATAACAAGACATCTGTCTTCAGGTAAAAAAAGCTATAGTCACCCAGCGTTCGAATGGAGAACCGCTTCCAAACTTTCTCAGCATGTGCGTACTCGCTCTCACATACTGTAGCATCTGTCAGGGAACTGTAAAATGCGTCACGTGGTGGTGGGCAAGTGTCGTCTAGCTTCAGAACTTCATCAATATATTCATAAGGGAAGATCCCCTTTCGCGTCAGCAAATTGAAATCGTCTGTCGAGAGAGTTGGGAATTGTGTGCGTAAAATTTTGAGGTTATCCCCGGTCAAGAATGAGGCTAATTTGTCGAGACTGGTGTTGAGGAATTTGTATGAGTTGATAAAGCGCAACTGGATCTCGTGTTTTGAATCATCTTCAATTTCAACATACTTCGTGAATGAGATGTTTTTCTCCTTTGTGATTGGAAACACATTGGTTGTTCCTTCGAACGCTGTGGCTACTTCCTTGATTATAAAATGCGCATAATAACCGGATAAATTGTGGATAACTACTGGAATGAAAAATGACTGTAATTTAAGTTGCAGTTGGAATGGGCAGGGCCGCTGTAGCGCCCAGTCAGATGAAAATGATCTCGAACGCGTACATCTTCTTGCGCAAATGGTTTCTCACATATGTGACATTGAGTTGCTGCTCAAAAACTAGCCCACTCACTCGGTGTTAAATATAAGGTTGATACATTATTACAGAAAATTTCTTTTATCCGCAGTGCTCGATTCTGTAGTTCTTCGACAAACCACGATATACACCAGCACTGCGTCGCGAGTGATATGAAGATAATGAATCGTCATATGAACAACACATGTAATATCCGATACTAAACACTTTATGGTGTCGATACCTATCTTTCGCTAGGTTCTCCCCATCGGTCTTTGCCAACATACACTCCAAATCAGCATACACAATGAAGGGATGTCGCTCATTCCAGTTAAAGTTGCTGAGACACTTATTGGTGTCATCTGGTACAGTAGAGCCTCGATTATCCGAACCTCGATCATCCGAACCCTCAATTATCCGAACGATGACTTAGTTTATCCGAACGCTCAATTATCCGAACGTTGGCGCAGAAGGTGCATTGTTGCTCCCTGCCACCGCCGTGAGCAACAATGAACAACCCAACGCAACTTCTTTTCAAATGGCTGCGAGACTTAGCCGCTCGAACACGCGTTACAGCCGTTCGTCAATTGAAAATTGACGATTTTATTTGAAAAAGCATTCGACTTTTTTCAGGTGTTTAAAATACACAAACATATATATATATATATACATACATATATTTCAACGTTAATATGTATGTCAAATTTTAATATATATGTCTAGTCCCAAAAAAACCCACGTTTCGATTATCCGAACTTTTGATTATCCGAACTAGTCTCGATCCCAATTGGTTCGTATAATCGAGGTCCTGCTGTAGTCGAATTGCACAGTCATTTATTGCTCCACAATCAACCTCGTGTGATTGCAATTTTTCCTCTGATCCGAAGTGGTGCAAACACCTGCAAAGAATTTTTGTTGTCTTCTTTCATTTAGTAGATATATAATTGTGTATTAACAATGTTTAATTTACACACCGATCGCATATATATTTTTTATGCCCCTTTTTGCTCAATTGCTTCGTCATGAGTCTCGCCAAGTTCTTCATCCATACGAAATGCCCCACATTGTTATCCTCAGTATCCTGCATGTACAGCAAATTGATGTGCTTTTCCTTCTTGTGTTGAGTTATGCTTATTGGAACAATGTTCTTTTTGGTGGTGGTGATATATACGTTGATCGATATATTGTTTTGAAGTTCAAACTTTTTTATTTCACGTATCGTCACCGGGAATTCGATATGCTGGAGATTCAGTACTGTCGAATAATGAGGGTAAGAAGATGGACGGTCAATGTTTCGTCCCATCAACCCATCAACGCTGTTCATATCACTCGTTCAAATTGTTTGTGCTAAATAGTTCGCAGTTTCGCGTGTTGATACTTTTAATTGCATGTTTGTCACCACTCGCGAATTTACCATTAAACACTGTATTGATTTTAATTCTGTTGTGCTTGTCGATGATATTTTGCACATGTTGAAGCACTAGGACGCGAGTATCATTTAGAAAGTGTTTCGGCTCGATGTGGTTGCCATTGATGATGGACCCGGTCAAAACCCGACTCTCGAAGGATGTTTCAATCTCTCACCAGATTAACTCATGATCACTGTGTCCTGCGCCCGTGCGTATGGAACGACTCCGCACACAATTCCTCAATCCTTCCAGACGCGCTATTTGGGCTATTAGTGACTATTGATGTCCAATTAATAATCGCGGGCGCTTAATCCGGCATTGCGTTTCCAGCCCTTCGATTAACTCAATACATCGTTGCTCCCACGCACAGTAGGAGAAAAGCCCAAAAACCTGGCCAAAACCTCAAATGACCTTTGACGGGAATGAAAATTGGCTTACAGGGGTTTTCAAGGTCGCTGATTACGAATCTGAAAGCCAAATTATCGTAAACAAAATGGCCGATCCAATATGGCTGACATGAATGTTAAAAAGTTGCCAGATGTCGACAAAAATTGGTATTTACGGGTTTTCAAGGTCGCTGATTACGAATCCGCAAGCCAAATTATCGTAAAAAAATGGCCGATCCAATATGGCCGACATGAACGTTAAAAAGTTACCAGATGTTGACAAAAATTGGTATATACGGGTTTTCAAGGTCGCTGATTACCAATCCGATATCTATTGTTTATAACTTGCAACAAAGAGCTTACAGCAAATTGTTATAAACAAAATGGCCGCGTATCCTGCTAAATAGATAAATTAATATATTTAAAAAAATCATCATAATAAAATAAACGTGAACAGTGTATTCTACGCAATTATTATTTTTATTTCCAAAATACATACGGAACGTTTCAAAAATAGAAAATTTTATTCTTAATCAAAATCGTAATCGGAGTCGGAGTCGGAGTCAGAATCATTATCCGAGTTTGTATCTATTACAACTCCCGGCACGGCTTCAATCTCGGCGCAAAATTCGTCTGCTGCAGCAGTCACTTTAGGAGCGATCAACATCGCTACAGCTTCCGGCGACAAACTCTTCAGCTTCTTCTGTGGTAGTCTTCTGATACTTGAAATGTACGGATCAGAAGTAATAATTAATAATTAAAAAAAAAATTATTAGTAATAATAATAATATTAGTAATAATAAATTATTTTAAAAAAATTAGACAGAAAATATTGACATGGATTTGGTTAAAAGAAAGCTTTGCTTACTATATAATATATATATATTCAAATATTTTATTTGAATGTTATAACATTTCATTCATATTTAAGAAATTTTTATGTGGTTGATTTCAATATGTATATATATATATGCATACGTATATATCATAATTAAATCACAGAAAATTTATATATATATATATACACATACATATATATTAAAATAATTTATTTCAAGCGTATAACAGCCGTCTTGTCCGTTATGATGCTACTTCACCCATTCTCAGGTAGAGGCGCAGAGGCTGCTCAATAGTGCCGCGTGCACGCTCGGCTACCGCACGATGCGAAAAAAATCATAACGGACAAGACGCACGTTTTCCGCAGGTAACTCTTGTAAATTTCGAAAGCTTATACATTAAACTAAAGGCCGAGACTAGGAGCTTTGCAAAATGTGACAAAATATATAACTTTTCGGACCGTTGAAAATATAAGTTTTCAAAATTATTCAATTTTATTTATGCCGAAGGCTATACTACATTTCAATCATTTATACATAAACTTTAGATTCAACCGATGTAAAAACATGTTCTACATACCTCCAGAAGTCGTATCCATGTTGCAGAATTGAAATTAAACCCGTCACTTTAAAGTTATGGGTTTTTGAAGTCAGCGTTATTTTCGTCTGTTCAGCGCGTGACACGTACACTCTTCACGAACACTAACTGCCAACTGACGCTGCGGCGCAGGTATACACTTAAAGGGCTTTCCCTTCCACAATAGAATGCAGTTACTAGTCCTCTACCTGAATGACTACTCAACTGACCCTATTTCGAAAATGTATTTTTTGGGGTTTTGGCCAGGTTTTTGGGCTTTTCTCCTACTGTGCCACGCAGCAAAATCTTCGAACGAGCGTAAATGCACGGCTTGGTCATGCAAGATTTGCTCCATGTTGACGAGTACGAAAAAACTTCCACGATGTTAACAGATTGACTGCTTCATGCAAAGTGCGGCCAGATTTGAGCGGAGCAGATAATTAAAAAGGCCTTCGGGGGAAAAAATTCTGCCCTCTATCTCTCGGGAAAACGAAGTTTCCCGATAACCCATCGATCGCTCGAGGAACATGAGACAAAAAACTAGAAGTTGGACGCATCGGGTCAAAAGATGTTATGGGTCTTGCAGCTCAAGTGGTCCATCGGCGGTCATCGCCTTTGATCCCTAAAGTTTATACTTTTTCCTAGAAATCCTGACTTGTTGAGACCTGTCTAAAGTGTTGGCGAGACTTGTGACAGGAGTGGACACGCATACAAACATTCGAGCACAGCGGATGCATATGGCGCCCCCTAAAAAAAAAAATATTTTTTCGGATGCGCACATATTGACGTTATATTTCGGAATGCAACCGAGATGTATTGAGACGTTTTTTCAAGAGTGCAGCTGTGCTCAAGTGGTTCATCCGCAGTCAAAGCCATATACATTAGATCGTCATAACCCTTCCACTCACTTTTTCAAACTTCTCCCCCACTTTTCCAATCTTGAAAAACAAGTTCAAACACGTTCCAAGGACACCTGATTGGTTGCATGCATTGCGTACATACTCGCACATGTGGACATCTTGATATTATATTTCGAAATGGAGATCTCGATGAGACTTTTCAAGAGTGCAGCTCAAGTGGTCCATCCGCGGTCACCGCCTTTGATCCCGTAAGTTGATAGTTTTTCTAAGAAATCCTGACTTGTCGAGGGTTATGACTTCCTGTTTTTGGCGGAGTCGTTTCATACGCACGTGCGCAAGACACGGCGATCACGAGTTAATCTGGCGAGAGATTGAAACATCCTTGGAGAGTCGGGTTTTGACCGGGTCGATCGTTAATCGCAACCACATCGAGCCGAAAGAATTTCAAAATGATGGTCGCCTCCGAGTGCTTCAACATGGGCAAAATATCATCGACAAGCACAACAGTATTAAAATCAATACAGTGTTTAATGGTAAATTCGCGAGTGGTGACAAACATGCGAATGATACTTTTGTACACGCGAAACCGCGAACTATTTAGCAATTTGAACGAGTGATATGAACAGCGAGTTATGGAGCCCACTTTAACCTTACTAAATGAATTTCAAGAACGTGATAGTGGCTGGGCTCTGCAGAAAATACTTAACCTCACGATAAATGTGAAAAAGTATAATTCGATGCGTGCCGGGTGCTCCATATCATTGCCGCGGGAAATAATGTTGAAGAAGGATGTGGTTACCGTCAAATCCGGCGGTAACACATGTTTCGCATGGGCAGTTGTCGCTGCTCTATACCCAGCTGACCGAAACATTGACCGTCCATCTTCTTACCCTCATTATTCGACAGTACTGAATCTCCAGCATATCGAATTCCCGGTGACGATACGTGAAATAAAAAAGTTTGAACTTCAAAACAATGTATCGATCAACGTATATATCACCACCACCAAAAAGAACATTGTTCCAATACGCATAACTCAACACAAGAAGGAAAAGCACATCAATTTGCTGTACATGCAGGATACTGAGGATAACAATGTGGGGCATTTCGTATGGATGAAGAACTTGGCGAGACTCGTGACGAAGCAACTGAGCAAAAGGGGGCATAAAAAATATATATGCGATCGGTGTGTAAATTAAACATTATTAATACACAATTATATATTTACTAAATGACAAAAGACAAAAAAAATTTTTTGCAGGTGTTTGCACCACTTCGGATCAGAGGACAAATTGCAATCACACGAGGTCGATTGTGGAGCAATAAATGACTGTGCAATTCGACTACAGTAGGACCTCGATTATCCGAACCAATTGGGACCGAGACTAGTTCGGATAATCGAAACGTGGGTTTTTTGGGGCAAAACATATATTAAAATTTGACATACATATTAACGTTGAAATATATGTATGTATATGTGTGTGTGTGTATTTTAAACACCTGAAAAAAGTCGAATGCTTTTTTTAAATAAAATCGTCCATTTTCAATTGACGAACCGCTGTAATGCGTGTTCGAGCGGCTAAGTCTCGCAGCCATTTGAGAAGGAGAAGTTGCGTTGGGTTGTTCATTGTTGCTCACGGCGGTGGCAGCGAGCAACTATGCACCTTCCGCGCCAACGTTCGGATAAACTAAGTCATCGTTCGGATAATTGAGGGTTCGGATGATCGAGGTTCGGATAATCGAGGTTCTAGTGTATGAGTAATTATGTACTTGATAATATAAAATTGATTTCGCCGTTTTGTTACAGGTGTTTGCACTACTTCTACATGGAGAACAAATTGTGAACACATGAGGTGGATTGTGTAAAATTAAATGATTGCGCCATTCGATTACCTAGTGCAATGAACAAATGGCTGACATTCAAAAACTTTCAACGAAAAGAGCGACTTCCATTCGTGATTTACGCCGATCTTGAGTGCGTTCTGGCAAAGGTTGCCGACAAAAATATATATCAGCATCATGAAGTGTTTAGCATTGCGTACTTTGTACATTGTTCGTATGACAATTCATTATCAGGATACCACTCACGTCGCAGTGCCGACTGCGTTTCATGGTTCGTTGAGAACCTTAAAATTTAGCTCTGCGCATCAACGATATTTTATCGGATAATGTTCCCATGATACCTCTAACACCAGATGAATGGGCAGAATATCGAAGCGTCACTCAGTGTCATATATGCGAAAACCCATTTGCCGAAGATGACATTTGTGTTCGCGATCATTGTCATCTGACTGGACGTTATAGAGGCCCCGCTCACTCTAATTGCAATTTGAATTATAAGCAGTCGTTTTTCATTCCTGTAGTTTTTCATAATTTGTCTGGTTATGACGCACATTTCATCATCAAGGAAGTAGCCACAGCATTCGAAGGGAAAACCGACGTGCTTCCCATAACGAAGGAAAAATACATTTCTTCCACGAAAACAGGTCAAACGGCAGACAAGCCACACCAGATTCAATTACTTTCCATCGATTTATACAAATTCCTCAATGTAAGTTTGGATAAACTGGCATCATTTTTGACAACGGACAAACTCAACATTTTGCGGTCACAAATTCATGACATATCGACAGATAATTTTATGCTATTAACTCGGAAGGGTGTCTTTCCTTATGAATATATTGATAGCGTAAGCAGATTGGATGACTGCCACCTACCACCACGAGATGCATTCTACAGCAATTTGACCGGTGCCACTGTAAGTGAGAACGAATACGCTCATGCCGTGGATGTATGGGATCGATTTTCTATTCAAACGTTAGGTGAATATAGCGACTTATACCTGAAGACCGATGCTTTGTGACTGGCCGACGTTTTTGAGAACTTTCGTAATACCTGCATCAAAATTTACAGGCTCGACCCCGCGTATTACTATACTCTTCCCGGATACACCTGGGATGCAATGTTAAAGTATAGAAACATTAACTTCGAATTGCTCAACGACGTTGACATGGTGTTATTTGTTGAGCGGGGTATACGCTGTGGTCTGAGTCAGTGCTCAAACAGGTACGCGCATGCCAATAACAAGTACATGGAATCGATCGATCTATCAAAGTCTTCATCATACGTGATGTATTTCGATGTAAATAATTTGTATGGATGGGCAATGTGTCAATCATTGCCCTATGCTAATTTCCGATGGATCGATGACTTGACAACATTCGATTTATCATCGATCGCGCTAGATTCCCGGACAGGCTACATTCTTGAGGTTGACTTAGAGTACTCAGAATGTCTACACGATGTGCACATGGACTTGCCGTTTTGTTCAACACATGGTGAACCACCTGGTAAGCAACACGAAAAACTGCTTGCAACCGTGAATAACACGGAACGGTATGTTATTCGTTATCGTAATCTGTAGCACAGCGTACGTCATGGTCTCAAAATAAAAAAAATCAAAGAATACTGCAATTCTCCCAATCACCCTGGCTACGAACATATATTGAGCTTAATGCACAGTTCCGAACCCAAGCGAAGAATGAATTCGAAAAAAATCTCTATAAATTGATGAATAATGCAGTCTTTGGGAAAACTATGGAAAATGTGCGCAATCTTGTAGACGTTAAGCTTTTGACACGATGGGAGGGCAGGTACGGTGCAGAGACAATGATTGCAAAACCAAATTTTCATAGCCGGAGCGTGTTTTCAGAAAACCTTATTGCTGTCGAATTACGCAAACTGGAGGTGAAATTCAATAAGCCGATATATGTGGGTATGTGCTGTCACGTGGCAGAATGGAGGAACCCCGAAGCCACTTTTAAGGCGACCCTCTCGCTCGGTTTTTATCCTCGTACGGGAGCCCGAGCGCGCCGTTATTGTTTATTGTTTATGTATCTCGTTGTCCATTGACATCTTTATTTTCTTGTTGTATAATTACATTCTTTTTTTATTGTATAATTATATTCTTTTTATTATTATTCGTTCGTTCGATATCAATTGGAACGATGACGCGCGGAAAATGGCGGTCGTCTCGGAAACCTCGAGATCCTTCTCACAGCAGCGGCCTCGTATCTTCCAGTTTGGACGCGCCTCGTCGATCTTGCCCTCGCTCGAGAGTTCGAAACGATTGAGCTCGGCCACGGCCTCGAACGCTTCTCCACTACGATCAGCGGTGTAAAGCTGATCGGCAGACGTTTAAATACGCAACCGTCCAGGCTGACAGGAAGCACTGGCAGTTCAACGTAGTAAACGACGGTGGTCAGCCAAAGATCGAAGTCCAGCAAAAGGGAATCGAAAATGGTTTCCCGGAAGAAGTCCGTCAATGGTACTGAAGGCGATAAAGGGAACGGGCGAACCTTATCTCGGTCAGAACTTGACAAATGCCGTCATCACAGTACCAGCCTTCTTCGACGACTCGCTGCATCAAGCAACCAAAGACGCCGGGACCATCTCCGGGTCGAACGTATTGCGTATTATAAATGAACCTACGGCGGTCGGTTGGTCCCCGGCCCCCCTCAGTCGGTAACGGCGCGTCCGCCCAACCTTTGCACGTCGCGTAACTGCTAGGGGCAGGAATCGCAGCGAGACTCGATGCGCTGGGTAAGATCGGCGGGCAGAGACTGGACCTACGTCATCCGTCAACGGTCATCGTCTACGTCATCCGTCAACGGTCATCGTCATCGTCATCCGTCAACCAGTCATCGTCTTTTATAACTTCCAATATTTAATTTTGGCGCGGTAACGGCCGACGCGAAGGACGGAGGAGGGGTGAACGGCTCGGACGAAGATCTCGAGTCAACCGTCTCGCTCGCGGGAAAAAGGGACTTGACCACGGGAAGCCGAGCGAGACGGTCGGCGAGTAGAATTAATTGTTGGGGACTAATTAAGTCGGTCTGTGAAGTGCGGCCGCCTCCGGCGTAAAGGGAAAGTTTTACCGTTAATTTAAATAAATCTCTCCGTCATTCGCGTGTGCATCGTTTCGGGTCGCGGTGCAGGGAGGAACGTGGTAGGTCCCTTGCGTGTTGTACGTTGTCGGTTGTGATTGTTAACCCGTTGAAAAGGTGAGAGAGAAAAAAGATAGGCCGCCCGGCAGCTTTACATAATTTTTGTATCGAATCATCCGCCGAGGAACAACTCGGAATTAATAAAAGGGTACTCTCTCTCCAGAGGTGTCTACAAGTGTTTTTTGGGTGTTGCATAAGCATTCTAGCCCCTGACCCCGCCACTCTACCTGAAGGAGAGGTCTGCTAGTCGGGCAGATCGGTCGTCTCGACCTACTGCTCGGCGAGCCGCTAACGCGGCAGGCGCCACGGGAAAAATCGCCCGGCGGAGGCGCGACGCCCTTTGTGACGCAAAGGGTGGAACTTGAATTTTCCATCACAGTGCATACTCGACATATCGAAGACATGTTTATATGGCTTTCATCATGAGTACTACTGTGTCCAAAAAATAAGGTGACATTTGAATTTAAACTGCGCGCGTCGAAGGATTTGGAGAATTATTTTTTTCTTAGGTTGGTAGTACTGTCAGTGACATCTATGTCAAATTTACATGTCCAAATAATCATTAGTGTTTGAGATACGCGTCGTTTTGTGAGCTGCTAAAAGTGAGTTTTTCGTTTTTTGCGATGTCGAAATTTGTTGAGCAAAGAATTTGCATTAAATTTTGTTTGCGGAATCAATTTTCTGCTGCGGATACGTTTCGCCAAAAACTCAACCTATATCGTTCCGCAACCACCGTATTCACCTGATCTGGCGCCGTGCGACTTCTGGCTGTTCAGCAAGCTCAAAAGATCGCTCCGGGAACACCGTTTTGATACGATAGAGGAGATTCAAGCCGCAGCGAAGACAGAACTGAAGGCCATCCCGGAAAGTGACTACAATCAGTGTTTCGAAGATTGGAAAATCCGTTGGCATAAGTGCATTGCATCGGGAGGGGATTACTTTGAAGGGGATGAAATTGATTTGGAAAAATAAATAAAGAATTTTCGAAATAAATACAATGTCCCCTTATTTTTTGGACACAGTAGTATATGGTACCTCTGTATAAAGACAAATGTACAGCATTGTACACCAATACGGACAGTCTCATATACAACATTGAGTGTGAGGATGTGTATGATGACATAAAGCGCAACATTCATCGTTTCGATACTAGCGACTATCCCCCGGATAATGGGTATGATGTACCGCTTGTCAACAAAAAAGGCCCGGGACTAATGAAAGACGAAAATAATGGTCGGATAATGATGGAATTCGTCGGGCTTAGAGCAAAAATGTATGCAGTGCGAGTCGATGGCAAAGACGATAGAAAAAAGTAAAAGGTGTTAAGAGTAACATCGTTGCAAGAACGATCTCGTTCGAGGATTACACGAAATGCTTAAACGAACCAATCGAAATGACCCGCCAACAATCGTGCATAAGATCGAAGTTACATGAAGTGTACACCATGAACGAGACAAAAATTGCTCTAAGCCCGCACGATGACGAACGGTATATCATACCCGGAACCAGTGCAGCCAGATCGCGCGCAAAAGTTATCCCCTAGTCTCTTGCGCGCCCATCAGACAATCATAGTAGCGCATGTCCGTGAGCGAGCGACGCTCGGACGTCTTCAGGAAGAGCCGAGCGCCACCGAAGTTTCCCGACCGCGCCTTCGGCAGCTACACCAATACATGGACGCTGAGCACGTTCATGTGCGGCCAAGTCGAAACGAAGAATTCGAGGGAAAAAGCAATCTGAGCACGACTCGTGCGTGACGTCACTCGACGGCACAAGCGAGGCTTTTAGATGATTTCAATGCTCATTTAGCTCTTGATTCTCTGCGTTATTAATGTATACAAAAAAATGTATCGCACACTCCCATCGCTTATTTTTTAAGTTTATACGTCAATTTTAATATAATAATAAATCTAAATTACAACTTATTTATCTTCTAAAATATTGTTTACACTTTACTCACACCCGACCTTATGCCAAATAAATTATAATTCATAAAAGTAAGGAGAAATATATTTATATTCGTATTATTATATTAATTCTCATAGCTCTCATATGACAAAAACCAAAAAAACTTCAAAACCTTAGATTTCAACGAACCAAGACCATACATCTTCACATTTTCAATCATAACGAATTTTTAAGAACAATATCATCACAAACACATCTGAACCAAAACAATATACATCACCTAAATTATCAAAACATAAATCAAACAACACAAAATCACAACATCTTATACTCAACTCTTACTAATAGACAACAGGGCACAAATAATAATCTTTCCACTGATCCTCTGAATAATATAAATTCGACAATCACATTAAATAAAATGAAAGAATGGCTTATAATCTCTCCAACATTGATATTCCGCTACACATTTCCTCATTCTTGTCTCTAGGTGAAAAGTTTTGTTTTCCTTACCTCAAACTCTCAAACATAAAAACTCATATCCACAAACGAATCTCCGAACTTGAGTCCAAATTAGATTTTTTACTCGACAAACCTAGACAAATCGAAATTAGAACCAGATTCACTAAAATCTCAAACAAAATAAATTTTCCAACCTCAACACTAATCAAATTATAAAACACACGTCCTCATTCTTAAAAAACAACCCTCAACTTTTAGTTACACGAGCTGACAAAGGAAATTCAACAGTCATTCTTAACAAATCAGATGACATTACAAAAACTCATAATTTACTCGCAGATTCCTCAACTTACAAATTAACAAATAGAAATCCCATCAACACTCTACAAAAAAGCATTGACAATAAATAGTCCAACACATAAACTAGCTGAGTTTATACAATTTAAACTTTCTAAATTAATCAATACGACTAATGCACACGTCAAAGATAGTTTCCACCTGAAACATTCACTTTCTAACATCTCAATTCCACTCAACTACAAATTGGTTTCGTTTGATGTTGCTTCTCTCTATACCAACATCCCATTACTACTAGTTATTCAAAGCCTTCAAAAAAGATAAAATATATTTTCAAAAACATTTCCTTTAAACGAAATAATTGAAGCCATAGAGTACATCATGTTCTTAACTTTCTTTATATTTCAAAATAAAATTTACCAACATATCTCAGGGTTACCAATGGGCTCACCTCTGGCTCCAATACTATCTAACATCGTCATGATTGATCTTGAAACAAAATGTCTGGAAAAATTAAAATTTTCGTTACCACTTTATAAAAGATATGTTGATGATATTATTATTGCTCTACCAACAGACAATATTGAATCCACCAAAAAGATGTTTATCTCATATAACTCAAAATTACAATTTCCATCAGAAAATGAAGTAGATAAAAAAATCCCGTTTGTTGATGTACTTTTAATCCGTAAACAAAATTCAATTATCACAAATTGGTATAGGAAACCAACCTGGTCAGGCAGATTCAAAAATTTCTTTTCACACCACCCACTTTCCCAAAAAAAAGCAATAATTTACATGTTAGTTCACTGAGCAATAAAATTATTTCATCCTTCATTTCACAAAGAAAACCTCAAACTTCTTAGTAACACGATGACACAAAATTGCTATCCGATCTCTTTCACAGAAGAAATAATAAAACATCGGCTTTCCACAATCAACAATCAAAAAAAGAATAACAATTTTGATTCTTCCAGACTAATAAATGTTCCTTACAAAAAAAAACATCCATCATCAACTAATTTGTCTTTTTCAACAATCCAACATAACATTAGTCACAAACAATAAACACAACATTTCATCGATTACTGGCTCCACCAAAGACAAAATAAATAACAACCAAAAATCCAACATAGTTTACAAAATCGATTGTAAGGATTGCAATGCCACATACATCGGCCAAACCAAAAGATACCTTGAAACCAGAATAAAAGAACATAAAAATAGCCTAAAACAATCTACAACAATACACACAGCCTTACCACAACATGAAATAGAACAAAAACATGACTTTCAATTCGACAATGTAAACATTTTTAACAATGAAAATTGGCTGAAAACAGACTAATCCTAGAAATGATCCAAATTAAGGCACACTCCAACGCCATAAATTTTAGAACTGACATACATAAACTAAGCTCGATCTACAACTCTATTATATAACTATTAAAATATTTTACAATACTTTACTTGACATAACAATTTTTAAATTATTGACACTATAATTTAATTTTAAATACTCTTAACATGACGCACCAATTTTATTTCTCTTGACACGTCACTGCCTAAAGGATCTTTCTCCCCCGATTCGCAAAATAAAGACTCTAATAAGCTTGACGAAATTAAGACACCACTCAGTTTCTCTCGAACTCTCCGTGATCACACAACTCAATATGTAACTGAGAAATGTAAATTTCGAGTTTTTGCTTATTTCGAAAGAAAATTTTTTAAATCTTGAACTCAATATGTAATCATCACAGTTATTTGATACTTTATTAACATTTCTTTTAAATCAATCATGTACATTAAATTTTCACAAACAAAACACAAAACTTTCTTATAATTAATAATCCCTTACAGATGATAAAAATCGCTAAAAAACGATAAATTCTTCCATCTATTGAGTTTACTCCAGCAAAACCGTATTTACTTCCATAAATACTGTGTTTTGAAATAACCTTCCAAATATAAGCAAAAGCGAGACTTCCGTTTCCGGAGTGGATGAGAGAGAGCGTGTGTGAGACAGCTGGGGAGGAAAGCAGGGAAAAGTGAGTGTGAGAGTAGTGGAAAAAAGCGAAAGTGAGGTGAACGGTGAAGGGGAAAGTGGGGAGTGTGGTGGAGAAGGAAAAAACAGGGCGACCGGAGAACTAAAGAAGGAAGAGGAGGTGAAAGGTAGAAGCGAGGTTAGAAATGAAGGGCGAGGGAGGGGCGGTAAGGCAGAGAAAACGGGAAGGAAAGGAGAAGGCGAGTGGAGTCGGTGAGACGGCAGCGGCAGAGGACGGCGGAGATAGGAAGCGGTTGGAGAAAGGAACGAGGCGAGGCAGGTAGGTAAAACAGGGAGGCGGTAAAGGACTCGACGGGTAAGGCGAATAGGAAGGTATGGGCGATGAGGGAGAAGGTAAGGAGGAGCGCGAAGAGGCGAGGGGGCGAGTGGGGGAGGCAGAGAGAGAGAAAAGGAAGGGAAGGGAAACGAACGCGGAAAGGCTCCGCATAGAAAGAAGCACGAGCGTGGGGGAGATAAGCGAATTGTGGAAGAGGAAGAGGGAACGGACGGAGGAAAAAGAACAGGAGAGAGAGAAGGCTTTTCAGAAAAGCAGAAAGGTACAGAGGTCGCCAGCAGGAGGGCGACAGGAGGGAGGAGGGCTGGAGGGGATGATCGCAGCAATGAGGGAGGAGGTCAGGAGGGGATTGGCGGAAGTAAAGGCGGAAGTGCAGGGGCAAGGAAGGAAAGTCGAGGAGGAACTAGGGAGGATGAGGGGAGAGATGAAGTTGGGAGAGGAAAGATGGAGAAGAGAAAAGGAGGCGATGGAAACAAGGATAAGGGAAGTAGAAGGGAGGATGAAGAAAGTAGGGGAGCAGGAGAAAGAGATGGCAAAAATCGCGGAGAGACTGAAAGAGCCGGAGAGTGCAGAGGGAAGAAGAAAGCAGGGCGGAGGAGAGGGGGAAGAAGAGTGGTTAAGGGGAGAGAAGGGGCAGACGGAGAGGAGGGTACAGGAAATGGAAAGGAAAATGGAGAGAAGGGAGAGGGAGAAAAGACGAAGGAACTTCATCATAAGGGGAGTGACGAGGGAAGAAACGACAAGGCAAGCGGTGGTGGAGGTGCTGGAGAAGATAGGAGCGGAAGGGAGAGTGGAGAGGGTGAGAGAGTTGAAGAATGGGGCAGGACAAGGAAAGGAGAGAATGATAGAAGTGTGAATGGAAGAAATAGAGGGGAAGAAGGAGGTGATGAGGAGGAAAAGGGAACTAAGAGGGAGGAGAGAAAGAATAGAGGACGATTTGACATGGAAGGAAAGGAGGATGCAGTGGAGACGGAGAAGAATAGGTGACGATGAGGAAAGGAGGGGGAAGAGGGTAAAGCTGGGGTACGGGAAGGTGATAATAGAGGGGGTCACGTGGTTCTGGGACGAGGGTAGGGAAGTACTAAGGGATTGGAGGGGAAAGGAAAGAGAGACGGAAGAAGGGGAGGGAAGAAGACAAGAGGAAAGGGAGGCGGTAGGGAGTAGAGAACAGCCAAAAAACGGGTAGAAAAGGGGAAAGGGAAGAGGGAAAAAAAGAAAGGAAAAGAAGGAGGGAGCTGGAAGGTGGCGTTTTGGAACGTAGCGGGTCTCACAAACAAGGACAAGGAGTTTTTGAGGGGGCTGGAGGATTGGGAGGTGGTGGTGATGGTGGAGACATGGGTGGAGGAAAAAGGATGGTATAGAATAAGAGAAAGGCTTCCTAGGGGATACACGTGGATGACACAATGGGCGAGGAAAATAAATAGAAAAGGGAGGGCAATGGGAGGGATGGTGATAGGGGTGAGGATGGAGATGAAGGCGGAAATAAAGGGAGAGAGGAGGGAGGAAGAGGGGATAATGGCGGTAAAGGTGGAAGCAGGGGAGGACAGATGGACCATAATTGGGGTGTATGTGAACGGGGACATAGAGAGGAAAACGGAGAAATTAAAAGGATGGATGGAAAAGCAGGAGGAAGGAGGAAGGGTCATAATCGGAGGGGATTTCAATGCGAGGACAGGAGAAGAGGGAGGAGGAGGATGGGAGGATAAAGGGGAGGAGAAGGAAGGCAGTAGATCAAAAGACAAGACGGTAAATACGAAACGGAGGAAGTTAATCAAGGTGCTAGAGGAGACGGGGTGGGAAATATTAAATGGAAACATAGAAGGGGACGAAGACGGGGAATTCACATACACAGGGGGGAGGGGGGGAGACCATAATAGATTATGTGTTGGGGGAGAATGAAACGAGGGAAGGGGTAGAGAGCATAAGGATAGGGGATAACGTTGAGTCGGATCATCACCTAGTGATAGTGACGATGAAAAGTGGAAAGCGGGAAAGAAGAAGACAGTGGAAGGGGGAAAGGAGAGCAGGGTGTGGCAAGTGGTCGGAAGGGATGAAGGAGGAATATGGGAGAAGGATAGAGGAGGCAGGAGTGGAAGGACGAGGGGTCCAAGAAGTGGTGAAGGAAATAACAGGGAAAATGAAGGAGGCCATGAAGGCAGGCGAGGAGGAAGTGGGCAAAGAGAGGAGAGCGACGAGGGGAGGGTGGTGGGAAGAAGAATGCAGGGATAAGAAGGGGGAAATGAGGGAAGAGCTAAGGAAATGGATGAAAGGAAAAAGCACAAAAGAGCGTTATAGAAAAAAGAAAAGAGAGTACGGAAAGTTGGGCAAGAGGAAGAAGGAGGATGAAAGAGAAAGGAGAATAAGAGAGATAGCGGAAGCGAAGACGGAGAACAAGGTGTGGGAAATAGCGAATAGGGGAAGAAAGAAAAGGAAGAGAGTGGAGGAGAAAATAAAAGCGGAAGAATGGAAAAGATATTTTATCGAGTCGTTGGGAGGAACGGAAGGAAGAGAGGAAATGGGGGCGGAGAGAGAGAGAAGAGGAGACACGGCGGAGGAATTAGGGAAAGAGGAAATAAGGAAGGCGGTAGAAAGGGTCAAGGAGGGAAAAGCGATGGGAGGAGATGAAATCCCAAATGAAGCATGGAAATGGGGAGGAGAGAAGGCGCTAGAGTGCGCATGGGAAATCTGCGGGATGGTATGGAGGTGGGAAGGATGGCCAGAGGAGTGGAAGGAGGGGATAATTGTGCCAATAATAAAAAAGGGGCAAGGAACGAGGGTAGAGGAGTACAGGGGGGTGACGTTGTTGCCCTCGCTGTACAAGATTTATGCGGCAGTATTGACAAAAAGATTAGAAGAAGAAGTGGAAAGGAAAGGAGCGGTGCCACAAAACCAAACCGGCTTCAGAAGGGGAATGAGAACAATTGACAACATCTACGTCCTGAATCACGTAATAGGAAGGCAGGTGGAGAAAAGGAAGGGAATGTTGGTGGCGCTCTTCGTCGACCTGAGAGCGGCCTTCGATTAAGTTGACAGAAAATAATTGTGGAAGGCGTTAGAGAGGAGAGGAATAAGGAAAGGGCTAAGGGAAAGGATAAAATAAATATACGAGGAGACGAAGAGCAGGGTGAGGGTAGGGGGGGGGAGATAGGAGAGGAATTTTGGACGGAGAAAGGGGTAAGGCAGGGATGCCCGCTAAGCCCGCTCCTGTGCAATGTTCTGACGGCGGATCTCGAGGAGGAATTGAAAAAAGGGGAATGGCGGGGATGAAGATGCGTGGCGGTGCTGGCAGAAAGGGAGGAGGACATGCGGAACATGATTAGGAGACTGGAGAGGTATTTCGAGGGCAAGAAGCTGGAGGTGAACGTGGGGAAGACTAAGGTGATGAGGTTCAGGAAAGGAGGGGGAAGGTTTAAGACAAATATATGGAAATGGGAAGGGGAACAGCTGGAAGAAGTAAGGGAATTGAAGTACCTAGGGTACATGTTCAGGAGGAACGGGGGGCCAGAGGGGCACATGGAAGACAGGGTAAGAAAGGCGGGAACAGCGATGAGGCAGGTGTGGGGTATAGGGAAAAGGGAATTTGGGAAGGACGTGGGGAGGAGGATGTGGTTGTTCGACACCTTGGTGTGGACGGTGATGGGCTACGGAGCAGAGATCTGGGGATGGGAAGAAAGAGGGGCGATGGAAGCGATGCAGGAGAGATATGGGAGGTGGGTATTGGGGCTCGACTGGGGAACACCAGGGTATTTGGTGAGGGAGGAGCTGAAAAGGGAAAAGATAAGAACGAGAGCAGGTAGAAAAGCGTGGAAATATGAGGAAAAGCTAAGGAAAGGGGGAGGGAGCGAATAGGCAAGGAAGTGGTGGGAGGAGATCAGGGAAAGGGAGAGAAGAGGTGATCAAAGGAGATCGAAATGGGAGAAAGGCAGGGAGGAGTTCAGAAGGATTGGGGGGGAAGGAAGAAAAAGAACAGGATCAAGAATAACAGGGGTACGAGAGGAAGGAGGAGGAGGATAGAGAAGAGCAGAAAAGGGAAAGGTGGGAAAAGATAATGGAGTCGAGATATAACAGATGGTACAAGGAGGTAAGAGTGACAGGGCTTCTAGGGTACCTGAAGGCGGGATGGGGGGAAAAGCGGTATAGGAGAGTGATAAGATTCAGGACGGGGAACAAGATGAGAGAAGGAAAATACTGTGAGAAGGAGGAAGAGAGGGAATGCAGGATATATGGAGAAGAGATGGAATCGTGGGAACACGTGGTGGATAGGTAAGGATAATAGAGATCTTGGACGAAGAGGGCGGGGGGAGGGATGGATGAAGAGACTGGAAGAGAGGAGGAAGGAAAGGGAAAGGGAGGGAGAGGAAGGAGAAGGAGAGGAAGAAACGGAGTGAAAGAGGAATGGAGTGAGAGGAGGAAACGGAAGTCGGACGGCGAGGAGAAGAGAGAGAGGAGTAGCATTAAGGAAGCGAGCGAGATAAAGATAAGTAGGATTATGGCGGTGCGGCGCAGGCGGCGGAGAGAGAGAGAGAGACAGGGGCGAAATAGATGTAAGATAGGTTAAGTGGAATAAGGAAAGTGTAAGGAAGAATGCAAGGGAGGAGGGGAAACGGACGCCTTTGTAACCCTACGGGGAACGAATAAAGCATACATACATATAAGCAAAAGCTAGAAACATCAACAGCATCGAGGTTAGTCGTTTCTCATAATTCATTTCTTTATAACTCCATAGTGTAATAAACCACACTCTCACACATTACTGATTTCAAACACCGATGAATAAGAAGAATTAAGGCAATACAAGAACTTATGCATATCAAACCAATATAGTTATAATCAAAACAGAATTAACCTAACAGTTAAACAAAACGACACAACAATTTTATAACACAATCATAATATAAAACATTCGTGTATATAATTCCTTCAAACTGCATTTGTAAAATTTGTGTATCAAAATTTATAGAAAAAAATATAATTTCTGAAGAATACCCGAACGAAAGGGTCGAAACGTAAGAAAGCATCATTTATTTCTATCGCTGACCTTGGAAAATCTCTATTGGCCGGACTGAAGCCGAATCTTCAACTAGCAACTTGTTATCAACACGGCCGCACACATCTGTGCCTCATTAATTCTCATACTTCCATCAAGCGATAAAGCATGATCCCCAAAAACAAGCTAATCATCCATCCGGCCGCGAATTGTCAGTACCAGAAAGTGCACATACTCTACAAGCGATGAGATGGTCCCGTTGGTTCCGTTCCTGATTTCGGTCTGCAGGGGCGCGAGAACGTCCCAGCGCTCAATCCTTTTTTTAAATTTATTATTACTATTAATTCTTATTTGATTAGTTATCATTATTATTTTAATTAGTTATCTTATAGTGTCGAAAATTTATTGTACACTCCGACCGCTTATTTTAGTAGATTGTACGTTAATTTTTTTTTTTTTATTGGTTTTTTCCTTAGGTACACGCTTTTCGCGTTTGTTACCTATTCTTCCCCACATTATGACCGTTCTTTCCTCTACTGTTTTACTTCCTTTTTTCTCCATCTTCCTCTCTGTTCCCCCCTCTTGCGGCCGCAGCCGACTTCCCCCTCCGTATTATATTCATCATGACATTTTCTGTCATGGGTATAGGGAAACTGCGGAAAACCTATACCAATACAGCCGGTCATCGAATTCGCCCCCCGGTCGTGGAACTAGTCTTATTTCGCCGCGAAATGCCGAAGAAAAACATTTCACGACGAAATGTACGCGACCGGGATTCGAACTCGGGACCTCCCGGTTCGCTGGTTTAGTGGCGAGCACGCTAACCACTAGACCATCGCACCGGTTCGATTGTACGTTAATTTAAATGTTATAATAAAACTAAATTACAACTTATGTATCTTCTAAAAAATTGTTTACCCCTCACTCACACCCGTCCTTATGCCAAATAAATTGTAATTCACAAAAGTAAGCGGAAATATATTTATATTCGCATTATTATATTCATTCTCATACTTTCATCAAGCGATAAAGCATAATCTCGAAAAACAAGTCAATCATCTATCCGGCCGTGAATCGTAAGTGCCAGAAAGTGCATTTTTAACACAAGCGATAAGATGGTCCCGTTGGTAGCGTTCCTAGCTTAGGGGCGCGGGATCGTTCCCCGCGCTCAGTGTTTTGTTTTTTTAAATTATTATTTTCTTTTTGCATGGGGCGAATTGTTTATACGTGAAACACGCTTATTGAAAGAACATAATTCTGAAAATAGGAACACTGCTCATGATGTTTTACGATAACATTTTTTTTGTTCTGTCAATGGTGAGTGTTCACAAATAAACAATTCACCCCATTACAATGAAAATTACTTGTAAATGTAAAAACATACAAAAATGCCACTTTCTGGCACTTATGATTCGCGGCCGGATAGATGATTGACTTGTTTTTGGGGATAATGCTTTATCGGTTGATGAAAGGTTGAGAATGAATATAATAATACGAATATAAATATATTTCCGCTTACTTTTATGAATTACAATTTATTTGGCATAGGGACGGGTGTGAGTAAAACGTAAACAATTTTTTAGAAGAAATGTAAGTTGTAATTTAGATTTATTATTTCATTTGAATTAACGTACAATCTAATAAAATAAGAGGTCGGAGTGCGTGATAAATTTTTCGACACTATAAGATAACTAATAAAATAATAATGATAACTAATGAAAGTAACTAATCAAATAAGAATTAATGGTAATAATAAATAAATAAATAAATACTGAGCGCGGGGAACGATCCCGCGCCCCTGCGGACCGAAGTCAGGAACGCTACCAAAGGAACCATCTCATCGCTTGTAGAATATGCGCACTATCTGGTACGGGCGATTCGCGGCCGGATGGATGAACGGCTTGTTTTTGGGGATAATGCTTTCTTACTTGATGAAAGTATATGAGAATGAATATAATAATACGAATATAAATATATTTCCGCTTAATTTTATGAATTACAATTTATTTGGCATAGGGACGGGTGTGAGTAAAGCGCAAACAATTTTTTAGAAGATCAATAAGTTGAAATTTAGATTTATTATTACTTTTAAATTATTGTACAAACTAATAAAATAAGCGGTCGGAGTGCTCGATAAATTTTTCGACACTAAAAGATAACTAATTAAAATAATAATGATAACTAACAAAAATAATCAAATAAGAATTAATAGTAATAATAATTTTAAAAAAAGCAGTGAATGCGGGGAATGTCCCTCGCCCCTGCAGACCAAAGACAGGAACGCTACCAACGAGACCATCTCATCGCTTGTAGAATATGTGCACTTTCTGGTACTGACGATTCGCGGCCGGATGGATGATTGGCTTGTTTTTGGGGGTAATGCTTTATCGCTTGACGAAAGTATGAGAATTAATGAGTCAAAGATGTGTGCGGCTGTGTTGATGACAAGTTACTAGTTGAAGATTCGGCTTCAGTCCGGCTAATAGAGGTTTTCCAAGGTCAGCGATGGAAATAAATGATGCTTTCTTACGTTTCGACTCTTTGGTTCGGGTCCTCTTCAGAAATTATATTTTTCTCTATAAATTTTGATACACAAATTTTACAAATCAAGTTTGAAGGAGTTAAATACACGAATGTTTAATGTTATGATTGTGTTATCAAATTGTTGTGTCGTTTTGTATAACTGTTATGTTAATTCTGTTTTGATTATAACTATATTGATTTGATATGCATAAGTTCTTGTATTGCGTTAATTCTTTTTATTCATCGGTGTTTGAAATGAGTGATGTGTGAGAGTGTGGTTTATTATACTATGAGTTATAAAGAAATGAAATATGTGAAACGACTAACCTCGATGTTGTTGAGGTTTCTAGCTTTTGCTTATATTTGGAAGGTTATTTCAAAAGACAGTATTTATGGAAGTAAATACTGTTTTGCTGGAGTATACTCAACAGATGGAAGAATTTATCGTTTTTCAGCGATTTTTATCATCTGTAAGGGATTATTAATTATAAGAAAGTTTCGTGTTTTATTTGTGAAAATTTAATGTACGTGATTGATTTTAAAAAAATGTTAATAAAATATCAAATGACTGTGATGATTACCTATTGAGTTTAAGATTTAAAAAAATTTCTTCCAAAATAAACAAAAACTCGAAATTTACATTACTCACTTACATATTGAGTTATGTGATCACGGAGAGTTCGAGAGAAACTGAGTGGTATCTTAATTTCGTGAAGCTTATTAGCGTCTTTATTTTGCGAATCGGGGAAGAAAGATCCTTTAGGCAGTGACGTGTCAAGAGAAATAAAATTGGTGCGTCATATTAAGAGTATTTAAAATTAAGTTATAGTGTTAATAATTTTAAAATTGTTATGTCAAGTAAAGTATTGTAAAATATTTTAATAGTTATATAATAGAGTTATAGACCAAACTTAGTTTTTGTATGTCAGTTTTAAAATTTATGGCGTTGGAGTGTGCCTTACTTTGGATCATTTTTAGGATTAGTCTTTTTTGAGCCAATTTTGATTGTTCAAAATTTTTACATTGTCGAATTGAAAGGCATGTTTTTGTTCTATTGTATGTTGTGCAATAGAAGGCTTTGTGTATTGTGGTAGTATGTTTTAGGCTATTTTTATGTTCTTTTATTCTGGTTTCAAGGAATCTTTTGGTTTAGCCGATGTATGTGGCATTGCAATCCTTACAATCGATTTTGTAAACTATGTTGGATTTTTGGTTGTTATTTATTATGTCTTTGGTGGCGCCAGTAATCGATGAAATGTTTATTGATGTACATCAATAAACATAATATAAAATACGAATATAAATATATTTCCGCTTACTTTTATGAATTATAATTTATTTGGCATAAGGACGGGTGTGAGTAATGCGTAAACAATATTTTAGAAGATAAACAAGTTGTAATTTAGATTTATTATTATATTTAAATTAACGTATAAACTGAAAAAAATAAGCGATGAGAGTGTGCGATACATTTTTTTGTGTATATTAATAACGCAGAGAATCAAGAGCTAAATAAGCATTGAAATCTAAAAGCCTCGCTCGTACCGTCGGGTGACCTCACGCGCGAGTCGTGCTCGAATCCTTTATTTCAGCTTGGCCGCACATGAACGTGCTCAGCGTCCATGTATTGGTGTAGCTGCCGAAGGCGCGGTCGGGAAACTTCGGTGGCGCTCGGCTCTTCCCGAAGACGTCCGAGCATCGCTCGCTCACGGACACGCGCTACTATGATAGTGTGATGGGCGCGCAAGAGACTAGAGAGGGGGGGTAACTTTTACGCGCGATCTGGCTGCATTGCCCGGAACCACGAAAACGCTACCATGGGGGCATTTTAGGATACACTCGTAGCATGTATTTTGTAAATGTTTTAAGAATAATCGACTCTATAAATTATTGTTTTGTAAATAATGAATTGTTTTGTCAATTTTTCAAGTGGAGAAATAAAGAAAACCCCATTGTAATTTGCTTTAATCACGATATTTTTCTCCACACGTTCCTAACACACTTTTATGAGAGAGATAGGTTTGAAAAAGCTAGAAGGAGAAGGCTGCCCAAGCGAGAAAACACATGCTACGCTGAAAAGAACGGTCGACCCTTTGCGACACAAAGTCCTCATCATCTGGAATGAGTAGAGAGAGAGAAGAATCATCAAATTTAAAACATTTTTTATTGTCCGTTACAAATCAGATTTGCTTATGCAACTATTGTGGGTACTATCGAAACCCAACCATTTTACAAACATTCGATTACCACGCTTCTTTAATACTTTTTCGATGAGATAAATGTCAGGATGTTGAACTTTATGTAGCTCCTGATCGTAGAAACCACCCGCAATCGGTTCATCGTCATAGTCCTTGAGGTGAAATGTTACAGGTTTCTTTTTTTTCACTCTATATATAGCAAATATTTCCGTTGTCCAGTTCGGTGTGTAACCCTTTTCGAAAACACTCTTGAATTTACTGATTCTTACTTCATCGCCAGTTTGAATTTTGATGTCGATGACTTTTTCAATGGAGTCTTATGATAGACATGTTGTAGAAGCCGTTTTTCATTTTTAGCATTGGCATTTTGCGGTTTCATCGTAATCGTGCGGTACACGGAACCATTATACTCGGCTACTAATTTATCAACTATATCAATCCACCTATAATTACCACGAATACTAAATTGTACCCACATCTTATTTTTCAATGTACGATTCAAACGCTCGCAAATGGAAGCTTTTCATTGCTATATGTTGAATACATGTGCATATTGTTCTTTTTCATTAGGGTCTTAAATTCACAATTATAGAACTTTTTTTCGTTGATCCACGCGTAACTTCTGCGGTATGCGCCCCTTTACGATGATCGACTTCAGTGCGGTTGCTGCATCTTTGCCATTCTTACTCCGCATCGGTACGGCCCAGGCGAATTTTGAGAAAGTATCGATGACAGTTAGAAGAAATTTATGTTTGGAGTTTTGATGTACATACAACGACATATCGACAAGATCAGCTTGCCAGGTCCCATCCAAACCCCGGATGTCCACATGCCGACGCGGATAGTTTCGGCGAGCAGGTTTGTGCAGCTCCCGCACGAGAGCGTTCTTTTTCTCATTCATTTTTCAGTCTTTTTAGTCGTGCATCCAGTTCAGCAATGATGTGTAAATTGCGAATCGCCAAGTCTTGTAGAGTTTTGAGATCTGCATCGAGCGTCCTCGCAATATCTCTCATCGTAGCTTCTAATCCATTAACCAACAACAGGTTACTCTCATTTATTTCTTTACGTATGTTCTTAATGATTGTTCGAGATCTTTTATGTAAAGCACTTAGATTGATAGCATCGTCTTGTTCTTCCGAGTTGGCGATATTACACAATCGTTTTTGCCCCAAGTCATAATGACCATCTGCGGTAGTTCTAAATCCAATGCCCGGTCTGCCTGGAGGACCTTGCTCATTGAGGACGATATTCTTTTTCAGTTGGCATCCGAACACATCGACACTTATGTTGATAATGCGTGAAATTTTAAATGTTGGGTTAATAAATAATTTTAGCTTGACGCAATTCGTCAACAATCGATACAATTTCATTTGAATGTGACGAATTGCCAGCTGCTTGTGATGCTAGAAGTAAGCGAAGACGATCTACTAGCTCATTGGGACTATCCCAATAAATGTAATCCAATTGTGTATTTTTTCTCACCACCTTATACTTTGGCATACCCTTTCCTATGTGCTTGTGATGATAAACTATATTTGCGATATAAGTATCGAATTTGTGACCGACACTATGTCGTATAGCCTCACCAGGCTTGTAATTTTTTTTTTGTGAGCATTCGTGGAGATAATGATTTTTTCATAGTTTTTCAAGTCATCCGGTGTCAGAGTTTCGACGTTGGGATCTTTTTGACACAATAGCTCTGCTAATCCAACAGTTTTCGGATAGGTTGAATCTCGCACACGAATATTTTGAGAATCGAAGAATATAGGAGAATCACCAATCATTAATTTGTTGTTCGCGAGGTTCCGTACACCATATGAGACATCTAAGCCTGTCTTTCTATTTGTACGTAATAACAGAAGATATTCACTGATTAAATTATCAACATCTTGGGTTAGTAAGTCATCAACATCGTCATATACCAGCTTAAAAGAGTCTTTTGTTTCACTCTTGAAAGAATCTTGTGTTTCGTTCTTGAATTGGGGCTCGACACGATTAATCAAATATTCCACATCATTATCCATTACTTTTTCATCTTTAACTTCCATCTTTACCATCTCCTTGTTTTTGTTTGACACTAATTGTTCCAATGGTCTCACTATAGGTTTAAAGACCTTTTGCATTCTCTGCTCATCGATGTCTCTTCCGATCTTGAGTATTCGATGCTTTTGTCTGATTGCATCGCTCGCCTTGGAGATTTCACGCAATACATCTTTTTCCCTCAACAGCTGTTCGCTCTTCATGTTGTCGCTATCGGTGTGTACATGATACTGTCTTTTCGCAATCAATGACGGGTCATTTGTCGAGCGTCAGAAAATAATCAACACCTTGCCTATATCGACCCTCGTTAATATTGGTATCCTTATCGATTGTGATGAATGCATACTTGTCGGAATTCAAACATTTCGTGCACATATTTTTGAAGCATGTATAAGACGTATCCGTATTAACATGATCATTGTACACGTGCTTGAGATTCGTATCATCCTGCTTGAAAAGCACCACAAAATTCGCATTATCTCTCACGAGATGTTTGGGGATACGAGTGTATGTCTGACAAAGATAGAAACTGTCAACAATCTCATGTCTTCCCATGGAAAAGAAGGCTTTCACATTATCCTGTTTTTCACACGCTATATCATCAAAAATGAATATAGAGTTGGGTTGTACGTCACTTAGTGCTATAACTTGTTCATGCTCATTGAATGGATAATACTTAACACCACTCACAGGTTCGAGTAACCGTTCGAGCAACTTATATTTTGGCTGTTTCAGCGACTTGGAATACAGATAAATATTCTCAAATCTCAAACCATTGGGGTGTATTATGAGAGTGAGCAGTGCATTCGTTTTCCCACAATTCGATGGACCACATAAAACGGCGCGTATGCTATCCGGCAATATATTTCCATTACGTTTTTGGCTCTTCATTCTTCCATCGTCGACAAATTTATCAAAATTTATTACGGGAAGCCCGCCTCCGAAAGTTTGTTTCTTGGACGCCATCTCACACACGACTAATGGAAAATCAATATAAAAAGGCATTTTATAGGAATTGTCTATCAGTCGAGTATTGTCCTTAGTCATGATCGTTCAGGGCAAGAGCGGTAAAGGTTTTGTCAACCAACTAATCAACAAACTCCCTGTTGAATTACATTTGCCTGGGTACCAGTATTGTGGGCCGGGTACAAAGCTGGCTAAGCGCCGTCCTCGTGGTGATCTGGGAATTAATCCGTTAGACACGGCTTGCAAACAACACGACATTGCATATTCATAAAATCCAGATATCCTTGAAGCGAGACATTCAGCAGATAAAGTGTTGGCCGAACAAGCTTGGCACCGCGTTACCGCTGAAGACGCTAGCATCGGTGAGAAAGCAGGTGCTTGGAGTGTGTCAAATATTACGCAGACAAAGAGAAAATACGGCATGGGGATGAAGACAGCACGTAAGGGCGGCGTTTGTTTGAAAAAATTATTCGTGCTGCGAAGAAGACGATGATTCAAAATAATGATCCGCATACGATTATTAAATCGGCTCTAAAGGGTGCTCGTGTAGCGGTAAAGACTGAAGGTGGCAAAGTGCGCGCACCGCGGGTCCTACTTATACCTCATAAAATTAGTGGTTTATTGCCGTTTCTGATACCTATATTTGCGGGTCTCAACGCTGCTGGGGCTTTGTCCGGTGGTGCGGCTGGTATAGCCAAAGCTGTAAATGCTGCTCAAGCGGCTAAACGTGAATTGAATAAAAGTAAACGACATAATCGAACAATTGAAGCGATTGCTTTGGGTAGAGCGTTACATCTGAAACCGTATAAGCAAGGATTGGGTCTTCATATCAAGCCACAAAACGTCAAGTTACGCTACCACACCGACCGTTGACCGACATCGATCTACTTAAATATGCAAGAGTCGTGAAGGTTCCACATTTCCGCGGCGTGTACATGCGGGATACATTACCAATGAGCGGGCCACTCAAATATGAATCAGCGATTGTGAACTTGGATGAAAATGTAGGCCCGGGCACACACTGGGTTGCCTACAAAAAGAGTGGATGGAAAGTCATGTACTTTGATAGTTTCAGCGATCTTCCACCACCATCTGAACTCATGAGATATTTTGGTGTAGGTAGCGTGAACTATAATTATACGAGATATCAAGAATATGATACGATTCAATGCGGACATCTATGTCTCAAGTTTCTTTGTCAACAATTACGATACAAAGACAAATACATGCTATATATACGTGGAGTATAAGGCTGAGAGTTTAGTTGTCAAAGTACCAGCGTCATGGAAGATAGTTTAACATTGACCATATCTGGATCGTCATCCATACTCGAGGCGCAATACTTTCCCCCTATAGAACTCTCACCAAACAAAAATTATACTCTAGGTCTCGTGGAACTATTAACATTCAACTCTATTCCCAATATAGACATTAACCACAACAAATTTTACGTGGGAGATGAGGTGTTGATAATACCTACGGGTAGCTATGAAATAGAGGATATTGATATATTTGCGCAAGCCGAGCTGTCATGGAAAAACATCAAAATCAACATCAAACCTAATAATAATACTTTGCGCAGTGATATCGAGTGTGATCATGGTGTAAATTTTGAGCCTGAAGATTCGATTGGACATCTACTGGACTGCACAGCACGTAAATTGGAAGCGAATAAAAGACACGAATCTGATCCTCCAGTACCCATTCTCAAAATCAACGCCCTACGGGTTGAGTGCAATATAACCGCTGGTGCCTATATAACCGAACAAAAAGTGCACACCATTTATGAATTTTTCCCATCGGTCCCTCCAGGATATAAGATCATTGGGTTCCATCACACGTCATTTATCTACCAATCACAAGCCGAACGATAGACACGATACAACTTCGAATAGTGGATCAGGACGGTGACTTGGTGAATTTCCGCTGTGAAGTACTCACAATGCGGCTGCATATAAAATCATAATGGGTATATTCTTTAATAGAGTCACTAATAACACTAAACAACCATGGGTAAAAACAATCAGTCGTCGGCCTGCACCCAAAGTGCTCACACCTCAAAACGTGCTACTCTTGAAGAATTTGGGTCTGAAAGTGCGTGGGGACAGCGTGTAAAACATTATTTATTTTATGCTTTGTGCCACTGCTGCGTCCAATGGAAGAAGAAATCGTAAATATTCAGGAGCCCGTAGTCTTCGACGAATCCATCATACATTGTGAAATTCACGCTCATCAACCATATGCATCTTCGACCTTTAATAATAGCGATGAAATACGTATTGCCATTCAAAATCAAGATCTTTCCATCCTGCCAAGCAAAAGTTCCTTGCACATCGGAAAATTATCTAAGCGTGATGGGATGCCAACCGCTGCCACAAGTCTCGTCAACAATGCCATCTGCCATTTGTTTGAAGAAGTGCGATATGAGTTGAATGCCATAGAAATCGATCGTAATAAGAATGTCGGTATTGCGAGTGTAATTAAAGGATATTCGTCTCTCAGTCCAGCTAAGAGAGCGATGTTGAAGAGACGAAGCAGGTTGTTGATGTATCGGGAAATTTTGGTGTATGTATACCACTGAGTACGATGCTCGGATTTGCCGAAGATTGTCGGAAAATTGTGGTAAATGCCAAGCATCAGCTAATTTTTACGAGATCGAAGATTGATGATAATGCCATCATGCAAACAGCTCCAGAAGACTACAAACTCGTATTGCACAAAATCGAATGGCTTGTACCGTATGTAACAGTCTCAGATCAACGAAAAATTCAGGTATTGAAATTTCTCGCTAAAGATGCACTGTTCAAGACCCGAGAGATTTCAAGTGAATATTGAATATTCGCATGATAAAATTTCAAGAAGTCTTATTTTGCTCATCTAAGGAAAGTTTGCGGTGTTATTGCCTCAGAAAAAAGAAGGTCGCCACTAGCAAAAACTGGTCGACGTCCCGCCGACGAACTCGCTGGGCCTCGGGACAATATACCCGCAAATCTGAAAATTAAGTCAGTTAAGCTTAGAAGTATCAAGGAGAAAGGTCTCCTTCGAAATCATATTCGTGTGGCATCCTCGAATAAACAGAATGCTGCTTAATAAAGTGTCCGTCTTATTTCTGTCCCTTCCTCAAATTCTATAGACCGGTAAACAAAAATATATTAAATAATGCTGCTACTATCGAAGGCGAAAGTAACATTATTTAAGGTCCTTCGAGCCGGATATCAGAAGTCAATTTGAAGAAAAAGGGAATCAGATTGCGGAAAAAGAATTCTGTGCGAAATTAATTAGTTTGTGTAAGAGTGATTTTCGCGCAAAATTCGAGAATATTTTCTCGCTCTTAAACACTCTAAACAAAGCCGAAATTCCGAAGTTTTAAAAAGGTGAAAATAACAATGTCTTCCTTTGCCGAGTTATTAATCGAACAACGCTCAACGTTCGCGCAATTTCGCCGCATAGTGCCAAATTATCGGAAAGTAGGAAAAGACAAGTTTTCAGTGAGTAAAACTCGTTCGCGCATTACGGGACTGAAAGATTTGTGGTCGCAGAGTCGCTCTCTCGATATTAGTCTTCAGAAAACGGCTAACGAAGCTCAAAAAAAGGATGAATATTTTCGAACGGGCGAATTTCTCGTAGCTGAAGCAGATTATGAAGAGGCTCTCGACTACCTTACGGACATTTTAGATACCGTAGAAAAGGTATCAGAACCAAGTGGTGCGCCAAAAATGTCTCATTCTACGATAATCGGTGAAAATTCCGGGCCCTCGTCGTTCGCGGTCCCACGAATCACAATACCGCAGTTTAACGGCGACTCGACAAAGTGGGAGAGTTTTCGTGACTCGTTCAACGCGCTCGTCAGTGATAATAATTCGTTAACGCAAGGACAAAAACTTTATTATTTGAAATCATTTTTAATCGAAGAAGCCGCACTATTAGTCGAACACGTAACGGTTTCGGATGCAAATTATGAAGGTGCGTGGAAAATACTTGAGGAAGAATACAACAATCCTCACGCGTTGATCTCTTCTCACATTCACGCGTTTGCGAATTTGCCCGCGATGAAATTTGAAAATGCCTCCGAACTCAAGCGTCTACGAGACACAGTAATCTCGTCTTTAGCAGCGCTTAAAAACTTGTCACGCCCCGTCGAATATTGGGACGATTTATTAGTTTATATGCTGTCAGAAAAATTGAGTACGCGTACGCGAGTGGAATGGAACTTGAAACTAGGAGCTTCGCAAGAAATTCCTACATTTCAAGAACTAAAGGATTTCCTTACGGAAAGAATAAGAGGAATTTCGTCGTGCAAAACGTCCGAGCAAGGAAAGTTAAAGGGACAAGGCAAAGCAAATGTACATAATACAACCTCGCGACAGTGTGCGTGTTGTAACAAAGATCACTGGCTCGCGTATTGTCCGGTTTTGAGAAAAAAGAGTCTGGATGAACGGTATCAAATCGTTCGGAAAGAAAGGGTGTGTTTTAATTGCTTGCGCTCCGGACACTTTCCGATAAAGTGTCCGAATGAAAAACGGTGTGAAAAATGTAATAAGCCGCATCACACGCTTCTTCATCGCGATTTCTCCGCTTCATCAGCACCAGCTGTTACATCGAGTGTCGAACGCGATGCAAGTATACCGAGTACGTCCTCCGACGGACCGACGACTTCTACACTCACTGTGTCAACAAAGTGGTTACAAGGAACCTCGTTTAAATGCGCGAAACAGGATTCACAATCGATGCTAGCCCTTCAGGAAAATATCGCACACTCAAATGTTTTATTAGCTACCGCATGGGTACGCTTACACACCAAAGAAAATCGGGAAATCAAGGCTCGTGCGCTACTTGATCAGGGATCGTCGCACACTTTCATTACGGAGTCTCTCGCGCAAAGATTGCGTACTCCGCGACACCGGGCGAATCTCGGTATTAATGTATTTGGCAGTGAGTTTACCGGTCACGCAACGTCGTGCGTAAATATCTCACTGCAATCGTGCCACGACAATGGTCCGCGTCTACCTTTCGTAGCGTACGTCTATCAAAAAATAACGTCGTACACCGCAACGAAAGCGCGCTATTCCGGCACATGGCCGCATTTAAAGGGACTGGCACTAGCCGATCCCGAGCCTCACAGTTCCGAACCGATAAGCGTTCTTATCGGCGCAGATATTTACGGACATCTCCTGTTAGGACCCATAAAGAAAGGACCTTTGGGGTCACCAACCGCGCAACTTACGACCTTGGGTTGGATTATTTCGGGTCCTACCAGCGCTTATCAGAGCAAGGTTTCATCCCAGGCGTCTCTGCATTGTCTCGCAACTCCGAGCATCGATATAATGTTGCAGAGATTTTGGGAAATCGAGGAAGTTCCCTCGCAGAAATTCCTCACACCAGAGGAAGAAGAGTGCGAGAAGCATTTTGTCCGCACTCACTCGCGCGACTCAAATGGTCGCTATATCGTACGACTTCCTTTTCGCAATGGAATACCTCCGAATCTAGGGGAGAGTCACGAAATTGCGCTTACAAGGTACAGTGCGATCGAACGACGTTTGGCAAAAAAACCGGACGTCGAACAAGAGTACAACGCTTTTCTTCGAGAGTACGAAGCCATGGGACATATGGAAAGGGCGCAAGAATTTCAAGGAAATTATAAGCCGCTCTACATGCCGCATCATCCCGTCATTCGAGATAGCAGCACGACGACCCGGCTGCGCGTAGTGTTCAACGCGTCAAGTGCGACTTCGAACGGAACATCATTAAATCACTATCTGTTAACAGGACCGAAATTGCAGCAGGATATTGCAATGATTCTGCTAAACTGGCGACGCTATCAATTCGTCTGCCTAGCCGATATTGCCAAAATGTTCCGGCAAATCCGCATCCATCCGGACGATGCCGATTACCAGCGCATAGTATGGTGAAAGAAAGAACAAGATTCTGTCAACGCTTATCGTCTTCTCACTGTTACCTATGGTACCGCGTGTGCGCCGTACCTCGCGAATCGCGTGTTTTTACAACTCGCGATTGACGAAGGAAAAGATTTTAAAAGGGCGGTCGACTTCGTGCGCAACTCGACTTACGTCGACGATGTTTTATTTGGCGCGGACAGTCTCGATGAAACGCGGAAAATTCGGGACGAAGTGAACGAATTATTACAAAGAGGCGGATTTCAATTAAGGAAGTGGGCTTCAAACGAGATTGCACTTCTTCAAGACCTTCATGATAAAGAACATAAACTTGCAATAAACATTGCTGATTATTCGGATGAAAAAATGAAGGTACTCGGAATAAATTGGAATCCAAATGTAGATGCATTCACGTTTCAAGTGGAAGAAGTATCCTCATCGAGCGTCACGAAGCGCTCAATTTTATCGCATATCGCGCGTCTATTCGACCCTCTAGGTTGGGCGTCACCGGTGATAATTACCGCCAAGATATTGATGCAAGATCTCTGGCTACAAAAAAACAGATTGGGACCAGCCAGTTTCACTAAAGGTTAAAGAAGTATGGCAGCGGTATTGTTACAATCTCCCGAAATTATCAAAGCTACGAATCCCGCGCTGGATTCGCACATGTGAAAATTCGGCAATCGAGTTACATGGATTTGCCGACGCTTCAACCCGCGCTTACGCCGCGGTTGTTTTTGTGCGCGTTCTTCATTCGCCGAGTGATATTACGGTACAGATCCTCGCCGCGAAAACGAAAGTCGCGCCTATTAAGACTGTCTCGATTCCTCGGTTAGAATTGAGTGCAATTGTGCTATTAGCACGCCTGCTCGAATCCGTAAGAAATTCGCTTCGTTACGAAACCATACCCGTGTATGGATGGACGGATTCTACCGTCGCGCTCGCTTGGCTGTCACAGCATCCGTCTCGCTGGAAGTCGTACGTCGCGAATTGCGTTTCGGAAGTGCAAACGAAGTTACCGGAGTTGAAGTGGCGTCATGTTCCAACGCGAGACAACCCGGCCGATTGTGCTTCGCGTGGAATTTCAGTTGACGAGTTAATCGAACATCCCTTGTGGTGGGTAGGACCACAGTGGCTGAAGAAGAACTCCGTTTTTTGGCCGAACTCAACTCCCGAAGTGGCAGGAGAAGACAACGATCAACGAGGCCTCGTCGAAAGCGAAGAACGCTCGCGCGCGAACGTACACGCAGCACCAAGTTCCGAAGAAGACGAAGAATTCTCCAATCGATTCTCGAGTTGGGGAAAATTGCTTCGTGTTACCGCGCGAATTAAATGGGCGATACGAAGATTCCGTGTGCGCAAAAATGAAAAGGTATCGCGTAATGAAATGATCCTGGCGAGCGATATACAAGAAGCTCGCGAATACTGGATTCGGAAAATTCAATTCACATCGTTCAAGGCTGAAATCGAAGCGATAAAGAAAAGCGTTCCGCTTCCAAGAGCTTCGCCCTTAAAAACTTTGAATCCTTTTCTCGATCGAAGGGACCAGCTGCGTCTTGGCGGGCGGCTCCGCCATTCCTTTCTTTCATATGATGAGCGCTTTCCAATTATTCTACCGCGTCATCACGTGAGTGATTTAATAGTAGATCAAGCGCATTTAAGAACACTACACGGCGGCACACAGTTAACGATACGAATTATTCGACAAAATTATTGGATTCTCGGTGCCCGTTCACTAGTGAAAAATCGAATAAGTAGATGTTTAAGGTGCGTAAGAGAACGCGCTGTTTCTGCCAGTCAATTAATGGGAGATTTGCCCGCGCAGCGAGTGAATCCTTCCCCACCTTTTGCGCACAGCGGGGTGGACTACGCCGGGCCGTTTCAAGTTATTCCATACGTAGGTCGAGGACAAAAGGCGCGTAAATATTACGTTGCGATATTCGTATGTCTTGTGACGCGCGCTATACATTTAGAGTATGTCGATGATTATGCGACCGCTGGATTTCTTGCAGCCTTCCGGCGCTTCGTAGGTCGACGAGGGCTGCCGAGCGATGTCTATAGCGACAACGGAACAAACTTCCAAGGCGCGGATCACGAACTGCGTCGTGCTTTCATTGCATCGGTCAAAGAGAGCGCTGTGCGCGAAAAATTTGCAGTCGAAGGAGTCAAGTGGCATTTCATTCCGGCTGCCGCGCCTCATTTTGGGGGGTTATGGGAAGCTGGAGTGAAAAGTTTCAAACATCATTTGAAGCGAGTTGTAGGCGCGCATACCTTGTCACAGCTCGAATTAGCAACGTTATTATGCCAGATTGAAGGCGCGCTCAACTCACGTCCAATGACTGCGTTACGAGACGATCCCGAATCATTCGAATCCCTGACCCCAGGTCATTTTTTGATAGGGCGGCCACTTTTGAGCATTCCTGAACCGACTTTAATCGATGTAAAAGAAAGTCACCTGTCTCGATGGCAACGTATACAATTGATGTACGAACAGATCTGGGGCGCGTGGTCTAAAGATTATTTACACACGTTACAGCAAAGAGGAAAATGGCAAAAACAGTCTCCTTCAATAAAAAAGGGTGATTTAGTATTGTTAAAAAATCACTTGCTGCCTCCTGCACGATGGGAGTTAGCACGAATCGCCGAAACCTATCCCGGTCCGGACGGTCTCGTCCGCGTGGTATCAGTGCGCACGGCAAAAGCCGTATTAAAACGTCCGATTTCAAAAGTATGTCCGCTGCCCGTAGCAACGTCGGCGAACGAGACATAAAACAATTAAATGAGCACCTTTCAAGCGTCAGGAAAATTAGAGAATACTAGAAATGTATAAAAGGGAATGGTAAATTCGTTTCGTTCCAAGAGAGAACGAGGCGAGCGGTATGTTCAAGACCCGAGAGATTTCAAGTGAATATTGAATATTCGCATGATAAAATTTCAAGAAGTCTTATTTTGCTCATCTAAGGAAAGTTTGCGGTGTTATTGCCTCAGAAAAAAGAAGGTCGCCACTAGCAAAAACTGGTCGACGTCCCGCCGACGAACTCGCTGGGCCTCGGGACAATATACCCGCAAATCTGAAAATTAAGTCAGTTAAGCTTAGAAGTATCAAGGAGAAAGGTCTCCTTCGAAATCATATTCGTGTGGCATCCTCGAATAAACAGAATGCTGCTTAATAAAGTGTCCGTCTTATTTCTGTCCCTTCCTCAAATTCTATAGACCGGTAAACAAAAATATATTAAATAATGCTGCTACTATCGAAGGCGAAAGTAACATGCACCCATTTCCATGAGTTTTCGAACGTAGGAATTGTATGAATATCCACTACTCCCCGCCACCTCTAAGCATGTGTGGTCTGTCAAGACTTCCAATCAGGTGGAGAGACCACGATATGTCATTCTCGCGCTGCAGACGGGGCGAAAAAATATGAAAGAGAGCAATGCGCACAACTTTGATCATTGCATATGGAAATCTATACCTAAATATCAATCAAAATCAGTATGCTTTACTCTACGAGATGTATACAAACTTCCAATTCACCTATCACAACAAAGAAGCTGAACCATGGCTAAATAAGATGGAATTCTTAGAAAAAGCCCCCCTCGCCATCATTGGCTGCTCAAAGCAAAATGATTCTCTTAAGGCCGGCCCCGTGGATGTGCGTCTCCAATTTGAGTTGAAAACGAATATTCCGCCGAAAACTGCTGCATTCTGTTTAATCCTCTATGATCGTATTGTCGAATACAATCCGATCAGTGGTGCGGTTAAAAAATTGGTATAAATCTTGTCAACTGTCTGCGGACTCTTCGGTCAATATGGAGCTCGTCGTCGATATGCAGGGGTTCAAGAGACCCATCAACGATTTTGTCCTAGAGGATATTTCCATCGTCAAACTCCACGACAAGAAGGCTGAACCGCTGACGTTTTTCTTCAACGCACCATCTGCATGGGACTCGTTACCAGACAAATACAAAAAGACAAACAAATGGTTGGAACGCAATTTTCACGAATTACGATGGGATCATGGTGATATACCATACGAGGCAGCTAGAACGATAATTCGAACCATCTTGCAAGGAGCTCCTACCATCTACGTGAAGGGATTCGAAAAGTGCTCATGGATATCAAGATTCACGGATCCTACAACTAAAATTGTTGACTTAGAGACCCTGGACTGTTCTTCGCTGCAGAAATTGCCAAACATCTCCGACTTTGAATGTCCCCATCATTTCTTCAATACGAAATACAATTGCGCTAATGCGAATGTAAAATCGCTGAAAAGCTGGTTGAGTATATACGAAGCGCTGCGTGAGCGGAGGATTTTTAAATGAATAAAAAAACATTTTTAATTAAGAAAACATTTTGACATATATCTTTTTCAATTGTATTTATTCTTACATCCAACAACAACGTGGAACATTTTTTATATTCGATGAAAGCTATCCTTTATACATTGTTGTGAGCATGTTGAAAACTCAACGATGTTAGCGACCGATGATGGTGATGCCGTTGAACTCATAATTTCCGACCAGCACAATGATGTGCTCACTGTTTATTGAACGCGATGCTGCTGTATTGTCCGCCATAATAGTTCATGTATAGTTCATGTATAGTTCGTCATTGCGAGCCATTTCCAATATATTCTCGAACATCTTTGGACCGTGATTGAAGGCCTTCATGAGCCGTACTGGTAAGAAGACGGCGAACTCGTCCATGATGCCCCTATGTAACGCTTTGCTAATTTGGTATGAGCAGCCCTCATGTCGGAGATTGGATAACACGATGGAACCTTGAGACAGCTTCTTCGTTGGGAAGAATTCCGCCGTTTTGCTGACAATGAGAAATCCATTTTTCATCGACGAAACAACTTCAAATGTGTCGAGGAATGTTTATTTTTCTTACGAATAGTATTGTCTCCCTCACAACACTTTTCACAATTCCGTTGAGGAGGTGGGGGGCCATCAATATGATCCAACATCTCAGGTGTATTATAATGATTCATGCATGGAAGATATGATAATATTTCACTGTCGTTTCGATGATGTTCCGGCAAACGATCCCACAGCATACCAATGTGTCGACTCCAATATTTTATGAGCAAGGTCTTTGGAACGTGTTCGAGCTCATTCTTCGTCAAGTCCCACGGCTTCTTGGCTGGGTGCACTGCATACATACTCGCACATGCAAACATCTCGACGTTATCTTTCGGAATGAATACAAGACCGAATGCAATGTCATTTCATAAGGGCCTCCGTTACTATAGCTGCATAAAAAGTTTATCTGTAAAGTCTCATTTGACATCTAGCAGTAAACTTACATTAAGTTGCTGAGAGTGTATCATAGACGCTGGCTTTCACATGCATATCCACATATTTGAGAGAAATTTTTCTCCATGTCTGGAAACGATTCACCTGTATCAATAACGCCCTCTTAGAAAAGCGACGCATCGTGTACGATGTCCCCTGACAGCCGGTGCCCCCTTGGCCCGCGCCTACGACCGTTATCTTCTCGTGCTTTTGGGCATTGACCCATGTTTTTGGGCCTCTTCCCCGCGTGACGTCACTCTCCACCCATCTCTCCACGAGCCGCAAATCCCCTTCCCCCAATTCCCCAAACGGGTCCCTAAACCTTTGGGAGACAGCCAGACACCTCCTTCCCCTTGCTATCGACTCCTCGCCCCCTTTCCTTCACCGCATACTCCCCACCACACACCTCCCCACCACCCCCTTCTCCCCTCTCCGTAGACTACCCACTTCCCCACCACATGGCCGAACCCCTCCCTTCGACTTCCCCCTCCACAATGTGTTCCAGAACCCCCCTAGTTCTACAACTACGGGCCGAAATAAAAATAAAGTTCGAAGGGAAAAAAATGTTCTATTCTTCGACTACTAGACGTTCATGATGATAATGATGAGTACAGCAACAAATGGCGTGATGTTTATTGCAATAGTTCATGAATTACTGGTGAAAAAAACACTTTTCAGTTTTCTACTAATACGGGCACAGGCAAGGCTCGCAATCACGGACTGACTTCGTGCGTCGGGAAGCAATTGGATTACAAATGTATATTTACGAAGAAATTCTCTCCCGACACGTACTGCCTTTGACTCTTACAACATATCCGGAAAAATGTTCTCACGCTTACTTATTTAGGAAACGTTTCAAGTCTATGTTTTTTAAGGATTATATTTATTACCATATTGATAATCATGATAAAAGTGTTAGAAACTATTACGTACCGAACGGTGCGCCGGGTTTCCCGAGTGAAATATTATTTTGTAGGTTGTTCTGCTCGTCCCATACGGTCCCGAGTTCTCTCGGAGGATAAAGGGGAGAATGCCAGAATACTTTAATGCTTCCGATTATAATATGGTTTATTTATTGATTAATAGTAGCCGACTTACAATTTGTTGATGTCTGAACGAGTAAACACACACACCACACACATACACACTCAGTAATTTTAACGATACAGAACTAGTAGATTCGATACAAAGTGATTTAACGGAGCGGCTTTTTCTTATGTTATTTCGGTAGAATGGAATTAGATTTAATAATTAATGCGTCTCTATCGCGTCGGTGTCACTACGCACAAGTCTCACAATCCTGTGCAACCATCTTTTGCACCGGGTTTACTGGGGAATACTATCCACCTCCCAAATGCAAGGGAATTATGGTTGCGAGATCGATTTGACGACCGAAAACTGACGGACGCGAACCCGTAAAGACGTGGGAGTCAGGGATAGCGACTTACTTTCGACCGGAGTTATACCCCAACATCAGGTTACTTCCGTGGCTACATGGGAACTAACAAAAATTCACCGCCACCGGACCGATGATAGCTCGATAGCTATCACTCCGATGGGGGTTTTTGACAACGTCCACGGAAAGTCGCTCGCTCCCGAAGTGGTCGCTTCGGTGGGGGTTTTTCACAACGTCCACGGAAAGTCGCTCGCTCCCGAAGTCCCACGGTCGCACTCCTCGCATCAGGCGATGCTCGATCAGCGGAATTCGATCAAGTACACCCGGTCTCACTACCGGCGTTTCCACACCCGACACTGCATAGAGACACGAGGCAACGAAGTCGTCAGAAAAAAATGAAAGTTAAACCCGTTAATAAAAACCTAATTACTGATATTATTAAACAAAGCATTAAAAGTTTACGGAGACGTGACGAAACAATGAGATTTCGTACACCACGCACAAGTGATAATATCTGCTTCGCCGCATACATCGCATGTCGGTACATTTAGCGAAAAGCAAAATTCTACCGGATTTTCGAAGTTTGGTGGACTTTCTTCTTCGTAAACGCTTTTGTACGACGCATATTTGAGAAGTTTTCTCAACCGTGGAGAAAAAAAATAGTTGTGTGTAAGAGATAGTCTCAAGTGCAGATTGACGTCGTAATTGTATAATATTTCTGCGTCAGAAAAGTGTTTGACGAAGTTTTTCCATACACGGAAGCTATAAGCATCACGGGGCTATATCATTCCAATTATACCTGCAGGAATTACTAAGTATCATATAAACTAATTATCTACAGAACTAATTAAACTGGTGCAATATATTTACCTACTGGGATGGTTAGAACTTTAATATCTTTCCTTTGCATATCCATTTTTTTTAATGCAGTTGGACATTGACGGCTCCAAGAATCCATTTTGGACCGAATTTAGTACCGATTTTGGACCCGTATTGGGAATATATACTTCTTGGAACCAATGCTTGAAATGATTAGTCGTCAACTTTCCAGATTTCGGAGCCAACAGAAATATATTTTCGGCTCTGAACATAGTTTGTTCCACTCGGGGACCAAATTTGCCAGTAGGTTTGTTTAAAACGATCAACATAGGTGGCAAAAGCTTGCTACTCGCAGAAATCAAAGGCTATATAGTTTAACTGTGTGTTGGTGTTTTCAATTGCACTACTGTCTCAACGGATTTCTGCCCTTCTTTCGCCAATATGCGGCTTGTATATATCTCTAAATTGAATCCACTCTGATCATAATTAAATGTGTTTTCAGCCTCAACGTTGGCTATGTTGATTTTCACCATTTCTATAAATTCCATAGCTTTGTTTTGAAGTTTATCAGCGTTTAATAATTGTTGTTTTATTACAAATTTAGTAATCTTCCGTGGCACAATTCCATGTTGGTTTTTGAATGTCATTAGCCAAGCAGCGAATGCTCGGAAATTGACGGCTGGCATTTCTACAATTTCTCGTGCACGTAAGGCCCATCATCGAAGATCTATATCATGGACAAGCAGGCTTTTGTCCAACGCATCTTTAAAATTGATGCTGTAGTGAGCTATTTTTGTTAACTTTTCTTTGTAGGTACCACCCTTATTTATACTATGGGTCCACCGGCGTAACAGCGGCTCTGATTTGACCTTTTTGAATTTCGTTTGAACAAATGATATTTGTCTATTCCCATTTACCCCGGATCTCCAGTAATCTACAGCTTTTGTATTCGTAACTCAATTCTTCTATGTCTTGGGTACATACATTTTCATCAGTTTTTGGACCTAGGTATCGTTGTCTCCTTTATTGTCATCTTCTATTACGGCTGCTTCATGAATTTTATTTGGTGAAAGAAAGTCCAAACCAGTTTCGACTTCCATTTTCATAGGTTGATCCATCGCTTCAATGATCATATTTCCTAGATCCTTACTGAACTGTTTTTCCTGTTAGGTGATTGGAGTGCGAGGCAAATTCATATCACTTATCGCTATGGATAGAAGTTGAATAATATTCACCGGATTAATGTACATTTTTATTGGCATTTGGATCTCAAAATGTATGGCTGGCTTCTCCATCGTAACTGCAGCAATAATGATCGTTGGTGAATTAATATGACTCGAAGCCCAATTGATAAATACACACGAAAAAAAATGCGGCCCCACACGCTATTACCAGAACTGCTATTAATCTTTAATAAGGCGATTTCAAGATTATGACGGAGTAGCCGCTCTTTGCACCGTAGTCGCTCTGTGCGAAGATTTATTTCTTTCGTTTATTGCTTCTGCTTTTTGTGAAATTGAAGTTAAAGATAAAGATGAAATTATGCTGCGTTATAAACCGATACAAATGTTTGCATCATTCTGTTCATGAGTTACAGCAGCCACCAAAAAACGCTGTATTATCTGCAGATAATGCCTTTGATACGGTGAGCGGAGTGGAATTTCTTCGTAAATGTACAATTGTAATCCAGTTGCTTCCCGAATCACGAAGACAGTCCGTGATTGCGAGCCTTGCCTGTGTCCATATTAGTGGAAAACGGAAGAGTAATTTTTCACAAGTAATTCACGAATGATTGCAATAAACAACACGACATTTTTTGCTGTACACATGATTATCATCATGAACGGCTAGTAGTCGAAGAATACAACATGTTTTCCTTTCGAACTTTATTTTTATTTCGGCCCGTTCACGAGCTACACAAAGAACAAAGGTTTTGAGGGTGCGTTGACTCCTTAAGAGTGTAGTTCCGCCAAAACGAGAAAGTGTCTATTTGACTTATTGTACTTTCTTTGCAACCCATTTTCTATTCTACAAATGTTCGTACATGCCACACGGTAAGAACTGTGAACGTTTGCCTTTCGAGAGGAGGACCGTTTGGTGGGGGGGGGGGGGGGGGGGGCTGAAATATTACAAATATGCAATTGCGTCATAACACGAACATATATTGACGTGAATTTAGACCAAAATGCCAAAAAACTAGCTGATTATACGATGCTCTTGGCTTTAAATTCGACGGGCAGTTTCAACCCCTTAATTATGAGATACCGGAAAAAGAAAAAATGCGTGTCCGCACTTTTCCATTCTCTACATGTATGCAAATTTACATCCCATTCGATTAAAAATTCTCGGAGATACGGTTGAAAAAATTACATTTTTGCAATAAACAATATAAAATTTGCCGCTATCTGCTTTGTAACGTCGCGAGAAAAAGCGCTATCTACTTCTTTTTCATCTCCTATTTTATTGAACTCCGGCGAGAATGCGGGGTACCGCGATCCCAGATGGAAATCGTGGAAAACTACGAAAACCAATACACACGATGACGGGATTCTCATTTTTCGACGGGTCCTTATATTTTATTTAGAATTAGGCGTGCCACAGCCAAAACGATATATATCGATAAGAAGTGAGCGTCGCGCATAATTTCCCACCAGAGAGCACAGTCGGTCGTGACCATATCTACACACAACCCTCGAGCACCGTTTATGATAAAATCCTTAGCCATAAGAACGAACAACACACGAAGACACACAATGATACAGAATTCTAGCGACCGTCCAAGAGCGTAAAATATCAAAATCCTTACGCCACAAAAATATACATTCTCCAAAAGAAAATCCTTTATGCCGAAAAGTTGACCCGGCAATAAAACTACGGTGGTATTTCCCATGCGCTCTCACACCTGGGTCAACAAAGCCTATCCTTTAGACCAAGGGCCTTTTCCCTCCCTATATTTTTTCAACGCTCCACATAACGAGACGCGGACTAGTTTCCGCGAATCAAGATGGAGATTACAAATATCATAGTCTACACCCAATCATAGTGTCCAAAAATATTTCTCCTTCCAACTCGACCAATCATATGCACTAGAACATTTCCTACATCCTTTCCACCAATCAAAAAATTAACGCATGACGAAAATGCACTTTTCGAGAAACTTCTTCTTCCACCATCCGAGCATCCAGAATATCCTGCAAGCTAGGATAGAAAAATCTTGGAGTCAGTGTTCCATCACCACTCGTTCAGATCTAGTCTCCCAACAGTGTTCCATCACCACTCGTTCGGCGGTGTAATAAGTCCAGGCCTTAGACCCGGCGGACCCGCACAGAGACGTCAGCCTTTACTAGTAAAATCCTAGTAGCAACGGAGCTCACGGCGGTGTATTAAGTCCAGGCTAGCAACCCGGCGGACCCGCACAGAGGCGTCAGTCTACTATTTACTATTAATTTTAGCTTCCATTATTTAATTTACAAAATAAACTTCGCCTCAGTGATAAAGGGCCTAAGTTAAAACCCCGATCAAAGTAGAGGACCAATAAGTTCAACGTGCGGTGTGCGGAGAGAAACACGGGGAGAATTGTTCCCGCGGAAGAGCGTGCTAGACCAAGAGTGAGAGAGAGGGAGTGAGCGACGCAGGGGAAACTGTCCCCGCGTAAAGGCGTGATTACCCACGAAACGTTGTAAGTAGGATTAACATAATATAAGGAAATATCATATATAAGTATTTATCTCTAAATAACATTCGTTAGAATTTGTTTCCCCACTTCCATTTCCACAGGGGAGTTTGCCGGGCCCGTATGGGACGCTGCTGCTGCTCCGATCGAAGTTGTTAAAAGTGAGTCACTTGTCCTCTTCGCGCGGTAACCGGGTGGCATAGTCGTTCAGCTTTTCACAATCTGTTGTGTGTGACTCTAGTTTCGCATTCGAACTGAAGCAGTGCAAGCACCTACGCAAAAAGATTTAATTGTTTTTATTCGACCGTTTTGTTTCTCAAATATATAATTATGTTGTAAACTTTAATTGGATTGTAAGTTTACATGCCGATCGCAGATATATTTTCGAAGGTTCAGTTTGCTAAGTTGCGAGATCACCAGCCGGAATGAATTTTTGGTCCATGAAAAATGTCCAACGTTGGTGTCTGATGGATCTTGAAGGTACATCAAATTAATATGCTTACCCCCTTTGTGCTCACTAATGGGTATCGGAAAAGTTTTCTTATTCTCGATGGTATACATGTTGATTGACAAATTATTCTGTCGTTCGATTTTTTTATTTTATCCAGAGTAACGGGAAAGGCAATATCCTGCAGATTCACAACCGTCAAAAAATGTGAATATGAAGATTCACGATCACTGTTAAGGTCAGTGGGATATAGAACCGCGACCACGGGCCACGCAAAACACGCATTGTCATTGGACTTTACATTTACTACTGCACACTTCGCCATTACTTCCAGTGGCAATTTAAGGTGGCAACCGGCACGCATCGTATCATTTTCATTCACACTTATGGTTAAATTTAAAATTTTTAAGAACGTCCAGCCAGTATCGCGTTCTTGAAATTCGTCAAGGGATGCTAGAGTGGGTTCGACAATGCGTTGTTTATACCCCTTATCTAAATCAGATGTTTGCAAAATTTCAAAGTTTTTTGTTTGTTCACTTTTGTTTGCGTGCTTATCACCTGCGACAAATTCATCATCGAAAGTAGTATTAACCTTTACAAAAAATGTCATTCAACAGTGTTTTTCACATTCAAAAGCACTATGTCTCTGGCATCTTCGAGACATTGACGTGGATCGATATGGCCGAGCAAATCAGCCTTTGCCTCCAGGATAAAGAGTCACTTTTGTTCGTACAGTGCATGAACACCCTTGTCAATAATGAAGAAAGGAAAAAATCTTTCGCTGGTCCTTAGTCTAGATGCGACATCTTAGTAGATCATTTTTTTTCTCTACACATATTCACTATTACCTCCATGCTGGAGAAAAAAACCGTTTTCATATCCTAGTGTTGAAGTACGGAAAAAATCGAGCAATACATGACCATCCCCACCATACTGCAACCCAAAGAAGATCCAAAAATGGAAATCTTAAAAAAGAATCTGGACAGCATTTTTCACCATTCCAGTCTCCAACCTCCGAGCCGTGTTTTTAAAACGAAAGAGCTGCATACAAAAGAAAAGTGCAATAATGGCTGGTCAAATAAAGTGAAGTTGATGTGATTGATATCATCGACGATGACAACGACATGGAAGTTATAGATGTAGACGAACTGGAAAGTGATATCGAATCGACAGATTCCGCCTATGAAAGTGGATGTGATACTGAATATCACGATGTGCGGTAAAATAGAATGGATATGCTGCAGCTTTATCTTTTAAACGAGAACGCCAAATATTGCGTGAGTTATTTTTATTTTACGACAAATGGTCGAGCAAAGTATTGTACTTTATGCTATTTCCATACATGGGAAGCGTTTAGAGAAGATATAAGAGTGTGCGCTCACTACCGCAAACGTTATTCAGGATTAAGGGGAATTCTTTGCAACGACTGTCGAGATCCGCTGCACCAAATTGTTCCACCCAACATGTGCACCACCTGCATAAATGTATACTGGGCTAATTGTAAGCATTCCCGTAAAATTTTCGTATAATTGTAAATAATATCAATGTGCCACATAGATTGATATGAAAAAATCCACGTTTTCTTTGTTTCAGAACGATCGCATCGATGTCGACATTTTTTTTTAAACAAACACATACACATAATATTAAGTATAACAAACTATGATAAATTGTATTTGAAACTCTTCCATTATGGATGACAGTGTTCTATGGTAACCCTTTGTATGCACTTTAAGGTCGAAAAACATCGTTAAAAGTGCTTATTAATTATTATTGTTGCCTCTTTCTGTTTTACGTCGCCACCCCCTGTCGACTTCGCCTTCCTCTTCCTCGCCGTGTAATGTCACACCCCCACTCTCGGTCTTCCCTCTCCGCGACGCCCTCCCCATCTCCGCCGCGTGAGGTCTGCCCTCGGTCCACCACGCTGGAGCCCCCGCTCCGCTCACCCCTGAGATGCCGGAGTTAGAACCGGTGCTGTTATACTACTGTTAATGATACCGGTGAATCGTTTTGTCAGACAACGGGGGAAAATTTGTCTTAACCGTGTGGGCATAAACGTGAACGCCAGCGTCTATGATACACTCGCGGCGACGTAAGCCATTTGTAATGCCAGATGCCAAATAAAGTGTTCACCGATAAACTGTTTATGCAGCTATAGTACCAAAGGCTAGCTCTTATAAAATTTCATTGCATTCATTCCATATTCATTCCATAAGATAACGTCGAGATGTTTGCATGTGCGAGTATGTATGCAGTGCACCCAGCCAAGAACCCGTGGGACTTGACGAAGAATGAGCTCGAACACGTTCTAAAAACCTTGCTCATAAGATATTGGGGTCGACACATTAATATATTGTGGGATCGTTTGCCAGAACATCACCGAAACGACAGTGAAATAATATCATATCTTCCATGCATGAAGCATTATAATAACCTCAGATGGCAGCTCATAATGACCCCCCCCCCCTTCCTCCACCACCGCCGCAAAATTGTAAGAGAGAAAATTCTATTTGAAAGAAAAATGAACGTTCCACGACACATTTAAACCTTGGAAGAGCTTTCGACGATATATCCGAGTGAAATAGACAGTATTACTGCACAAGTATGACAAAATCATAAACGTAAAGGCACGCTGTAAGCATAGCATTTTTGTTCGTAGTACAACAATGGGTCGAAGTCTTACCGTTGTACGATGATACCTTGGTTACGCGAAGCGCTGCACTTAAAGCGACCTGGTGAATTATTGCAAGTAATGTCTTCCCGGCCAGAACATTGATATTTCCTGACCAGGCGTCGAGGCGTTCAAGAACCACGAACCAACTGCTTCACTTTTTGTCTCATTAAAAAAATTGGTTATTCTGTATGTTCGAATAAATACCTATTGAAATACCGATATTTATGATAATCATGTTTGCTCTCGTAGATCATCATTGATGAAAAGAATGCTCATAATAGTGACCTAAATTACAACACATATTAACTTCATCTCAATCTTGGATGGGGTAAAAACAAAGCTACTTTATACAGTTCTTAAAGTCAGGCTCTACTTTTCAGGAAATGTTAATGTACTGGCCGGCTATACATTCCATGAGAGTGTACTTGTTGGCAATGTATCCCGGCCAGAACATTCTAATTTCCAAACACAGGGTAAGGCGTTACAAACGATTTTCTGATCTTCCAGGTATGTTCCGTGAGAGAGCCCGGTGAAGGTGAATTAGACAAAGCAAGCCTGGTCAGCCCCCGACACAAAGTAGGGAATGCCTGGTCACATTTCTCCACGGGTTTATAAGCCATCCATTCGAACAAAATTCGTTCGTACCTTCGATGAGGGAGGAAATTTTGCAGCCGGCTGTTGGACTATTATATCATGAATTACTAGAAAATGAAATCCTCAAACTATTTCACGAAAAACATCCTTCGTGACCCTCCATTTAAACCGAATATGGAGCATTTTAATTTTTCATAAGCGAGGTGAACATTACTCTGGTACTTCTCTGAACAAGCCGGTTATTAAGCAATTAAGATTCCAATGTAGTTGTTGAATCAACCATTTAATTTGAATTTAATAGACTTGGTAAAAAATCTATGTACCCACTCGATGAACAACGAAGTAGCACATAACAATCTATTCGAGAAAAATTCAGCGTTCTTAGATTAAATCTCCGTGGATTTCGCCCCGTATTAAAGACCAATAATAATACTTGCAAAGCGGAATTGTTAAATTTGATTGCTATATTTTATTAATTAATATTATTCGTGCATCCATTTTTTAGAGTATTTGCTGCTTCATCTCAGAGAGCACACTACTGGGGCCCTATATGGAAATCTAAACATGGGTCGTCAACTATATACCAACTCTCAGATAACCAAAAAGCGATCGTGTGTAAGGCAAATAGACTCACTGGCCGGTCATCATTTTAAACTAAAATATCTTGAAAAATAATGAAGAGGCAGTATCAATATTATTTCGCTGTGCTTACCTTCGTAATCTTTTTCCGTATAAGATTGATGGGTGATTCGAGCACCTGGATCCTTCGGAGCTTCATCGTCACCTGTACCGACTGGTGATCCAATCCCGCGATATCTACCACCTCCCGTAGAAGGTGGACCTCCTACACCTGACTGCATCCAGAATCTGTAAAGAGACAAGAAAAAATATGCCACTTTCATGAATAGTCCATAAAGTAACAACAGTATCGTTGCAGTTGTTCTCGCCAAATAATGAGTCTGACGACTAGTTCATGATCAAACGACGTTATAAAGCGACAAGTTGGCTGCTAGCCTTATAGCTTTCGACCCGTAATTTCGGAAGATTATACTGAAATGAGCAAATCGAAAAATGTACAAATGCTTTCCGTCCGTTGTTTTTATGCATTCTCAAATTGTTACATTTATGAAATACATTATTAATATTATATACTTCTATAAATGCATGGTATAATTTAATTTAATAAAAAAAGTTACCCATCTTGCTAACTACATAATAGTTGTAATTTGATGGCCTGAGTAGTATAGATTCATGTAGATATGTGTCAACCAGACGGGTCGACGGTGATGTTATCATTTTTAAAGATTAAACTTCGAAAGATTTCTGTCTCGATTGTTTTGTACTTTTTTTATTCATTCCAAACGTTTTAGCAATGGATATGGATAAAGAGGACGCGCATTTCGAGTATCTAAAAAAATTTAATCATTAGATCTAGTAGCATCTTGACATCAAGTAACGACAAACAAAGAAATTTTGACGCCACTGAAGATGTCAAGGCCACTGATTTCGACGCCTATGGCTTACGAAGAAACACGCTGCGTACTCTTTATACAGTAAGTTGGACTTGTACTGGTCGTTTTTTTACATTACATCAACGTGACGGAAAATCTATCAACGATCGTAAATGTAATGACATTTCGCCAATGCCATGCGATTTTTTTCTATCGATTTTGTTTAGGTTATATTTCGATGCGTCCACTCAGACTTGAGCACTCATAATTTCCGGCCTAATTTCCGAACGATTTTATGACCACAGAAACTGTTCCACACTCGTGGGTTTCTTGAATCGAATGACGTCATTCGGTCATATCGTAAACATAGCACATACGCCCTTCGAACAGTTAGTTAACACTTTTCTCAACAGGTTTACGAGAGACGCTTTCTAGACACGTTCGGCGCAGCTTCGTGATGTAGCCCGGGCATAGCTCGGTCTCTTGCGCACTTCCCGACAACTGGCTGTTACCTTACTCGCTATATATACGAATATATCATGTGTTATAGTGGTTCTGACAGCTCTAACCCTTAAAGATGGTTGAAGCGGTTATAAGTGCAAACGTAAAACAAACGACAATTCCTAGGGCTAAAAATAAATTTGTCAGAGGTTCTTCGTGGCGCAAATTCTGACCTCAAAAAGTTTTTTGAAATTGGGAATAGGGCGGCTAGCAAACCCTTGAACTTGTGTAAATAAAACTTTGCACTCAATAGAATAAAACAACGAAAATATAGTATTCTATTGCATTGAACAGAGGTAACGAAAAACATACTGTGATGTCGGTTCGGTTAGTTTTATCACGATTTTATTTAAACAGAGTGACTAACTCGCGACAGAACTTGGTTGTAGGAAGGAACAACTTGATTAACATTGATGTGAGCTACTCGAAACACGTTTATTCAAGTAATTAACGGACAGAGGTTCGGCGTCGTACAAGTTCTGTGACTTGGTGACTAATCTAACATCGAGAGGAGGTGTTTTATAGGAGATATCTGTGGGAAAATCGGAGTAGTGGGAGTGAGAGCCTATGCAACGTCGAAGGCTTTAGCCCGAAGGCCGGCCGGGAAAATGTCGGTACATTCGAGGAGTCTGCGTGATGGGTTTTCCTAGAACTGGATAACTATCACGAACCTAAGACGTTCCGAATGCAGGTGGCCGGAGGTAATAAATTTGGTAGGTGCCCGTTCAGGAAAATGCGGCTGCAGAAAAGGTGCGTGAGAAAGCAACAGAAGGAAACTTTTCAAGCAGGGACAAGGGTCCTCATCACACTTCCCCCCAAAGTCGAGAAAATTCACGAAAACAAAAAGTCAACTTTCTTCAGGCTTTCATGTTTGATGATCGGCGACGACCAGATGGTCTTACAATTTGTCTAGGATTAATACCGTCAACTACATCTAATACGGTGCATTCTTCGGTGTCGTAGTTGACATGATAATTCGTTCGTTACTGTTCTGGTGTAAGCAATTATTGTAGACATTGATGCAAGGTAAACAAGTTGCTTTGAATACTTTGCCAAATAGGTTTAATAACGTAACTAATGTTGTTAATTGGACATCTTACAAAGAGACTAAATGGTGGCGGATAACTCCTTCGTGATTTGGACCCTTAAGAGTCTTATTGAGAATAACGTCGGTTGCTCGAATGGTCTTTTTTATAGCTAGGTCTCACAAGAATGTGTTCAGTATATCTAACGCAGTCACCAGTTATGGTTATCTTGTTAGTCCGACGAAATATTACCTGGTGGATTTTATGGTCATCACAACTTACGTAAAGTGTCTCGTCATGTGGGGATCCACGAATTTCCCGATTTCATTTGAATCCACAAATATTTAAACAAGTTTATATAAAGTATTTGATATTGAGGCGTCGAATATGTCTGTCGGTTTGTGTAGAATTACTGCTTCACAACTGTTAGGATCATGTACGAAATAGTCACGATTTTTGCGTTTACAGAATCGTCTTGGTCTTATATTTTTACAACGTTCGAGTTCTTCCTCATTACTGGGAGTAAATATTGTTCTAGCTCCTAGTGTATCACTTGAGATGGTTTGTTCCCAAATTGTTTATAGTGCTCGGATCAAGTCGGCAGGATTCAAAATCAGTGGATGGATTATCTCCTGCTTGCCATCGTTTACTGCATTCAAAACATTATTGATGCATTCATTGTATTATTCTACAAGAGTCTCTAGAAGGGCTACTTGTGCGCTAATTTTTATATCCCTAGCATTATCACGTTACTGCAGAACGTATTTTTCCGTGGGCATTAAACAATCGTTGATTTTCAGCACGTAATTCTTCTACAGCTGTATAAAGTGTTGACGCCATGCCTTTAACTATGGCTGCTTGATTTCAGACTAGAGTATTTATTTTCTTATTATCAGCGTGAAGTTTATCCATTTCATCATTATTATATTTGGCATCTGAATTTCCTAGTGTTCCCAATAGAATTTGACTAATATCACCAATCAAGTTAAAACACCTCTTTTAAAACGGGGTTTGTAATCAATTATGTTCATCAGCCTAGATGTTCTTTCATTTATTCTATTTAACCTTTGACGAAGAATTTCATTTGATGTAGATTCAGCGCAGGTCTTCCTTTCGTTGGTTCCATTGCATATTCCCGACAAGGTTAGTGAGGCGCGCATCAATTCGTCACGTTGTAGATTTATTTCCGTAAGGTCGACAAAGTTGACTACAGTCCAGGCTTGGTGGTAGATCATGACGCTGCCCAGATTTTCCGTACATACAACTCCTCGAGTGATTCCAACATGATGCCTGCACAGAATTTGTGATTAGTTTCGATGATAACGTTTTTACTTATTAACGTGGATTGACTTTCTTCTGTTATTCAGCAATATTTCATAATTAACATCTAAACGTTTGTTTTAAAACAATAGCAGGCCCTTCCTACATCGGAGCAAGTGGTGTCTTGTCTTTCTTTTGAGCAACGAGGGATTCGTCACCCTTCGCGAAGATGGGTACAGAACGGTGTACGTGAGCATTCTGGACTGCCTTGTACCGTTCTTTTGCCGCGATTAGATTATCGCGCCCTCTTTTCACGATGCGTTCATGATCCGTACGTAGTCCTTCGAAATACTAGTCGATTGTCACGATTGTCCTTTGAACTGGTAGATTATTCGGGATATTGAGTTTTCTCCCGAATTTCATTTCGAAAGCCGTTAATCCTGTTCCTTCATGTTTTGCTGGCTCTGGCACGTGTCGCATCTACGAATATAATCCTCGATATCTCGTTGTACGGTGGGCCAAGTGGCAACAGCGCTCACTTGATCGAGAATTTTTGCTACTCCAGTGTCCAGTAGCTTTGGCTTTATAATCTCCACCCGCTCTTCTTCAGTACCTGGCTCGGAGAGTTCGGTGTCGTATAGGTAGAGAAATGGCTGTTCTGTTTCCATTGACCAAATAAATGCGATCATCTGCTTTATTCTCATCCTCTGCACAGGATTTTCGCTCAGGTATTTCCATGGCAAAATCGAGGTGCAATTCGTCTTCAGTATTTTCAAGTTGATCCGTACTTCCGATCCTCGATGTATTTTTGGACGGTATCGCCTCTAAAATCTGGGGAACTTGCGGAATTTCTTTCGTTAATGCGAATTCAATATATAGAGGGAATTGTTCGTTTTCCGCTCTCCGATCATCTTCAGCGTCACTAATTTCGTCTGCGTTGTTCGTTTCTTCTTGATTTCCAACCTCTTCGTTTGAAGGGTTGGTGCATTCCCTTGACCGTCTGGTTACCGCATATATTCGAGATAATGCATCGGCATTCGCATTTAATGTTTCTCTTTTATAAATGACATCGTACTCGTACTTCTCAAGTTTCAAACGGAGTCTCATCAGGCGGCTGTTTGCGGGAGGATTCGAGGTTTTAAGAATCCATATCAGCGACTTGTGGTCCATAACGATTTGAAATTTCTTTCCGTACAAATATTGTCGGAAGTGTTTCACAACCCAGTCTATTGCCAGTATTTCTTTTTTCGTCATGGAATAGCGTTGTTTGGCCTTGTTTAGAGTGCGTGATGCGTAGTCAACGGGTCGATCTTTCCGAGAAATCTTTGCGATAACACAGCGCCGATCGCGTGATTACTAGCGTCGGTGGTTCTTTAAAATCCAGGTATGTATGTTGTCCGTAATAAGTTGAACGCTTGCTCTTCCTTATCTGTCCACGCCCATACTGTTTCTTTCTTCAAAAGTTCTGTAAACGGTTTTGCTATTTTGCTAAATTCTTTTATAAACTTCCGGAAATATCTAGCCAGTCCTAGAAATGGCTTAATTTGCTTCCGATCCTTTGGTCTAGGAAAGTTCTGCTCTGCCTCGGTTTTTTGGGGTTAGCATTTACTCCTTCTTCTGAGATTACGTGTCCTAGGAATTCTAACTGCGGTCGTAGAAATTTGCACTTATCTGGCTGTAAATTCAAATCTGACTCACGAAGACTCAACATGTCAGTTAATTTTTCGTTATGTTCTTCAAGCGTTTGTCCGTAAAGATTATGTCATCCAAATACACGAAGCATGTGTTTCCTATTAGTCCGCGCAATGTCTTATTCATCATGCGCTGGAACGTCACAGGCGCGTTCTTCAACCCCAATGGCATCCTGTTGTAATGGTAGTGACCTTATAATGTGGAAAATGCCGTTTTGTGCTTATCTCGTTCGGCCATCGGGATTTGTTGGAATCGCGAGGCTAAATCAAATGCAGAGAAATATTGTGCTCGACCTAATTGATCCAATAACTCGTGATGCATGGGAATAGATAGGCATTGTGAGTAGTGTGTTCGTTCGATTTTTAAAAATCGATCACGATCCTCCACTTTTGTTTTCCTGATGCATCCGATTTTTTGGTATCACCCAGTTGAGTGAATTATACGGCGAGTCACTCAGCTCTATTAATTTATTTTCTAAAATCTCGTTTAGCTGCATGTCTTTCTTGTGAGCTGGCGGTTACCTGTATTGTTTCGTGTTTACAGGTGCGTCGTCACTTGTAATATTGCGATGTTTTACTGTCCTTGTACCTGGCAAAGGGTCTCCAGGTAAAGCGAATACGTCCGCAAAGTTGCGGACGATATCCCAAACTTTATCTGCCTGATCCGGCGGGATGTATTCGAGTCGAACTTTTTTTTTCAAGGCGAGAATTCATTCGGCGGATTCCATACAAATTATAGCGTTGACACGAACTGCATCCTTTGGTGCGTCTTGGCGCTCCTCCTCAGGTAAACAGGTGATTTCCTCGACAGGGATGCCTTACAGGTGGTCAACCGTTACCGTGTTTGCTTCTTTCGAGTCATTCATCACTGGAACTCGGGCTTCGTAGACATTGGCTTCGAAGAGACACGATACTATTACTTCTGGATTATTTTCTCCCGTGACGGCTGTTCCGTTTTCAATATTTGTGCGAATATTAATAAAGTAGATTGTTCGTGGTCACCGACCACTCAAAATCGAATCGTTTACCATCGAACATTAAATAGTCTTCTTTTCCGATTCCAATTATCGTTTCATATTTTTCCATAAATAGAATGCCGAATCCGTCTTCTTCCAAAAATCGTTCGGAACAACGTGAAAGAGATGACTTTATTCTTGAAATTCTTCTTGAGCGCCGAACAGCGATTCGTGTCGTTCGTTGCCCATGGTAAACGGTGTCTTGATCCCTTTATTAACTAATGATCCTTATGTCAACATGTTTATTTTTAGTAAATTTATGGCGGATCCCGTGTCTAGAAGAAATTTTCCTATTCGACGTACTTTTTGACCCTAGAAAGCATTAATCGAGCCCTTGTTGACGTTCGTAAACCATCTTTGTGTTTCATCCTGAGTTGAATTGGTTAATACCGTGTGGAGTTGATTTGGTACCTCCAAAAATGGATCCGTCAATTTCGAAACGGTTTAGGTTTTTTGTTGAAACATTCGCGATATTTGTCTCGCCAAACGCTCACTGGTTGTAATTTCCAAAAAGGATCTGCAAGCATTCGTAAAGTTGTTCATGCGTGTTCATCTCATATTCCTGAATTTCTCTTGCCGCGTTTCCGGCTTTTTTTGTGATTATTAATCGTCGAATATAATCTAATCGGTTGACTCGTGATCTTACATGTTTAATTGACGCCAAAAAGTTTCGACTTCTTTTGGTGTCAGCTCATCAAAGGAATCATCCGTCAATATTTGCGCGCTACGCGACGCGTTATCTTCCATTCCGGTTTGCGAATCCGAATATTTCATTCGATTAAACGCCGTTTTGATGGCTGCGTTTACGTTGGACAGCGACATTTGGCTATGGTCCACTGAGTCAGTCTCAAAATCGGTGGTTATAATTTGTGGTTCGTGATGACGAGTAAATGAGTCTTTACTTACCGATTCCTTTTGTTATCCACTACCGCACATAGTTTCTCGTAGACTCAGAGCGTCGTCGATCGGTCCTATGTTCCCAGCGTTGATTAGTGCGCGTACCACACACTTAGCACCAATTGTGATTTCGGTTCGGTTAGTTTTATCACGATTGTATTTAAACGGAGTGACTGACTCGCTACAGAACTCGGTTGTAGGACGGAACAACTCGGTCAACATAGATGTAACCTACTTGAAACACGTTCATTAAAGTAATTAACGGACAGAGATTCGGCGTCGGAAAATTTCGGTGACTTACTGACTAATCTAGCATCAGAAGGAGGGGTTTTATAGGAGATGGCTGTGGAAAAATCGGGGCAGGGGGAGAGAGGGCTATGCGACGTCGGAGGCGTTGGCCTAAAGGCCGTCCGGGAAAATGTCGGTACATTAGAGGAGTCTTCGTAATGGGTTTTCCGAGAACTGGATAACCATCGCGAACATAAGACGTTCCGAATGCAGGTGGCCAGAGGTAATAAAATTGGTAGGGGCCCGTTCACGTAAATATGGCTGCAGGAAAGGTTCGTGGGTAAGCTACAGAAGGAAAATTCTCAAGCGGGGGCAATGGTCCTCATCACAATGCGCTACCGATCAAAACTTTTCGGAAACTTCAGATAATTGAAAAACGTTCAATGACTGGACAATTGCCAAATAATGTTAGAACAATATCATTCATTTAAGGCAGGATTCTACTTTGAAACTTTGAAAAAAAAAAATTTTTTTGTTTACATTTTTCGAAAGTAAATATGTTCCAGAATGTTCGGTCAAAATTTTATAAAGTTCCAAGCAGTCTAACTATCCTTTTTCGCCTTTCGAACGCACCTACCTGAGCGCGCTATTGTGACCCGCCCGGCGCGCAGCCCGGACTCACCAAAACTTTAAACGCGTTTTTCTCGAAACGACATTTCAAGTACCGTGGTCGTGATAACTCAAAAAGTACTGAACCGATCCTTATGAAATTTGGAACACATATTCTATATGTGTGTATCAACCGACCTAACTACAATGAACTTAAAATTTTGATTAGAACTATTTTTTTATTGCAAAAAAAGACCCAAAAAACGCATTTTTTCGTATTTTAGCCGCCATTTTGTTAATTTTGCACGTATATAAAATATTCTAGTTAGGTCGGTTCCTGAAGACATACTGAACATGAAACTATTTGATTTTTTTGTTTCAGACCATCCGTCGGGAAGATTTCACGACCACGGCAACGGTACCTGCTTTTCGAGGCGTTGGCTTTAAACATATTTTACGTGTACAAAAAATGAATAAAATACATTTAAACAATTTTTTTTATGTACTTAAAGAGTGTATTTATTGAACAGTTTAAACCCCATATCGATATCTTTAATAGTATTCTCAGAAAAAATTCACGAAAATAGCGTTTTTTTATGGTTTCAAAGTAGAATCCTGCCTTAATTTATTATTTTACTGAGATTCTATATAGCTCTATACAAAAAATGATATTGTTCCAATATAATTTCACAAGCATCGAAAGTGTCGGAATGTGTTGCAATCATTTGAAGTGTTCGAATACTTTTGACCGGTAGTGTACATTCTCGGGTACTGAACATTCAGGAATATGAAATTTTTCTTGCTTAAAAAGAACGAAAAATGGATACCCGTAGGTATGGAAGGGTTGAAAGTATCGATTATATTTGCATGAAACATATTAAATGAAAAATGTGCAAGCATCACGAAGCCGAAACTCTCAAGTTATTTTCTTGATCGTAAGCTACAAAAATTCTTACTTTCAGGTACCGAGAGGCCGACAATTTGATTTTTTTGCTCGAACATTGGCAATGTCAAATTCTTAGTTCGAGAGTAGAAAAGCCTGAAGTATGCATTTATTTTGAATCAGGTAAAGAAAAAAATATGCATCATTGGTTACCGCCAACCGAAAAAATGTTCAGAGGCAATCAAATAATACAAGACTTTACACTATATAGATTGAAAAGTCAACAGTATGGAACTTTCGTTCATCGAGCACGAATAATAAGACATTTACAAACTGAGGTACTGATAAGCCAGAAGTATGAAATTTTCATATATTGCTTGAAGGCACTCAAAAATATATATTCGCAAGGATCGAGGAGCCGAAAATAGGGATTCCCTTCGCATCAATCGCAACGACAGAAAAATATCTGTAGATATTGCGGAGTCAAATATATGCATTTGTTAGCTTTATCACCAACAACAAACAATTAATGCATTTAGGTATCGCAAGGTGACACATATGAATTTGTCTTCCACCTAACAACTGCAATGAAACATTCTTAGGGTTTCAGCGATTAGAAGCCCAATAATGTGTATGTCTCGTAAGTCATCAAGTTGAAAATATACATTTTGGTCACTGCGAATCAAAAATTCGTTTAAAGACAATCAAATAATACTTCATACAAATACTGCTTAACAAAACGAAAGCTAAAAATGTGGAATTCTCTTGCATCGAACACAAGTAAAGAAAAATGTATATTTTCAGGTACTAAAAAATAAGAAATATGAACTTTTCATTGCTCGAAGAAAACAAAATACGTATACCCATAGGTATCAATGGGTAAAAAGAAGAAAGAATGAAAAATTCCTTTAAGCATCGTGAAGCGAAATCTAGCGGTTTTTAGCTTTGTCGCAGACAAGAGGCTACAAATATGCATTTTTCTTGCGTCGAACTGACAAGTATTTTTCATTATCTCATAATTAGAGCTTTAGGTATCGAAAAGACAAATGATTGAGTTTCATTCAAATCATTCAGACAAACATATACATCTTTGAATGCTGTGAAGCAAGCATTCGTTCGAAGACAAAAAATCCATATCTTCTTCAACAGTTGTCACATCCGGAAGGGATGAGAGCATAATATTTTCGTTTCCCTCTTTGTTGCCTACGCCCAGCGCAATAACACGAGATGAGGGTAAAAAGGGGTAGTGCGTGGGAAAGAATAGAATGAAGGAATTGACGCGACGTTTGGGTACTGAGGAATAATTCGACAGAACGATTGACACTATGTTGTTTATTATAAGATTACTAGGCGGGTTAAATCGATCAGGGCTACGGTGAATGATATAAAAATAAAAAGGTATAGTCAGCTTACGTTGGTTGTGTTTGACGGTCGCTCGCTTGCGTGAATGTATGTTGTCGCTCGATGAATTGACTAATCATTACGGACCGATGATAGAAATTGTAGAATAAGTGTAGAATAAAATTTTTGTCACTCGAGATATGAAGACTGTTCGCATGAAGGTTAATTGGAGATATTGGTAGGCTTCTGCATTAAAACTCGATAGAAGAAGTTGATTCGATATTGGTTAACGGAAAACTGAGCTCCGAATTTGATGAAGATTATCGGGAGATTGTGTTACATCCTAGCGAATGTGCCTTCTCTCGGTTATTCCCAATATCCTCATTCGCCCTTATTAGCTTATTATTAAATGTATAAGTCTAAGAATAAGACGAATAACAGCGTAAAAAGGAACGTGCGTACGTTTCGTACGCATATTCAAATAACAGTGATATATACACGATAGCCGCACCGCCACAGTCATCGACTTTTCCTATCCCATTGGCCGTCAACAAGAACACGTTCTCAGGCGCATATTCCAAGAAGAGCTGTCGAACGAAAAATCAACCATCAGCTCGATCAAAAGACTCAAAAAATCCTACGCCGCGCCGTCCCATCCGCATGGTGACCAAGAGAAGCCTCGACCCGAGATTATTTGAACATAACATAGACTAGACGGCTCCGCTGAACTTATAACTCCGACTAACTAATAAGACATCCGGTCTCGCAGCGTAGTCCGATATACAAACTTCTCGATATGAGAAGTCACCAGAGTCATAAATTGACAACACAAACCATGCGAATGCTTAGGTCTCGGATATCGAACTCTATATCCAATGCGCTTTTTCGCCGAAACACGGGACAAAGGTCTCCTACTTTCCACGCGTACAAATTCTATGTAAGCAATGATCGAGATCAATTCTGCGAATCATGAATAGCGCGACCAATCACGCTAAATCTTAAACTTCCTTCTCCCACAATTTATCCCCTCCTAATTTTCATATCAAGAAAGACTACCTTCCTGAAGTCAGTCTTCCAACAGTTTCCACCGCGTTCAGATCAAGTCTTCCAACAGTTTTCATCGCGTTCAGATCTCAGTCTCGCAAAATCTTCCATCAAATTAACTTCACTTCTTAATCTTGTTCTGACAGAATTCGAAGTGTAGAACCGGTATCATAGAGTTTCTAATATTATACATCTTCAGGTTTTGACCGAAGTGTCGTATAAAAGTTTAGTCGACTCTTGCGGCCCCGAGTCCGTAAAATAGTTCAAGTGCTGTTTACTACGCGTATATACATAAACACTCTGAGCGCCCCAAAAGTCTGGTGCTAGTGACCGCTTTCCAAACGCCAAGCGAGGCGTCCATCAATGAGGCCCTTATCTGCGAGCGACAACCGATCTCTTGCGAGCGAGCGTACCTTCACACTGCTACACTCACACACACAGCAACCAATGTAAGCGACAAATTTCATTTTATGTTAATCCGATTGTTCCCCCGACTTCACAGTTATTTTCATTGTCAATTTTTCTGTTAAAGCAACTTTATTCATCCGATCACTTATTTGTAATAAACCTTTAGTTAAGTTTGTACAAATTCGTCGGATTATTTCTAAATACCAATCACTGCATGAGTTCCTAATTTCTAATTGATTCCAAGCACTACCCCTTTTTACCCTCATCCCGTGCTATTGCGCTTGTTGTAGGCAAAAAAGGAAGGAATCAAAAAATATATGCCCACGTCCCTTCAGGACGTGACAATTGGGATTGAGACTCGATAGAATAACTTTATTCGATGGTAGTTGACGGAAAACTGGTTCGACCTTTTGCACGCTGAACTGTTACATCCTAGCCAATGGGCCTTCTCTCGGTTATGCCGAATATCCTCATTTGCCGTTATAAGCTTATCATACATGTATACATTTAAAAAAATAAGACGCGTAATAGCTTAAAAAGGAACGTGCATACGTTTCGCACGCATATTCAACCTACAGCGATATATACACGATAGCCACACCGGCATAGTCATCGACTTTTCCTATCCCATTGGCTGTTAACAAGAACACGATCTCAGGCGCATATACCAAGAAGAACTGTCGAACGAAAACCAACCATTAACTCGGCTCCAAAAACTCCGCCGTCCCCACGCATCTTGACCAAGAGAAGCCCCGACTCTAGATTATTTACCCATAACATAGACTAGACGGCTCCGATAACTTATAACTCCGACTGAATAATAAGACATCCGGTTTCGCAGCGTAGTCCGATATACGTCCGATACGTCCGATATACTCTCCATATGAGAAGTCACCATAGCTATAAATTGACATAACACAAACCATATGAATGCTTAGGTCTCTGATATCGAACTCTATATCCCATGCGCTTTTTCGCCGAAACATGAGACAAAGGTCTCCTTCTCTTCATACGCGTAATACCTAGAACCGATGCTTTGGTATAAGGCCACGCGCGTGCTAGCAAACCTGTAAACTACTCGCACACCATACTGCAACCAATCGCGCTAATTAACTGATATTTTAACGACCAATGGACCAATCCCCGAAGAACTAGATGACTAAAACCGCACTCTCCCTAAGGTTCCCTCTCTCACTATTGAAACCTTCCTAATTTGCATATCAAGAAGACTTCCTTCCTGACGTCAGTCTCCCGTCAACCACTATCACATCAAGTTCGTCTATCGAGTCTCAATCCCAGTCTCCCGTCAATTACCATCGCCTCAACTTCTTCTATCAAGTCGTAATTCAGAAGCCTACGAATATCTCCAATTAACTTTCATACGAACAGTCTTCGAGTTTTCTTTTTTGAGTCACAAAAGTTTTATTTTACACTTGTATAATTTCTATCATCGTTCCGTGAATATCAATCTTAATTCATCGACCTTGCGCGCCGTTCATATTTATATCTACGCGTAGTGCCCGTCGTAGTAAACGGGTCGAGTATACACACGACCAGCGTAAAATCCTGCGAGCGTCTTACTAGCAATTGTACCAGCGAGCGCACCAGGCCAACAGCGAAGGCCCTTGTGACGCGAGCGACAACAAACATCCACGCAAGCGAGCGAGCGACCGAGCGTCAAACACAACCAATGTAAGCTAACCATACCTTTTTCTTTTCTATATCATTCATCGTAGGCCTGATCGCTTTAACCGGCTTAGTAATCTTATAATAAATAACATATTGTCAATCGTACACTAATTCTGTCGAATTATTTCTCAATACCGAAATATCGCGTCAATTTCTTAATTCTATTATGTCCCACGCACTACCCCTTTTACCCTCATCCCGTGCTATTGCGCTAGGCGTAGGCAACAAAGTGGGAAACTAAAATATTATGCTCTCATCCCTTCCGGATGTGACAGAACCTTCTTGGTTTGCATGCGAATTTTTCGAGTGAGTGTGAGACTATTTGTCTTTTCTCTTCTTAGAAATAACGGCGCTGATGGAAGGGGTAAAATTTCGCTTTGTTAACGGAATGCGCATGAGGTGTGTAGCCGAAATTCGCGCTAAGTAAAATACACAGTACGGACCATCAGTATAAAATTTCGAGCATTGTAATGTTTTTCTTGTACGTTATCTCAAACGGAATTTTCTCGTAGTTCTCTGTGCGGCAAATTCGTATACCTATGGTACCTACTTTACCGCCTCTCCCCCCACCCTCCACGAATACCCTTTTGTATCGAAGGGAGCAGCCTTGATTCCGAAAACTAACTGGGGTCCGTAACAGGCGGATACGACTTATCGGAATACTTCGAATGATCAGTACAACGTAACCCATCATTTGTGCTAGTTCATACAAGCAGTAATAACCAATTTTCAATCGCAAATTCCACGAGTGCATTTTCGGAAGTGAATATTGCGAAAAAAATGACACAATATTAAACTAAACGCTAGACCTTCTTCGACCAGTGCAGCAACTAATCCCGGATACGAAATGACTACAATGAAAAACCGAAAGGAGAATTTACGAATGCGCTTCTCGCAGCGATTACAATTTATCAAGAGCATGATCTTTTGACAAATGACCGTCCCGTAACAATCAGTGCTGGTTCATTAGCAATGGCAGAAAGAGACCCACAAGGCTACAATGACTTTTCTCGACGATCATGTTCTTTCAACGGAAGAAAAACTGATTCATAAATCAGACGATTAAGAGTTATTTGAGTACGTATGTATTACCCTTTTTCCTATAATACAGCGTGACAGCGCATTTTTAATTGGCTTTTTTATCCCAGTGCATGGATGACCCAACTATCGGAGACAATTACGTTCCCGAGAATCACGAAGAACCCACGATTGAATATATTTCGTTTGAATATAAGGTAAAAGTTGGGGCTCTTGCAGAGGTGTTAGGACCCCGTGAACTTTTCGGATTTTAGAGAAGACGTGACACGGTGTTGGCTTCTCTTTCGGGTGAAGACAATCAAGCCCTTTACCCAGGGATGGAGGTCACATCTTTTATATGGGAGAGTGACGGAAGAGACCGTTGGATCGTTTAAAGATAGCGTAAGAGAATACCTGTAGTAGGGATGTTTTACCCACTGATATTTATCTTTTTTCGTTGGAAGAATTTCTTTTGTCCTCGTCTCAGCAGTTGCAGTCACAATGTTGTTGGAGGTTATTATGTATTGTTTATGTTATTGTAGAATAACACAAATTATTCTACAATTCTTGTTACAACCGCAAAATAGTTCTTCCGTTTATTTTACTTATGGAATTGGTACTTTAACTTTATCGCAGTTGCACAATGAATGAGCTTTGACTTAGTCGTACAATCGCGACTAGTTTCGTTCTTAGACTGAGTTACGTAGCAGAGATTCAGAGTTAGACTGTGCGCCTTTGCGGCAGAGATTAGATGGAATACCTTCGTGGCAGAGATTGGATTGTATGCTTTCGTGGCAGAGATGGGACTGCTCGGAGTGGAGCCTTGTTCCTTCCTTATATACTCCTTTTTAAAGCGTTTATCCACGCGAATCTTTGAGGTTGTGCTTATTGGAAATCATTTTATTGTTTATTCGTAGGTGAACTAATGTTGGTCCATGTCGTTATCGGAAATTCGGACCTCCTAGTATTGAAGCTTCTAAACGTTTTATGCAATTGATTGGAAACTCATTGTATCTTCTCTCTTTGAAAGGTAATTTATTTCTCTTGTTGATGACGTGTCAAGGCTCACCTCAACAGTTGGATGGAAAATGTTAAAGATGGTGGCATCACAATTTATAAACTACGGTCAGTCGAATCGGACGTATCGGATATTTTCAGGAAGCCAGAAGTTTTTACGAGCAGGTAAAACATTTTCATTTTTAATTATGCTGCAACACACCAAAAATAGTTTTGTATTGTAGCACAACAAACTTGTGCTTTTCACTATGTGCTTTCATTTATTTTTCAGGTAACAACCAGAACACTTCAGCAATAGGCGATAGCGCCGCTTTTCCGTTCCTAAACAATTCTTTTCGTTTCGCAGCCAGTCCAACCGAGTTTGAAAATTTTAAACGGAAGCACGGGATACGACAGCGCAAAAGCGACAGCTCCCTCTAGAAGTCATCGCATAACTTTGGTTTGATTGTTCAAAGACTGTAAATAGACTGACTGAAGATCTAAAAATAGTAGTTGTAACTTTTGAAAAATTCGGCAAGCTGACGAAAGAACAGACCGTATTTTGGAACAACTCTCGGTCCCTGTGTAAAAACCGATAAATTTATGCTCGTCATTAATGCGTAGGAGCGGGCAAATGGATTATACTTTGCATGATAACACTTTTCACAATGATAGTGGCGAAGCAACTTGCACCCTTAAATTCATTCCACCAAACTGTACGCCTCTTTGTTAGCCGTGTGATGTGTATTTTTACCGCCAGATTAAACTTTTCAGCAAATGATTGCAAAATCCCTCTACTTTATTACAAGAACAACGGGAAATAGCATCGCGCAAGGATGCTATAAAAATATATTCATTAATTGTTGACTCATGGGCAGATCTTTTCTGTGGTTTGATATTTGTTCTTCGCTGATTCCGCAGGTTCTACAAATAAATGAAACTCATTCGATATTCATCGTCCACGTTACACTCGCCCACTCGAACGTCTTTGTCATCGTAACGTGAACCGTTGATTGACTCCTCTCGGTGACTCCACAATCTCATGACAGTCGCGACAAGAATATAGCAGCGGAAGTTTCAATGCCCACTCTGTTCCCGGCTTACCCAAGTCCGCCGTTTGTCAGAGTTGAGTTTGAGTTATCATTCGATATTGATTTTCTCCATACTACAAATTTTTTAACGACTTTCAACCACATCGTCTATGTTCGAAATCAAATCGCCTATGCTTCGGTAAGAGCGGGAAGCAATTATTTTCCTTTTAAATGTTCTCATCGCATCTAGTTTTCGTACATAGGCGCTGATTTTTGTTTTCACTGAGGGCTCGAAACCATTTTAAAAGCGCACCTTAAGCGTTCTCAAATGGCAGCGTGAAGATTTAAAAAAATGTATGACCGCATTATATTTATCACTCTGTATGGTCTAGGGCTATAGAGACTCTGGACTGTGTCGATTAACACATTTCGAAAGGGAAACCGCTTCATCGAAAAACCATCGAAAAGCTATCATTCCCCCGATGCAAAATCGCGTGGATCGTGGGAATTCGAAATCTCGTTGCACTCATAGCGACGGGACCGGGGCCTACGCGGTATACGCGAGAGATGCGGCGTCGATTACGTCCTCCGATACCCAACTACCGAGTATCGGGGAAACCGTCGAAAATGATACCGTGCACCCGCTAGTCGGTGGCACGGCTGAGTACGAGGCAAATATCTCCCCGGCCCTCTACGCACACAACCCTCACACGCCACACTATTCGACGCACACCCACACGCTGCACACTCCCCCGCAGGGCCATAGCCCCCCCCCCCCCCCCCCTCGAGATGTCGATCGTATGCGAAATACGCGACCCTGATTTTCGAGACTTCCGGCATGACCCCGGCACGAGGCACCGGACTCGACACAACTCCCCTTCCCGAGAAAAAATATGACCGAAAGAAAAAAAAGAACACCCACGTAGGGTGGGACCGCCGCCGCGGGCTGGGGCTGCAAACAGGACGGACGAACAAGGGCAGGCGTATGCACAACCGCGAAACGGGCCGGAGCTCAACGGAACAGGTCCTCGAGAGATCTCTGCAAAACCTCGTTTCTTTTATCCTCCCGAATCCGACCGTCTCGCTCGACACTCGCCGAAAGTCTCTCATGACACCGCGCGTCGTGCGTTCCGAACGGTCATCCGCACCCACTCCCCTCAACCGTCCAAATTTTCTAGTGACCCTCGGAGACGGTAGATGGCCACCTCGTTGTGTATGTGTGCGTGTGTGCGTATGCGTGCGTGCATGCGCGCGCGCGTGTGTGTGTGTATCGTTTTGACAGCTCAATCGCCAAACATGGTTTTAGAGCGTACGTGAAATAAAAACTAACGGCTCCTTTCAGGGCCAAAAATCTGTTTGACAAAAGTACACCGCGTCCCAAATTCCGGTGTATAATATTTTAGGTTCGAGTGTACATTATTATTCAGGTGTACAGAGGAAGATGCGCAAATTAACACAGAGTAAGTTAAACACGCTATTTAATAATGTGCTTATTTCTTTCATTTTCTTATGCCTAAAATTAAGAGACTCGCAGACGGTCATTCAAGTGTAGTTTTGTATGCTTTGAGAACATAAACTCACTTCTGTTCATCATAACCAATTCGTGAGTTCGTAAGCCCAGAATTCTTGAATGTACGTCGTTTGGATCTATTTGGATTTACCTCGTTTCATTTGTTAAAGAAAAAAAAAAGAGAGAAATTAAATTTAAAAGTGCGCGCGGTGCTACGCTCGCGGCGCGGCAGTAGCGTGACCTACATAATTGGTCTGAGGCTTATCTGCTAGCGGCAGCCCGAATGCACCCAACGGAAGGTACCAATGATTGGTTCCGCGCGCGAACCGGTGAAATCAGAATGTGGGGAGACTTCCGGGCAGCCTTCGCAGTAAAGTTTATGGTGAGCGACGACGTGTTTATGAGATGGGCGCGCATGAAAGCTCGTCGGCAACAAAATGGTCAGCCACTGTCATGATTTTTTCACGCAAAAATGCGGTTGTGCGTGCCATTAGGTATAACGTTTCGCGAGGAACGTGGCGAAGTTCTGTCGGGACTGTGATCGCAAGAATTTTTTAATTCAACAATGCTGTCTTCGCAGTGCACGCTCGAAGCGTTGTTGCACAACCGCGTATACTATGAGAAAATACTAGCAAATCAAAGGCGCGAAGGTGAAACGCGAAATGTGCGCGAAACAACTTGGTCGACAAATCGTAACATGGATCGAGGGCGACTGGCTAAAATGGAACTTCATGAACCAGTCGTTCGGTCGACGTCCACCAAGAAAGGAAAATTGTAGCGCGTGTGTTTTAGTTATCGCAAAATGGGTCATATTTTGCGTGATTGTCCAGAACCGAGGCGCGCAGTGTCGTGTTTCAAGTACCACCAACCAGGGCACACAAAGAGGCAATGCCCGGGGATGGTAGGGACAGACAGGCAGACCATTTAGTCGTTAAGGTCGCGTCGGGGCAGTATAGCCGCAAAATATTTAAAGGAAGCTAAAGTGAGCGGGCGCGGTATGATGGTATTCTTGGACACGGGCAGTTCAGAATGCACCATCAGGGCGTCGCGTGTATTGGCGGAACTGTTTAAAATGGAAACGTTGGCGTCGGACTGGAACCTATTCGACCCCCTGAGTTCGTGGTAAAGAGTATCGATACGGTGCTCGGAGACATTGAAATCGACGGGGTACACGTGCGGGGAGTGACTCTCCCGGTGGTGCCGCATGACCTTCACGTTTACGAAAAGAAATAACTGACCTTTTCTAGCGATAACGAACCACCAGTGGAGTGTGTCACGGTGTCAACGTCATTTCCAGCAGTACAGGCAACGTACTTGCCAGTGAACACCATTGCTCTGATCCACGGTATCGGAGATGAGGCCAGTTTCTCCGTTCCGATGAGCAACTGGGGATCGCAAGCCGCTCGCCTCGCAGCGGAGCAAGTGATATTCAGGGGAAAAATCTCTCGAATGCAATACGTCAATACTCCGGTGGCCAGAGCCACAATCCCTGGGGAAGAAATCGTTGCACTGAACTCGTGTTGGGTCGTGCCAGTAATATAACAATGGACATTCAGATAAAATCCGACGCATCACCGGTATATGGTAAACCATATTGTGTAACCGAGAAAGGGCGACGCGAGACTAGAGATATTGTTAAAGAATGGAGCGAATTAGGAATAGTTGTCGAGACACAATCACCCTATCACATTATGCATAGATTTTCGTAAATTGAATGCAATAACGGAACGTGTTCACTTCGCACTGCCTAATATCGATTACCACTTAGCCCAGATAAGAAATAGTATCATGTTTATTGTTCTCGATTTAGCGCAGGGATATTTACAGATATCTCTCGCGGAGGGAGCCCGTCCCAAAACGGGCATCGTCACGCATGAGGAAACGTTCGAGTTTACTCGTATGATCTTCAGGCTGATGAATGCTCTGGCTTATTTCAGTAAAGCTATGCAAAGAGACTTGGACCCGTTGCACGGCAGTGTAGCGTTTCCTACATAGATGATATATCAATACCGGGCAGGTTTTGGAAGCTCTGAGAAAGGCGGGACTGATTATTAAATTATCCAAATGTCGGTTTCTGTTCTCAAAAAATGCATTTTTGGGGCACGCAATCTCGGGGATCGGCATTGAGCTAGGAAGGGCAAAAGTAACCGCAATTCAAGAGTTTCCCGTTCCCAAAAACGCACATGAAGTTCGATGTTTTTTAGGGTTGACTAGCTATATTAGAAAATTTATTCCACATTTTGCAAATATTGCCGAGCCGCTGTGAAAACTTCTAGAAGGTAAGACGCCCTCTGAGTGGGGAGAGAGGCAAAAACGCGCGTTCAAAACATTAAGGGCAAGCAACCGATACTGCAGACCTTTAATCCCGAGGCTGACACATATTTACATACCGATGCGAGCGCGGAAGGCCTGGCAGGCATGCTCATGCAGCGGGCTAAGTCAGGAAAACTGCGCCTAGACTAGAATTATCACAGCGGTAAGCTGGAACTACTAGCCATCGTGTAGGCAGTGACACGACTCCGGGCGTTGTTAGCAAATTTAACCTTCACAATAGTAACAGACTGTAAAGCGTTGTGCTATTTGAGCACACAGAAAACTATCAATCCCCAGATAATTCGGTGGAACAATCAATTGAACGAATTTAATTTTAAAATTGTCGATCGCCCGGGTGAGCGTCAGGCTCACGTGGATGCTCTAAGTCTACACAGGTTAACTAAAAGTCTACACCGGAGATCGGTGCAAAGCAAGGTCGGCCAGCGATGTGCGAGAAACCCTCTCCACCACGGTTCAGCGCGACGTCGGTCGGTCAACCCGAGTAAAACAAAGACCTCGCCGACTCGACGACTACGTCGAATAAATAATGTTTTGTACACGAGAAAAAAAGAGACTGAGAGGAATTTATTCTGTTGGACCGAGAGAATGTCTGTATCCGCAACATTGTACGCGTGTGAATGGTATGAGCGTGCATCGTATGTCAATTATTTATTCATCTATGTATGCTGTACCGCTCGAGGGCGAGCGGATGATCAGATGGCCGGGTCGTCAAAGAAAAAAAAAGAGAGAAAGTGAATTTAAAAGTGCGCGCGGTGTGATGCTCGTGCTGCGGCAGTAGCGTGGGCATTTGCGCCACATGACGGTTGAGCCCGGTGGCTGGGAGCACGCGAGCCGACAAGCGAACACGCGGTCGTGTGATCTCTCTCGTCCGAGTCGTCGAAGGTTGTAGACGCGTCCAAGACGAGAAGCAGTAAGATATGATAAAAAGAAAGGGTACGCGTACCGGCGATCAGTGCCGGGTAGGAAACCGCGGTTAAAAGTAATTAAAACGCGTGGAGTGAAAGAACACGAGTCATGATAGTTAATCAGTCGAGTTTATGTACTCCGTCTATGTGATATTTCTCGACTTAAGATTTTATAATAATAATTAACGCGAATCTCCCATACTTCCGTTTATACTTAATGTATAAGACATCAGAGACCTCCTGGTACTGAAAAAAACGCGGGTGAATACGCACAAAGAGTGAATAAAAGACGAGAAGGAGCATTACTCGAACACATTAACATTTAATGAACACGTCCTCAAAATTTTCTGAACATTCTTTCCATAGACGGTGAAGTTTTTTGTAAAACATGCATCAGGCTCTGGTAATATACTGATGCAGAGCTTGACGATTGTTTTACCTTAAATATTATTCATCGCTGAAAAATGTCTCGTCGAAAATGCCCGCTATCTGTCTTGTACTCATATGACACACAGTACAGCTCTGTGCAACATCACATAATCCTAGGCCTCCTAATGTTTAGCTGGAACTCACAGACTCAAGCGTAACAGCGGCTTTATATGCCTCGCCATTCTTTTTATACTGTGTTGATCACCATATTTGATCGACGCAGTTGCACAATTGACGTCCACACGGTACGATGATATTCCACCGTCTCCAAGAGATCTCCGAGTGCCATACCTGCATGGTGGACTTTCTTCCGTTATGTTGTTCAACGCCTATCTCAAGATTTATCCACTCAAGTGCGCTGAACGCGGCAAATACTATGGGAGGCCAAACTTCATACCTCGGATGGAACGACATTTACTTAGGTATGAAACCTTTTTCCTGTGCGGAGAGCGACAACGAGACCTTTCGACATTATTCCGGTTTGATGCAACATAACAATATGATTGAAATATGAAAGATGAATCCGAACATTTTTATAAAATGAGAAGGCCTTAGAACTAATGTCCCAACTGACCAAGGAAGTGATTTAGAAAATTGTCGGATGAGGCGCGACATCTGTTACCCTGAATGTAATACGATTAAGGCGTTACCCCCACTTGCAGCGCAAGAAAAAAGGCCTTTTTCATGATTTTTTTTAAAGAAAACTACAAAACTTTTTTAATCGATCAATATACCATCTTAAAGAACACATCTTGAAGAACTTTCAGTCATTTTTTTATTGAAAAATATTACATTGTTTAGTGGCAAATGGCCGTCAATGAAATAATGTTTTTATATACACGGTTTGCGGTAACCAACATTGCGGCGAAGTGGATCTGAAAAAAAAATGCGCATGGATTTAGTCAAATATAAGTATAAACTAGTCTTTAATCGAAGGATTTTAAAAAATATTCATTTTTCACAAAATGGCGGACAGTCAAAGTTAATGGTTCGATTTTAACGAAAAAAAACGGCTGTTTTTCGCCTATAAAACGGCCATTTTTTTCGAAAAAAAAAATCGAAGATTAAAGACTACATTTTTATGTATTAAATAAGCCTGCAAAATTTCAAGAAGATCGGTTCATTAATGTTCGAGTAATCTTGGTCACCGATTTCAGAAATGCCATTTTGAGAAAAACGCGTTTAAAGTTTCAATTTCAGTTTACAGGAAGAAAATATTTTTTTTTTTTGTAAACTTACATAGAGTCATCTATTCCGGGCCCATACAGAAGTTCTTCCGCCGACGATGCCGCTTGCAAAACGGAAATTTGGTGCTGCCTTCGTAACATTCTTCCTTCACGAGTGCTCTCGGCCGCACGTCTCTCTGCCAGTGCAATCCGTGCTTCGTCCATTTTATCAGCGTATTCGTGCGCGTTGTGTCCACAGCTCACTGCGATTGAGTTCAAATAAAATAATAATGATTTTGAACCTTCGTTGAATAGTCCAACGGCAATATAAGCTGCTAAATTTACAAAAATTGCTCCACTCGAGACGATTTTTGGGCTGAATTTCCAAATAAGTTGGTTGAAGCTTTCGTTGTTATTTTGATTGAAGCCACCGACGCATCTTTCGAGTAAAGTTTCCTTACTCAGATCGTTGTATATAGGTCTGATGGCATCCAATACATTTGATGGAAATGGTTTGTAATCGTGTTGGAAAGCCTCGTTTCTCGCCTGAGCTCGTTGATAAGAACAACACGATTCTTCACCACTTGGACATCTCTCATGGTATGGATTTGCATCGGTTGAACTGTAATGATCGAAGGTCGGCCATATTGCCTCATGCATATCATGAACAGAAGCAGAATGGCGTCGAATAGCAAGTCCCTAGTACACAGTGAGCTTGTCAATAAATTTTCCTGTCAGCTGTCCTTTACCACCAAGCTTTTTGTTTTTTTTTTTACTAAATTACGAAGGCGGGATCCCATACGCTTTTGGACGTGACCGATACATTCTTTTTTTATAACTTCTACGTCATCATAAGGATGAGAATTTACTAGCCCAGTGTACGTTTTCGAATCTCCGGCTCCAATATAGTAACGGTACAGGACATTATATTTTTCTATTGAGGAGTTGCATCGCCTTCTGCATTAGGTGTATCTTCTATTTCTTCTCATACGGCTTTTTTAAATATTACATCTGCACATGTTTTCACAGACTCATACTTTTCAAAATTATTGAATATGTAGTTTCGGTAAGAAACCTTGGCATGTCCATAAGTCCGCAAAATTTTTGTGCTCCAGCCAATCCTATGCCGCGAACTCGCATGGTGAATATAAATCGACGATTTATTTCATACGAATGTTCCAAAAAAGGAGAAGATGGTATCAAATTATCTGCACATGAGTCACATTTCACAACGATTTTGAAGCCTAGTCCTCTTGCACTTGCCGTTTCAAATGTAATATTTCCATTACACGTTTTGCACTTCACTAAATCTGAAATAGCAGCAAACACAACCCAAAAGTTCAAAATCCGATATTCAATATTAGGACTTTGATTCACAGTCATATCAATATTATTTTTCACTTTCTTCGCAGACGTGCTGAAACTTTCAGTTTCCGTTTCGGCCAGGTTGGGGTTAAAAACACCCTTCCTTTTTTTGGTCGAGATTTCCGTAAATTATCACTGCTTCTTGTTTGTCGCGAACCTTTTTTTCGATCCATTTTTTAATGTAGAATGAATAAAAACTGCGCTTATAATATTACGATCGGCCGAATATACGTCTTATATAGTCGAACTTTCGAGCTACACTGACGAGTTTAGACCATAACAGACAACGAAAATACGTTTTTATAAATTCCAGTCTATTATATGAACGTTGTGAATGCCAGGTATACGACCCTTTTCATCGAACAATGCATTGAAGGTCGGAGGGACGGTCGAGCGCGCCAGACGGCAGACTAGCCGGTCGTTTACACAACTGATTCTTCTCTTTCAACGCTCATATCTCAGTCAATTTTGTTCGGATCGACTTGACATTTTCAGGACATATTCTCAGATACTTATACTTAAAAAAAAATCGATTTTTTCAAAATCGCAAGTGGGGGTAACCCCTCAATGCATAAGAAATGTTGGGACTCATTTTCCGTGTATTAAGCGTATTTTATAGTGACGTTAATGTCGCTTAGAAGCAGAACTCACCAGAAACAATTCTCCCATATTGGAACTTGCACCCATTTGAACTTTGTTCAAAATAAATTCCAACGAAAAAGTGTTGGACCAATTTGCAAAAAAAAATAGGAAGCTAAGGCCCGCTCAATTGAGTACTGCTAAGGGAAGTTTCTGCTTTGTTGGGCCAAAAAATGTTCGATTTTTCACCAATTTTTTATGCGAAAAATATCAAATATAGAACGACCGACAGAGATCGGCGAGCGGTCGGTATGCGGGCTCGGCGGTCACCGAAGTCAAACAGCATTGGAGGCTGCCAACACTTGGAGCGGTGACTGCTTGCCCGTGCAGTAATTGACGCGTCAACCTCTGAGTGGGAGATAGTTTATCTGAGTTTCTGATAGTAATTACAACTGAAACTCAGCCAAATATCGCCGCCCGTATCGGCCCAGGTTTTCGGCAGTTTCCCTGGGCCCTCGTGCAAATGCGATACAGTAGTGCATTAGGCAAGAGTGGCTGCGGTTAACACTCTGGAGGGGAACTCTGGAAGGAATGTAGGGAATTCTGGACAAATTGTGAATGTCGGAAGGAATGGAAGGAATAAAGGAGGGGATGGTAAAAAGGGAAGGAGTATCCCTGAGGAATAAACAAAAAAAATTAATATTACATATAGAATGTTAGTATTTGGTATCTTGACTAAGCGGTCTTTATTGAACATCTAAATATTTTTCAAAGTTTGAAAAAACATGGTGGTGGGAGTGGGAGGAGTCACGTATGTCGGCGCACGGGCAATGACATTTTTCATTTGCGCGAGTCCTAAGTCCCGGACAGGTGACCTGAAGTAAAAAATCCAACATATTTTTACTTTGTATAATATTGTGGATAAGTTGAACTAGAATCAAGAAGAAAAATTGAAAATCAAAAAGATAGTGAGCGATCAGAAGGAAGTTTGTTTTTTTTCAAAAACTTTCGCAGTTTTTCGTTCATTCAATAAAAACTTCTAGATATTTTTGGATAATCCTAGTTCAACTAATAAAGATGTTTGCTGTACACGTGCCTGCCAAATTTCGGAAAAATTGCTTATCTAGGGCGTGTAAGAGGACTTCCGTAAACTTTAAAAATATAGTTTCGAGAAAAACACATTTAAAGTTAAATCGAAGTTTGCGTGCGAATAAAATGAAAAGTTTATACTTACACCTAATCTGCGATGCCAGGAGCATAGAGGATACCTTCCTCTTCTTTGAAAAGTTCTTTTTAAACTGCCCGCTCCAGTCTTCGGGCCAATCTTGCATCTTTTGATGCTGCGGAATGAGTAGCGTCAGCTTGTTTCACGCACAACATATCCCTGTTGTTGGCCATTATATTTGCCTGGGGCCCGATTATGATACCAATCACTTCCATCACACGCAGCAGGGGTGATGCCTTCATTGAATACACACGCGGCAATAAAAGCTGCCAGTTCGACAATTGTTTTCGAGCAAAACGTGTTTTGGATCCAACGCCAGAGGACAGCGTTGAAATTTCCGTTATTATTTTGATCATGTCCGCCTAAACAGCGTTGCAACAGATCGTCTGAGGACATATCTGAGTATATCGGATGCAGGAGGTTCTGAACCTCAGGCGCAAGTGGTTGTTCGTGTTTAAATTCATGACATTTTTTGTCTGCCTCTGCACGTCTCCACTTGCACCACGAGTCAGGTTCGGGCGGATAATTGTCGTGCTTCGGCTTCGCATCTGTCCAGCATTTGTGATCAAAAGTCGCCCAAACAGCATTTTTCATGGCCGTCACAGAATCAGAACTTCTAATAATTGCCAAACCATAGTAATTGGTCAAGTCACGAATCAATTTATCCGTCAATTTGCCACTACCTGTTCCACCAACCCCTTTCGTCGTCTTCTTTCCGGATCCCAATCTTAACCCCTTTCGCTTTTTGACGTGTCCAACGCACTCTTTCTTCGTCATGATCAATTCATCCCCAAAGCGTCGTATTACCAGAAGTGATTTGAAGGTTTTCGTATCCCCGTCGCCTATGTAGTTGGCATATTTTACACCGTGAAGCTCCTAGGATCGTGTAAACATTTCGATAATGCCGTCAACTTCCATTTTTCCCGCGCTTCCAGTGTGATTGAATGCACCAGCTATCAAACTCCTCAGTGCGCTCTTTGCCACTCCAGTAATTACAGGCTTGGCAAAACTTGGATTTCACAACAAGGTCCAGAATCTCACTGTAATATTTCCCTATGAGAGTGACTACGCCAAACAACGATGAAAAATCTCTCCTGCTCCAAGTTTCATCACCTGGAACGGTCAAATGACATGGCTCCTTTTCCGTTACAGCATTTTTTTCAATTTCTTCCTCTGCATATTTTCCGAGGAGTACGTCGGCTGTGGTTTTCGCAGCAGTGAACGCATTTCCCAAGCATGCATAATATGTACTGTTAGCCATTCTTTGGCCCAAATGCATCATGCTTCAAACAATATTTATGCTCTGCAATCCGATTCCTAGTAAACGCATTACAAACACGATTCGTCGATTAATTTCGAAAGATTTTATCAAAATTTTCGGGCTTGATTCAATTTCGGTGGGGCCACAATCACACACGACACAGAGCTTAAATCCCAAAGCTTGTTCGCCTTTCACGTTAAACTGTACGTCACTTTCACATTCCTTGCATTTTAATAAGGCACTAAGTATGGAAAACACACAAATAAAATTGATAATGCGGTCCGCGTGCCATTGGGGATCAATGGTGGAATTGGATCAATGGTGATTTCAGTATCACAGGAATTCTTTAGTTTTTGGCCCGACGTATTTGCGTTTAACGTTTCGTTTTCATTGGTATGCCGATTACTTCTAAATCATAATTTTTTTATTTGTGCCCAGGTCGCTTATTTTTCTCGCGATTGAATTTCTTGCATTATTCATTTCGCACCTCGCTTTTAAAACTTTGAAATCGTCCGTTACTCTTCGAGTTTACAATCGTACTGAGGACGCTTCCCGAGACAGCTGCTTCCATAAAGGACCTTTTACACATACACATATACTAATCAGGTAGGTGTTTCCGACGAATACAGACGAAACGAACTCATAAAATTCTCTTACAATAGACGCGACCCGAGCTCCCATCGGTTGCGGCTTATAGTGTCGCGCCGACCCAAACGATCCGAATTTACTTTTCTTCGTCGGCCGTGCGAATAACTGTGCGAATTTTATATATATCGACTTGATGAACGTATCCTTAAACATCAGGCCTTTCCGATAAAAGGAAGAAAAAAAATTGACCCAACAAGGCAGAAGCCTTCGTTAATAGTACAGACGTGCAGTATATTCGAATCGGAAAAAATTAGAAGAGTGCTGGTTTTTTGACAGATGATTTGTAGGTGCCGCGGGTGCTAAATGCACGTTTGCCTAACAATCGGGGTGTAGGGTTTTTTTAGGGGATGACGGGGATGGAGGTGGGTTAATGCCAACCTACAACCTCCACGAGGTCGGTGCCAGGAGACAAAATGTTCAGAAAAATGCGGGCTTTATTTTTGTCCACAGCGCCGAAGTCGTGGAAGTTCATTTTGAGGTATTGCAAAAAGTAAAACAAAACGCCAAGTAATAAAAACATATTTGAATTTTAGTTCTCTTTGTACTGGCGCTGAACGAAAAACAGATTTTCCCCCTTTCAAAAAGATATGAAATCCTTTTTAAAAACTTTGAGAAGGTAAAAAAGAACGCCAAGTAACAAAAAAAACTCGAAAAGATTATCGCTTGTTTTGCCATATAAAAATTCTAATTTATCTTAAAATATGTTTTATTTTAAGTTAAAGAATGGTTTTAGTATATTTTTCCAATGCAAATGCAAAAAAGTGAAATAACATATTAGAAAATAGCCAAGTAAGTTTACTAAAAACGTAAACAAAATTGTTAAAACTTAGGGATATTTTCCTAAATATTATATTGTTATATAAAAAATCACATTACTATTATAACAAAAAATTAGTATTTTCATTATATAAAAGTACAACGTATGTACCACACAAGTAGACTGGAAATGCTGTGCGACGACTTGGATGCCGGGTTGAAATTCCGAACTTTGAATGATCAGAACGCTCAAAACTCTGAAAAATACTACTCTGGAAATACTACCCTGAAAGATCCGAAAGAGTTTTACACCAAAGACCAAAACTCCGAAAATCTGAACGGGGCCGGGTTGAAATTCCGAACGTTGAATGACCAGAACGCTCAAAACTCCGAAAATATACTACCCCGAAAGACCAAAGAGCCAAAAGAATTTCACACCAAAGAGCAAAACTCCGAAAATCTGAACACCGTCAAAATAATGGGGCTATGGAAGTTTTAAAAGTTTCAAAATTTTCCATAAGTCGACGAATAATTTCAAGAATTTTTTGTATTAAGAAACGATTTTAGGTCATTTCTGCAATTTGTCTAGACAATTATATACGTTCTACATAATTTACAGTTAACTGTGTAGACTTTCGCTGGTATAATCTTGACGAACCTTGTAATTTCACAACATTAAAACTAGGAATTTGAAATCGTCGGCGCATTCAAAGTTCGGAATTACAACCCGGCCCTCATGGCAAGATCATGCCAGCGAAAGTCTACAAGTGTAAATGATGCATAACATTGAACGTATAACATTGTCTAGACAAATTTCAAAATAGACGCGAAATCACCGGTTAATTTTTTAAAAATCTTGAAATGATTCGTCGAGTTATTGAAAATGTTTAAACTTTTAAAACTTCCATAGCCGTATTATTTTGACAGTGGTGAGATTTTTTGCAGTTTTCGTCTTTCGTGTAAAATTCTTTCGGAGTTTTGATCTTTCGGGGTACTATTCTTTCGGAGTTTTGAGCGTTCTGAGCATTCAAAGTTCGGAATTTCAACCCGGCCCCATCTTGGATTTCGGAACATTAAAATTCGGAATTTTAAACCGTCGGAGCATTCAAAGTTCGGAATTTCAACCAGGGCCCACAACTTGGCGTGCATGGTTAAGAAAAAAAAAGACTTGTCCTCTTGCGACCTTACTATTTTACTAAGATCCGCCAAAGCCAAATCGTAGATAGTATCACTCAAATTTATTCTGTCGTCTGAGTGTTCTGTACCGATGCGATGCAAAATATCCTCCGACATGCTCTCCCTGTTTGCGATCCACAGCGATAGTCGATCCGATGCGTGACAGAATACCAATATCATTGAGAACTAAGAGAGGAAGCAGAGTAAGCCAAGGCGGCTTCGGTCAGGGTATCGCTCCAGTGAGAGTCGTTCTCCAGTAAGCCCAGCGTTTTGCACGCCAGCTGGAATGAACGATGCACGACACTATTGACCGTTCGTAAATGTTCAAACGACGTGGGTCCCTAGTAGCACTCCGCGTTATTAGGGTGGATGGTGTAGACACGTCCGAGTGCACCAGACTTTTGACTCCTGGATACTCTTCAATGCGGATACCCTGCTTTCTTCGTATAAACGTTTTGTTGTTCTAAGTATAATAAGATGCCACCTCGTTATATGTCAAAGTCTTGGAAAACGAATTTAGCACACGGCTTGCAGAACGCAGTCAAACTTGTGTCTCTCGGATTGTTGACTATATCGGCGGCGTCAGATTCTGTGAAGTAAACTCTTTGACCGTTTTCAAGATTGACGGCTAGCCTAGCCACAGTCAGCTCTCTGTCGAGACTATCGAACGGACAATTGATGTCGCGATGCACTTCCTTTCCGCACCTGCACTGTTGCGACTAAGTGCAGATTTTCTTTTCGGCATTATGGAAATGTTATATTCATCTCTGTTTCAAATACGTCAGTCACATCAAACGAAAACAGATACAGTACACTCGACGTGTTTATGGGAGCGCGCGATGGCTCGCGCTCGCTCGCGGATGTTTTCGCTATCAATTTTTTTGTCTACGAGTCTGACATTTTTGTTTGACATTTTTGTTGACTGCTCAGCCCTCCGATAACCTACCGTAATGGTACGTACCGGCACCGGAAAATACGCCACACACTGGTGAAAATTGCAAGAAGATCGGACCATTGGTTCGGAAGTTCATCGCGGACAGACAAAAAACGGATTTTCACTTATACAGGGTGCGGCAGCATAACTTTCTTTTTTCAAAACTTAATAAAACCCATTGTACGAATCAGAACATTTTTATTTGTTTTTTATAATGTAGGCGCATGCCTAAAGTTTTATTTTACACAGTTTTGAAGATCAAATCAGATAGGTGACGTCCTCCATTCTCCATACACTGAGTAAACCGATTTCTGCCGTTTATCATGACTCTTGCGAGCATAGCAGGTGTTGGCAATTTCTTCCCGGATGTTGGTCTTCAGCTCTTGTAGCGTCCTTGGACGGTTCACATAAACACGGGATTTCAAAAAGCCCCATAAAAAAAATCACAAGGGGCCAAATAGGGAGACCGGGCCGGCCACTCCAATCGCCCCTAATTGAGATGAGGCGCTCTGGGAAGTGTTCCCTCAAAACAGCCATTGTTCCTGCAGAATCGCCATTTCGTAAGGATGGAAATGAAGATCATCATGAAGAATTCTCCTCACAGAACGATCGGAAAGTCCAAGGGCAGACGCAAGTTTGCGCGCAGAACGCCGTGATGATCGCAACATTGAAGCTCTCACTGCCTCAATGTTGTCAGGTGATCTAATGGGCCGAGGGGCTCTAGTTCTTCGTCTTGTCGCACTTGCAGTTTGTTTGGCCGTAGTGACCCACGTAACAATTTATTTCCGGTCCGAGACAGGGGCCAACGAGGCTAAATTCAAGCGATTCCGAAAGGCACATTGGGTTGCGATCACAGAACATCCACTCGAAAAGTAAGCCTCAACGGCAACAGCACGCTTCTCACTGTTCCAACGCATGATAGCGATTGAACTGTGTCGGGTGTCACGGGGTAAAGAGTGAAAACGTATTTTTACCTTTACTTTTATGCTGAACAAAGGTTCTCTTTATTGAAAATACGTAGATATGTTTTTAAATACAAATTTCGAATGAATAAGATGCTCCGTCAGGCAGAGCGCGGGTTTAAATAGAATTCCTATCGCTAGAGGTCTAGAGTAGGGGAACTCAGAAGGGGAACCCGACAGTAGGCAGCGCCAAGTGCTGCCGTACGGTAAAAAGTACAAGCTCTTTAATACTAAGGGGTTTCGGCAGGCGAACCCACATGTGAGGCGAAAGAATCCCTGGACAATTTTATAGAGACTTCGCAAGGCAGAAGGTAAGGTGCTGCTTTGCGGCAACATCCGTCACCACCGCGATTCGAGGCGGAGAATCACGGTTGGTGGTAGCATATGCTATCTAGGCATTACATTCCCCCTTCTAGATTCGCCTTACACCTGAAAGGCGTATTTTTTCGCTGGGAGTTACACTCTCGCTGGAACGCGAATGTCGTCTTCGGATGTCTGGCTCATGTTCAACCTCCGGAGTTTCTTCCCTCACATATCGCACAATAGGGGTTGGATTTCTATTATTAATCGTATTGTGTAGGCAAAATAAATTTATACAGATACTGGGCATACATCGAGATAACAGTCCCAGTATTCCACACTTGTACATTAGTCCCAGGCTGAGTATGGCCATGCTTACATAACCTAAATATGTCAGTGTTCCTGAGGCAGTCTCTGTCCATGTTTTCGTACGTCGATTCTGTCTGACTTTATTTAGGGAACTTTCAACGTCGTCGAGTCTCAACCCGAGATCTTTCATTATTTGCGGGTGGATTTCATTTTGGAGAGGTACTAACCGACTATTCAACAAATGCAGGTCGGTGACATCAAATGGAAATTCGACAGTCTTATTGTACGTGAAGTCCCGACGAACCTCGCTCGAACGATACAGCTTCATCAGAGCTCCATTCGTAAGGAGGGTGCAATCACTTGTGGATGTTACAAGAATGGGATCACATATTTCAAACCGAGAAGACTTTCCGTCGCACAGTGTCTGGATCTCAAAGGTTTCGCTTGGAATTATTATATATCCCTTTCTATCAGTTAGTGGTATGTATGTTAACGTTTTTATAAAAAATGGTGAGACGTTACATTGCTCAATAGGATTTTTTTGACTTTTCAGAATGGACGTTTCGCAGTTAAAGGTTTCAGCGAGCAAATACGTTGGTTGTTCGCGTTTGCAAATGTAGTGTAATAGTATTTTCTTACATTTGTCGATTTGTGGTTTATCTATGGGGATATATGAAACGATAGGAGTGCTTAACAATAAATATTCATTCTGTGGTAGTACACCCTGGAAATTGCCATTTCGTTTGTAAGGTATAGGGATAAACCTAGTAAGTTTCCAATCTCCCGTTTCTGGAAGCGGAATTCTGAGTATGTATATTATTTGCATTCTTCGTATCTGTACAGTCACTTCAGAAATGTCAATTATGTGTCCATAGTTCGTTTCAGTATTCTCGATTGGGTAGCTTGTGTGATAGGTTTTTTCAAATTCTGCTATACTATTTTTCAGGATGGTAGGAGTCAGAAGTTGGGAGTGGATAATTCCATTTTTTCCGCTGCTCACAGCATCGAGTATCATGTTTATGTCGGTATTTAATTCATCCAAGATTAAGGCGCAGATAGTTAATTGGTTACTCAGGAAAATATCTTTTGTCTGATTGTTCAAGGTATTAATAAGAAAATTGTAATTTTCAAGGTTCTTCTTGCTTTCCTCAGTAAGGGCAGCGATAGCGTGACTTTCCGAATTCAACATGATTTTGATGATTTTCGTTTGGTTAGAAATACTGTTTGCCAATATTTTATTGTTCTCGTAGAGCTTATCGAATTCTCTATTGATGTAGTCCAAATCGCTCTGGTCTAAGGTTCCAAACAATACTTTAGATAGGCTTCCAACAGCGTTGATTAATCCTCTCTTACTTCGAAATGTTGTTTCGCGCAATACGCTTCCAAGAATGTTCCTCAGGGTATCCAATCGTTCCAGTCGTCCCTCAAGGATTTTCATCTCGAGCTCCTCGCTACAATGTCCGCAGGCAGCAACCGTGTCAGTGAAAATTTCATTGAGCTTGATGTAGCGTTCCTGAATCTGACTCATGTCGATTCCTACGACCAACTTCCATTCGTCGTGGTAGGTCTGCGCTGTCCCGATATATTCGGAATATATAGTTGATCCCTTTAACGAAGTAGTTGTCAGTTCGCCACCAATGGTTGTGATGAGAATGAAGAGGAGCACTAGTTCCTTCGCCCGCATCCTACGACATGTTTAAAGTAGGGTTTCAGTCGATTCACGTGCACATTTACTTCCTTATCATTGGCTATTATTTTATAGTTGTTGTTTGACAATTCTGACGTTATTTCAAAAGGTCCAGTCCATTCCGGAGAGAGCTTATTTTGTTTATGGTCGTTGTGGATCATGACCTTGTCACCTGGTTTGAAGATTGGCATGACTATAGCTATCTTGGAGTCGTGTATTTCTTTATGCTTAATTTTTGCTTGTAGCAATTTGTCTCTTGCTCGTTCTAAATAATGATTATGCCGTTTTCTCCATGCGTTGACGAGTTCATGATGTGTAAGGAGAGTAGTGGTTCCTAGGATAGAAGGCAAATTGGCCTGTCGTCCAAAGGTGAGCTCAAAAGGGGTTTGATCGAGACTCTCATGTTTCGACGTATTGTAAGCCAGAGTGATAAATTTTAAATTTTCATCCCAATCGCTAGCATTGTTATCCATTGTTGTTTTGATGAGGTCTTTTAGTACAGCGTGTGTTCTTTCAAGGGATCCATTGCCTTGTGGATGAAACGCTGTCGTTTTCACGTGATTAATTCGGAAAAGGTTCTCAAAGTCTTGCATTAGGTTGGATATAAAATTTGTACCTTGGTCTGTGAGTATACTTTTAGGCGAGCCGAATATATAAATGAAGTGTTCGAATAATTGGTCGATGATGGTTTCGCTATCTGTTCTAGCAAGAGGTATCAGTGCCAGATACTTTGTCAGTGTGTCTTGAATGCTTAAGATGTATTTGTTGCCTTTGCTAGAGACGGGTAGCGGTCCGAAGATGTCCATAGCTATTTTGTCATTTGGTTCGAGTGCTGTATCAGGGATTACTGCTTCCGAACGTGGTCGTATACGTGTTAACTTATGTCGTTGGCAAATGTCACAACTTTTAACAAACTGTATGATATCCTCTTCGATTCCTTTCCACTGCGCGATCTTCTTGATTCTGTCAAGGGTTTTATTTTCGCCGAAGTGTTGGCTAGCCGGAGAACCGTGTGCTTCTTTAATAATCTTGTTTTTTTCTTCTGGTGTCAATTCGGTTTTGTCCGTAAGGCAAATCATTAATTTGTAATCTGGGATTACTTCGTGTGATATAAAATCGCAAATCTGACGTAATCGTAGTTTGTCTGTTGTCGTAAACTGTGGGTCACAGAAATGGAATCGTATGATAGTAATTTTCTGCGAAAGGGTGTTCATCGCAAGATTCGTTAAAATTCTCAACCATTGTTGCTCGTCGTAGTTTGGTAGTAGCGTTTCGCTGTTAGTTAGTCTCTCTGGTGTCTTAACTATTTTTATCCAATGTTTTCCTATGGCGTTTGGCTTGACCACATACTTGGCGGGTGATTGATTGTTGGAAGTCCATTGTTTATAACGTTCGAGTAAACCGGTGGATGAATCGTCCTCAGCTTCACTTCTGGTGGTTGCGAAGACTCTAGACAGAGCGTCGGCCGCTTTATTTTCTGAGCCTTTCTTGTATTCGATCTTATAGTCGTATTCTTCCAAACGTAGTCTCCATCTTAACAATCTCGACGATTGATCTTTTACGTTAACAAGCCATTGTAGAGCTTTATGGTCCGTCTGAATCGTAAATTTTCGTCCCAGAAGATACTGTCGGAGCCTTTTACAGGCCCAAACCACTGCAAGTAACTCCTTCTCTGACGTGTTATAGTTGACCTCGGGTTTGTTGAGTGTTCTGGATATGTAGCAACATGGGTGTCCTTCCTGTGACAATACAGCACCGAGTCCTACATTTGATGCGTCGGTAGTCAGCGTGAATTCCTTTGTATAGTCCGGATATTTCAAGACTGGTGCCGAACACAGCATGCCTTTCAAGGTGTCAAAAGATTTTTGGCAATTTGGAGTCCAGTCAAAAATATGATCTTTCTTTGTTAGGTTAGTGAGAGGTTTTGCAATTGTCGAGAAATTCTTCATGAACTTCCGGTAGTATCCGGCGAGACCTAAGAAAGATTTTACTTCTGTTGGTGTTGACGGAGTTCTGAAGTTTCTAACAGCTTCCAATTTGCTCGTATTGGGCTTCACACCTTCGTTAGTGATAACATGTCCAAGATATTCGAGTTCAGGTTTTAGGAACTCGCATTTGTCCGGCTGGAGTTTCAATCCTGTTTGTTTGAGTCGTTCGAATAAAATCACCAAATTTTCGTTGTGCTCCTTTAATGATGATCCGAAAACAACGATATCGTCGAGGTAAACGAGGCAAACCCTTCCGACCAATCCTCTGAGGGCGGTGTCCATCATTCGCTGAAATGTGGCTGGAGCATTCTTCAGTCCAAAAGGCATTCGCTCATACTCGAAGTGTCCTTCGGGTGTGGAAAATGCGGTGTATTTTTTTGATGATTCTTCCATAGGGACTTGATGAAAGCCAGAGCTCATATCCAAAGCCGAGAAAAACTTAGCTTTCCCCAAATGATCCAAGATGTCATCGATCACTGGTAACGGGTAAGCGTCTTGATCCGTTTTTTCATTTAATTTTCGATAATCGACTACAATTCTCCATTTTTTTATTCCCGAGGCATCGTTCTTTTTGGGAACCACCCAAATAGGTGAATTGTACGGTGACTTGGAGTACCTGATCACTCGTTTGTTAAGCATTTCTGTCATTTGGCGAGAGATTTCGGCTTTATGACATTCTGGTGGTCGGTAGGATGCGTTGTTGATAGCTTTGTTGTCGGTGAGAACTATTTGGTGATGAGCAAGGCTCGTGCACGGAAGAGGGTCTCCTTCGAACGTGAAAATTTCGTGATATGCTTGAATAATCCGGGATATCGATTCTCGATGACCGTGGTCGATATGTTCCAATCTTGTATGATCTTTCAAAAGTTGCAACCGTTTATGTAACTCGCTAGGTGTCATCGTGAATATTTTTTTCTGCGGAATGGTCGCAGGCGTTCCTTGTACTTGACCAATAGTTATTTTGATTGGGGTTGCTTCTTCGTTGTGGATAGGAATTTTTATTTCTCCTTTGTGTACGTGATATATTGCGTCAGGTATTCCTTGGATATTTTCGATTAGTAGGTCACCCGATTGTCGCGCGACAGGTATTGAGATTCTAGCGACACTGTTAGCTGGTATATAAATTTCATTCGTCTGCAGAGGGTATTTTTTGTTGTCAAGTTGCAGTAAATCCTTGGTTAAACAATAATCGTATGCATGTAAAAAGGGTAGTCCGATTAAACCATCCTCAGGCATAGGAAAATCGTCGGGAACTATGTGAAATTCGTGTCGCTTTCCTTGAAAGTATAAATTCGTCATTTCCTCGGTCTCGTATTTATCTCTCCCCATGGTGAACGTTCCTGCCTTTTGTTGTACTCGATGTTCTGGAGATACGAGACTTTTCTTAATGAGATTGATGGAAGATCCACTGTCAGTTAACAACTTTCCTGTTCTACTTGTTCCCCATAATCGGATTGCGACTGATTGCAGTCTTCCAGATACTGCTGATACTCTGTCTCTTCTTGGTCGATTGGTTGTTCTTCCTCCTGTTCCTTGACTTCTTCCTCGCTTGGATCGGTGCTCGTCATTCGCACTTGGTTGTTTTGGGGTGGACGCTTTTGGTTGTTGGCCTGTTGAAAATTTTGAGTCTGTTGATTCTTTGCATAGCATTTTTCGTCTGTATGTCCGTTTCGTTTGCACCTGTTACAAAACAACTTCATTCGATCGGCTAGGGGCGCCGAGTGATTCGGAGCACGTGACCCGGTGAAAGTGGTGTTGGTATTCCGATTGCGTGCTGGAGTGCGTTGTTGGTCAGAGACTTGAGTGGTCCGCCCTTTGCTTTGTTTCTCTCTGAGCCAGCATTCAGCTTCGAGTGCTTCTTGGTAGGCTGCGTTGACGTCATCGGGTCGCTGCGTGCGTACTTGCGATCCGATTTCCTCTCGTAGATTCATAACATACCGTTTGGTCGCTGACTTCTCCTCGATCTGCATTGCGATAGCACGGTGTCGTGTGCTGGAATGCTCACTCTGCACGGCGTATTTCAATTCGTTTAAAAGTTGACGAAAACGTAGTGTGTAGCCTTGCACGTTTTCTGCTTGTTGTTGGCGGATATTGTCGAGACGTGAACGAGCGGTCTCAACAGAAATTGTTATCGCTACGTTTTTTTGGAGAGCATCGTACAACTCTTCATAGGATTCAATACGAATATATCGTATCGCTCGTTTAGCATTCTCTTGGATTTTTTCGGCTAATATGAAGTCGAGTAATAATTCGGGTTGCGAACAACGGTCTCTCGCTCGTCGAACGCTACGTATAAAATCTTTGGTCCCCACATCATCTTTTCCTCGAAGCGTTTCGATGGTACGGATAAGTTCCTTGGCTGGGAACGTGTTATTGTTTACAATACGGTGGAGTTGCCCGTCTAGTCTAGGTCGAGCGGCTTGCGAGTGTGATCCGTCATAGTGAGAACGTTCCGGCGATAAAGATTCGGGAGTATGGGGGTGTGAGTTTTGTCGAGAGGCGCGCGTGGTTCGAGTTGCATGAATCATCTGTGACGTAATTTCGTCATCGCTTTGTTCTTCATCCTCGGTGGCGAGTACCTTCATGTGCCTCGCGAGTCTTCTCATATCGCGTAATCGGTTTTGATTTTCTTGATTGGCTATTTCGAAACGTTTGTCGGTCAATGTTAATTTTTCACAGATTTGCTGATATCTTTCTTCTGCCAAAACTCCTTGAGCCTTAATAGATTCCATAATTTTATCGACGATAGAATTTTCCGATGTTAGGATAGGGGAATCTGTTCTTGAATTTGCCATTTTAGGAGCGGAATACTGAGGAGTCTGTCTAACGATAGTGCGTCTAATGTTAGTGGCATCTTCGTCAGTCTTGTCGTCGCTATCCTCGGTAGAAAAATGCTGTTTCGGAGTTCTATACTCGTGGAATGCCAGCGTATTCTTCAAATTATTTTCCCCAAGGGTACCTTATGAGACTCATTCATTATTTTCGCGAGTTATTTAAGTGTTCTTAGACTATCGTTCACGGGTGTAACGGGTGTATGATCGCGACGCGGTTGACCGTGGGAATTATTATGGTGGACCGTGGTTGGTGATAGCCTTGCCTCCGGCCTTTATTTGGTTTAGCTCTGTTATTGAGAGGAAAGTTGCTACAAACTTGCCCAATAATTCAGAGTAGAGTGTCGATTTTTGTTAACGAAGGATATGGATTCGCGGATCCAGTCCTACGGGTCGAATTCTTACGTGAACGGCGAAACTGACGCGTTGCGGCTGGTCGGGCGATGTCCTGGTGCACCGTAGTACTTCGGAGTCGTCTCGGCTGCTGCTACGACGATTGGAGTCGGGACGTCAGCGGTGCAAGCTTTGCTTGGTGACGTCTGTTTCTTTCTTCTTCAGTAGGAAGATACGTTCAGGGTCGGAATGTAAATCCTTCCGTAGTAACGGTTACTAAGTTCACCGTCTAGAATTTTTCCGATGATTCTTTGTCAGTTGCTGTTGCCGTGTATTTATAAAGAAGTCCGTAGACTTCCCGGATTCGTCACAAGATAGTATTCTTTTGATCGTAATCGTTGAATTACTATCCTGGCAGGATCGCCAAATTTGTCACGGGGTAAAGAGTGAAAACGTATTTTTACCTTTACTTTTATGCTGAACAAAGGTTCTCTTTATTGAAAATACGTAGATATGTTTTCAAATACAAATTTCGAATGAATAAGACGCTCCGTCAGGCAGAGCGCGGGTTTAAATAGAATTCCTATCGCTAGAGGTCTAGAGTAGGGGAACCCAGAAGGGGAACCCGACAGTAGGCAGCGCCAAGTGCTGCCGTGCGGTAAAAAGTACAAGCTCTTTAATACTAAGGGGTTTCGGCAGGCGAACCCACATGTGAGGCGAAAGAATCCCTGGACAATTTTATAGAGACTTCGCAAGGCAGAAGGTAAGGTGCTGCTTTGCGGCAACATCCGTCACCACCGCGATTCGAGGCGGAGAATCACGGTTGGTGGTAGCATATGCTATCTAGGCATTACACGGGATAAAACTTTAGAGTCCCCCCTTTCGAACGAGACCACTAGCGCTCCGTTACAATGCCAACCGACTGAATGGCGCGCATTTTAAAAAAGGAAGTTATGTTGCCGCACCCTGTAGTTATAGAGATTATTTTTTACTTAAAACGTCGCATCAACTGCCAGGGTTATTAATAATGGGTTCACTGCCTCTTGCGTCATTGGCATTCGGACAGAGTTGCATTAATATATAGTGTTATCAGTGTATACGTCGGTCCACTCAATTCATGTTACCGTGTCGGAGCTACTACACCCACTGCTGATAAATATGCAACGGTCCTTGAACTCAACATCGAGTATAGCGCCATAGGTGTCAGGCGTAATCCTGAGATATGAGCTTTGAAAAAGGTCTGTACGATGATACTGAAAAGTACTGGTTTGATTTTGGAAGCTTAAATTCATGATATACCAATTTAGCAAAAAATAAATTCCGCATAACAAAATGTATAGAAAATACAGGGGGATATACAACTTTTAAAACAAAGTTAATTGTGAAACAGAAAAACGCGTTAAGCAATGGAATTTGTTACTAAGAGGGTATAATTGTTATTTTCAAACAGAAATTGGCAAACAAATAAAATTATGCTGTAAAATGGGAGAATTATTTTTCAATGAAAAAAAAAACGATTTTTTTACAGAATTTCCGAGCTTTGCTCATTCGGGCACCGGAAAAAAAAATCGAAGCAACTTAACGCTTTGCATACTTTTGGTGGATACTATGAACTTAGAAAAAATGCTTGTGATGATTATCTGCGAAGATATCGTAACTTCAGTCATTTAGAGGACAAACGCCATTTTTACATTTTTTACATCGATATCGAACTTTTTAAATTAAAATCTGGTGTTTTCCCTTAGAGAAAGGGAATACTTTTAGCTTTCCGGAACTGCCCGTCAGCATTCTGTATGATGATTAGGTCATGAGATTCAAAGTTCACTATCAACGTCAATAGCGTCATTTGGGATTTCATAGCCCATAACTGTGCGACAAATCACCGTAAAGATCTCTTTTAAACGTCGAATTAAAGGGGGAAAACAAGGAAGAGGAGTCTGATGCGTCATTGATAAAAAATGCTTTTCTTCTGATTCGTAGGTAAGAAAGGGTAAAAGAAATTAGGAGTCAAAGCTCGTGTAGCAATCAATCCTTCGACAACTTTCACATGAAGTATAAGTCACCGAAGGTAGCCGAATCGAGACTCGAATTATGTCACGGTTTGGTCTCACGGCAATTTTCGATAATCGACAGTTCGTCCCGAATCACCGTAGTGAACAGATTAACAATCGTCGTCACCCCGTAGAAACAACTATATAATCAACTCAATTAGGGGCGAGCAACCAAACGGAGATAAGTATTCCTATTCCCTGGTACCATACTTTATCGTTGCTACGGTGAGCTTTAAATTATTTTGCATATGAATATCGGGACGACTATAAAGAAAGGGGATAAAAAGTTGACCTTATTTCAGTAGCAAATCGTGAAACGTTACGACGGATAATCGAGATGCTGCGTTATTGTCCTATATATTGTAATATTATTAATTATCGCGAATGAATTTTGTAATGTCGAAGTAGCATTCTCGCTAAAACTACGATCGCTGGTGAAGTTATTTTCTCATATCGTTGCATGAATAATAAAGGGTAATAACGAAAAAAATTAATAAATGAAAAGTTTATTACATTTGGCACCCAACTAGAAGCCAAATCACGACGTGAATAATCCTATACATGTCAACGGATAGAAAAACTCGGTCGCGGTTAAAGGCAATATGCGAGGCTACTGGAAGCTTGCCATTCAAGCAGAAAAATATAATGAAAAGAGTATTAGACGAGACAGCTAATGTAAACAATGATGCTATCTCTGATGTAATCACTATGTAATCAGAGATAGTATCATTTTAGTGATTACAATGAGATAATCATCTCATTGTAATCACTAAAAAGCTTGAGGAAACAAGGCGATTGAGGCAGATACAAGAACAGCAAATCGAACTGGAAAGGATCCGCGCAGACAATGCATGATCAATGGCGGCCCAACAAGAAAACATGAATAATAAGTATATGGATCTCGCAGTACCGAGATCCAGAGAACAACGTAGATGGTCACATGGTCGATGGATTGGTAAATCACTTCCAATATCTTCACATAAATGTAAAAATTCCAAAATTTTCGGAAAACTGACTCCACGTGAGTTTTTAGCCGATATCGAACGCTATTTTACGTTTAAGAACGTACGCGTAGAACATCAAGTGATAGTCATTGACATTTGGATACACGATCGACTTAAAGTTTGTTATCACATTAGAAAATTCGAATTGACAACATTCGAAATTTTATTCGATTCCAGTAAAGGTTAGGTTTAAAAATCAATGGCTCTCTCTTTGTTACAAGCCCAAGGACCGAACAATGCATTCCTATTTTTTCATGCAAATAAGGGAAACGCAAAACTTTGAGCCACCTCTGAGTCCATATGGAATCAATTATATGGTGATACAACAGCTTCCCATAAGGATCCAAGTAGCATTGGCAACTGTGAATTTGCCGGATACGAATCTTATAGCTCAAGCGTTGCCGCAATTGGATAGTGCCTAAACCGAATTCGATCAAGAGAAAAATGAGTCATGGAAAATATCAAAGAATACGACATCGAATAATCAATAATACAGGGCATCTCACGTGAATTCATTGCCAGCAAGATTCAGTAATTCGGGTAGTGACGCGTATCGAAAATACAATCGAAGTCGAGAGGGATACGATAATCGGAGAAGTTGTTTCATCACTCTGCTTATCCACGATATCAAACATATCCGCGAATAAGTTTTAACCACGCAGCGCCTTGTCAATATACAGGAAATGCGCGACAATTTCACAAACGACTGTGAATTCATAAAATCAACAAGCTTATGGAGGTAATAATAGTCAAGCGAATAGGTTTATAAATTCTTTAAGCTCCCTGTTGACACGAGTCGTAATGGTCCCGCCTCGTGTCGCGATTTTCCTGATTTTGTTGAGGACGTTAAATTTGATATAGATGGAAACTATTCTTGTCCGAGTGTTCCGCGAGTCGTGGTAGCCGCCCGACCTCATATACACTTTGCAAAAAAATTTAGGGAGCAAGAAAAAAATCCAAATTTTTGGGGGATTTTCAACAGGCTGTAACTCATACAAAAATGGTCGTACAGCAAAAAAAAAAAAGCAAATTGTAGCTCTAAGTGTCTAGTTTTCGGATCTGAGTTTGAAATTTTTTTTTTGAAAATATTTTTCGAGTAATCATAAAAAAACCACCGAAAAAAAATGTTCGAAATTTTTTTGGTTTTTTTTTAATCTACGGACGTGGAAAAAAAAATTTCGACTCAACCTCTATATGGACCGGATAGCTTGTTTATTCAGCTTTAAATTGGTTTTTTAAAAATCTCGATACGAGCATTTCTCGCTGAGATATCGGTGTTTGAATGGAAAAAGATCATTTTGTCTTTGATTACCAATATCTCAGCAACCAATGATCGCACAGAAATTTTGAGGTTGGTTTCAAAAACTTGAATAAATTCTCTACAAGGATTGGTAATTGAATTTTGAAAAAAAATTTTTTTTTCAATCATTACATGAATTTGAAAAAGCGACCAAAAAAGGGCTTATCGTGGTTTTTTGGAAAATCAAGCGCCCAATCAAAAATATTGCGGAAACCACTAATGTTAAGTGTGCCTTTTACTGTTCAATATACCCACAAAAACCCTACGAAGTTTCAATTTAATCCAGCCAACCGTTTTTTTTTCCCACTTGATCGAATTTTTGAAAAAATTAAAGGAGCAAGAATTTCGCTCTGAAAATGTCATAATTTTTATCAAAAATGAAAAAAAAAAAAAAAAATTTCATTTTTCTCTCAATTCTGTATTAGTGACTTGGAAAATTTTTGAAAAAAAAAAAATCGAAAATTTTTGAAAAAAAAAATTCCAAAATTAAAATTTTTTTTTTTTTTTTAAATTTTTTTTTCAATTGGCCCTAAATTGAAGAAATATAGCGACTCACTTTCTCACCGATTTTCCTCTTCCGCACTTTAATTTTCCTAGTCACAAATTAATTGAATAAATTAAAAGTTGATACCCCCAAGGCAAGTCGAATATTCGTTCTACGAATATTGGGACAATAATTTTTTTGTGCGAATTTAAACAGTGTCTAAAAAAAAACAGTTTTTCTTAAAAAAAATTTTTTTCAAAAATTTTGGAATTTTTTTTTCAAAAATGTTCGATTTTTTTTTTTTCAAAAATTTTCCAAGTCACTAATACAGAATTGAGCGAAAAATGAAAAAAAAAAAAAAAAATTTTTTTTTTTCATTTTTGATAAAAATTATGACATTTTCAGAGCGAAATTCTTGCTCCTTTAATTTTTTCAAAAATTCGATCAAGTGGGAAAAAAAAACGGTTGGCTGGATTAAATTGAAACTTCGTAGGGTTTTAGTGGGTATATTGAACAGTAAAAGGCACACTTAACATTAGTGGTTTCCGCAATACTTTTGATTGGGCGCTTGATTTTCCAAAAAACCACAATAAGCCCTTTTTTGGTCGCTTTTTCAAATTCATGTAATGATTGAAAAAAAAATTTTTTTTCAAAATTCAATTACCAATCCTTGTAGAGAATTTATTCAAGTTTTTGAAACCAACCTCAAAATTTCTGTGCGATCATCGGTTCCTGAGATATTGGTAATCAAAGACAAAATGATCTTTTTCCATTCAAACACCGATATCTCAGCGAGGAATGCTCGTATCGAGATTTTTAAAAAACCAATTTGAAGCTGAATAAACAAGCTATCCGGTCCATATAGAGGTTAAGTCGAAAAAAAAAATTCCACGTCCGTAGATTAAAAATAACACCAAAAAAATTTCAAACATTTTTTTTTTCGGTGGTTTTCTGATTATTACTCGAAAAATATTTTCAAAAAAAAAAAATTCAAACTCAGATCCGGAAACTAGACACTTAGAGCTACAATTTGCTTTCTTTTTTTTGCTGTACGACCATTTTTGTATGAGTTACAGCCTGTTGAAAATCCCCCAAAAATTTGGATTTTTTTCTTGCTCCCTAAATTTTTTTGCAAAGTGTAGTCTGCGTATTGAGGGACTCTGTAAAAATTCTTGTTGATACTGGAAGCCGAATAACAGTTATTTCTTAATATTTCTATAAAATAATGGCTATCAAGAGTAGAGCTCGTGAAATATCCGTCTCCAATATCTGCGTTACAACAGTTGATGGTAATAAAAAGGGCGTCGCATAAATGTTCGATCAATAGACAGTTTTGGCAGGCTGAACATCTCATTTCTAATAATTCTGTATATCTGATGCAGTAACTGATGCGATGTTACAATTTGAAATAAACTAAGTAAATAAATGTTTGCAAAAGTTACTTATGGAAGCGGTAGAAACGTTTCGCCAAGAAAATCGTGTATCTTCCCGGGCGTTTTTTCTTAACCATCCACGTCAGGTCGTTGTACAGCATTTTCAGTGATACATACATACAGTACTTGTGTGATGCATACGTTGTCATTTATATAATCGTGATTCGAACTTTTTATTATAATAGTAATATGATTTCGTAAAATAAAATGTTGACAAAAATAGTATTTCTAGGGTTTGACAATTTATTGTACGTTTCTAGTAAATTTGCTTGGCTTTTGCGTAAAAGTTATTTCACTTGTACGTATATTTCTATTGTACGTTTGAATTGAAAAAATGATAATGTCAATGAAAGTATTGTTTGAAAAAATTCACAAGTATTTCGAGGTTAATTAGAGTTTTGTAAATAGTGAAACGACCGATAATTTTTTCGAGGGCACTTTTTATTACTTGGCGTTTTTTTTACTTGTTCAAGTTTTTAAGGGGATTTCATATATTTTTTAAATAAATATATGTACAGGGCTACTACTTATTGGTTACGATCCCTTGGAAAGGTTATAGGTCATGTTCCGCTGTCAAAAAACCTAACAATGTTGTATGCTCAAGTCAACCAATTTCGAGATATTTTTATGATTCAACTATAAACATGAATATAGTATATCCTAACTGTATAAAAACCATGTATATAAATGAATATCGATGTGAATACCAGAGTGTAGCATATTTCAGAAAAATACTACAAAAGTCGCACTCTTAAAACTCTCAATCGATCTTAAATTCATCAAATGATCAAATTATCGATCACGAGGAGTTTTTTTATGAACATTTTTCGATAATCCAACGAGTGATTTATTTCGAGATAAAAATTCCAATCGACAAATTATTTTCGAAAGCCAGGTAAGAAGTCACCAACTAAATAGTATCTACATGCAAACAAGATTAAAATTAAATCGCCATTGTAATACAAACAAAGCAACCAACCACAATGAATAATAACGTGCAACCATAAGTGCAAAAAATAATAAAATAACATTTAATAAAACTCAAACAAATCCAAAATCCTTGAGAATTCATTTGAGAACTCAAAATATCGCTTTTCGATGGCTGTTATTCATCTACCCAAGTGTGGTATTGCGACGTAGATTAATAAACAAACGTAATCGATGACGGGCTGGGCGAGCACCGCTAATCGTCTTGTTCCGTGTATATTCAAACTTCGCTGAGTTTCCCATCTTAACCATGCTCGCTAAGTCGTTGCCCAGTATGTCCAGTATACTTGTGTGGTATTTACATAATACTTAGCTTGTACTTATACACAAATCATCCGTGCTTGAGAGGTGACAGTTTATCATTCGTAGGCAAACGATAAACTACGAAAATTGAGGTTATAAGACAGGCCATATTTTGTATTCTTACGTCAATATAAATTCCAGCGATCCGATCGTGCTATCAAAATTCGAGGATCCACGATAATATCCATATGATCGCGGATACGGGAAAATTGCGTCGATTTTGAAGAATTAGTGAACTTCGCGTGCCGCCATTGTCGCATCACAGCGCCACTTAGCATCATCGTCGGTAAAAACAAAAGAAAATCCCTTTTCGAGGCTCACTTTTACCGTAAGCAAACTCACTAATTTATTTTCATCAATGTCACTATTCGAAGACGCGGAGAAACTTCAAGTGTAGAAGATCGATGTAAATCAATCTGTTCCGGTGTTTTCCGGGGGTTCCGACATTTTTCGGAAATATAAAAAACTGTGGGTGCCATATGAAGGGCAGCTTTTCAAAGCGCCAAAAACGCTGTATTTATTATATGCAGCTGCAGCTATGAAAGGAGTCATTGTTCCAAAAAAACTAATTTCAGTCCCATCGAGATCTTGGGTTCATTCCGAAATATAACGTCAAGATGTTCACAAGTGCGAGTATTTATCCAGTGCATCCGGCCAAACATCCCCTGGACTAGACCAAAAACGAGTTCGAACAAGTTCCAAAGATCTTGCTACTAAAATATTGGAGTTATTGTGGGATCGTTTGCCAGAACATCATCGCAACGACAGTGAAGTGATATCACATCTTCCATGCATGGAGCATTAGAATACACCACAAATGAAAGATCACATTGATGGCCCCCACCTCAACGTCATAACTGTGAAAAATGTCATGAGGTGGAAAGCATTCCACGTGGGAGGAGGACCGGGTTCTACAAACGTATTTGCACCCGTTTTTCATTATTCGAAAAGTGTGGGGAAGCTTGAAAATTTGAGTGGTAGGGTTACAAAACGAGGGAACTTATAATTTCGTGAACCAAGCTCAGACTGCACTATTTCACCACCACATCATCTCCTAAAATCTCCTAACATCTCCTAAAAATAACTTGGAAATTTTTTGAAAAAAATATAAGTTTGGAAAATGGATTTCACGAGTATCAACAAAGTCAGCCGGATGGCGGAATCCCTTCCAACGACGAAGCTGTCAGAACTCCGCATTCACTCGGATCATCGAATCTCCGACATGAGGACCGTTCAAACCAAGTTTCGGAAACGCTACATCACAGACATCGCGAATGAGTTCACTGTCTTCTTACCAGCGCGACTTATAAAAACCTTCGACGACGACTTGGAAACGTTCGAGAGTATGTGGCAAGAGGCACGCGATCATCATCTCTTCATGACGTACATAGGTGGAAAATACAACAGCATCTACTTCTTTCGACTCTGAGCACACGATAGTGGAAATGAGAATATTCGTTGGAACACCATCGTCGAACAGCTTTCCGCATCATTGAGAATATGCTGCAACTGGCGCGCAATGGTCAATGCACACGCAGTTGCGGAAAATACAACAGGGTCAAGTTCCATCTTCTCTGAGCATGGTGGAAAACACCAATTTAAAAAAAACTGTTTTATTGAAATGTAAGAGAAGGAGAAATTCAAACTATTTCCGTCCTAGAATGAATGAAGAATACAAATGATATATATTTCCAATGAAATTTTGTTTATGCATTTACAAAAATCCCTCGCTTACACAACGCTTCGTATAAACTCAACCAGCTTTTCAGCCATTTTACATTCTCATGGGCGCAGATGTATTTCGTGTTAAAGGAATGATGCGGGTATTTGGAGTTTGTGATTTTCGGCAACTTCTGCAGCGATGGACAGGCCAGAGTTTCCAAGCCGATGACCTTTGTTGCGAGATCCGTGAATCTTGATATTCATGACCATTTCTCGAATCCCTTCGCATAGATGGATGGAGATCCCCACCACTGATTGGATTGTACTCGACAATACGATTATGGAGGATCATGCAGTATGCTGAAGTTTGTGGCGGAATATTGTTTTTCAATTCAAATTCAATTCAGACGCACGTCCACAGGGCCGGACTTGAGACAATCGTTTTGTTTTGAGCAGTGAATGACAACGAAGGAGGCTTTTTCTAAAAATTCAATCCTGCTCAGCCATGGTTCAGCCTCTTTGTTGAATGGTCGGTTGAAAGTTTGCGAACATCTCGGTTTGCGTACATCTCGAATAGGTCGGTTGAAAGTTTGCCTACATCTCGTAAAGTAGAACATATTGATTTTGATTAATGTTCAAATTCAAATTTCCATATAGATAACATTATGATTTGAGGTATAGTTCGTCATCGCTCATGTTACAATGATGAAAGTGGCTCGCATTTTGTTGTTCGTATTTGTTTCGTCCCGTCTGCAGCGCGAGTATGACATATCGTGGCTTATCCAGCTGATTCGAAGTTTTCACAGATCGCATGTGCTTAGAGGTGGCCGTCAGCAATGGATATTCATAAAAGTTACTATGTTCGAAAACTCATGGAGATTGGCGCGTCTTTGGCGAGAAACTTTAACAGCTGAATTTTTTGCTGATCTGAGACTGTTACATACGATAAGAGCCATTTCATTTTATGCAATACGAGTTTGTGATCTTTGGGCGCTGTTTGTACAATGGCATTGTCATCGGTCTTTGATCTCGTGAGAATCAACTCGTGCTTGGTATTTACGACGATTTTACGATAATCTTCGGCAAAACTTAGGAGCATGCGGAGCGGTATACACACATCAGAGTTTCCCGATGCATCTACAATCTGCTTCGTCTCTCCGACATTGAGCCATCCAGTGTTCTCGAGCATAGAGCATTTGGCCGGTGAGAGAGATGAATATCCCATGATGACACTCGTTATGCCGCCATTCTTATTACGATCGATTTCTATGGCATTCAGTTCATTTGGCACTTCCTAAAACAAATGGTAAAAAGCATTGTTGACGAGACTTGTAGCAGTGGTTCGCATCCCATCACGCTTGGATAATTTCCCACATATGTGTAGGGAACTATTGCTTGACAGGATGGAGAGGTCTTGATGTTGGTTAGCAATACGGATTCCATCCCTGCTATTGAAGGTTGAAGATATGGCTGATGAGCGTGAATCTCGCAACGCATGATGGTTTCATCGAAGGCCACCGGCGTATGAATGTTTACAATTTCTTCTTCCGTTTCACGCAGCAGATGCACAGAGCACACACTAAATAATTTTTACACGTTTTCGCCACGCACTTTGACACACATTGTCTTCAAGAGTAGCACGTTTTGAGGTGTTAGCACTTTGGGCGCTGACAGACGACTGATTGTCCTTATCCAAGATCGTTTATTGTTTTTGGAAGATCTATTGAAAACTATACCCATCGCGACTTCATATGCAGGCATATGGTGATTACTTCATTGCTGAAATTTACCAAATCACCGTCCTGATCCACTGTGCGAAGCTGAATCACGTCAATCGTTCGGTTCGTGATTGGCAGTTAAATAATGTGTGAGGGAACTTCGATGATCTTATAGCCCGATGACACAGATGGAAAGAATTCATGAATTGAGTGTACTTTTGTCCGTTAATATAGGCACCAGCGGTAATCTTGCACTCAACGCGTAGGACGTTCACTTCGAGAATGGCTACTGGAAGATCCGATTCGTGTCTTTTATTGGCTTCCAATTTGCGTGCAGTGAAGCCTAGTAGATGACCAATCGAATCTTTTGGCTCAAAATTGACATCACGATCACACTCGATCTCACTGCGTAGCGTGTTATTGTTGGGTTTAATGCTGATGCTGATGTTTTTACGCGCGAGCTCTGCTTGCACAAACGTCTCAATATCCTCTATTTCATAACTGCCTGTAGGTATCGTTAACGCCTCATCTCCCACGTAAAGTTTATCGTGGTCAACGTCGATATTGGGAATAGAGTTGAAGGTTAACAATTCCACGAGACCAAGAGTATAATTTTTGTGTGGCGAGAGTTCAATGGGGGGAAAGTATTACGCCTCGAGTATGGACGATGACCCAGATATGGTCAATGTTAAACTTTCGTCCATGATGCTGGTAAATTAACAACTGAATTCTCCAAGTCATTCCCCCCCCCCCCCCCCCTATATCTAGTGTATATTTGTAATTATACTGCAATTACGGAAAAAAAAAATTGAGACACAAATGTCCACAATCAATCGTATCATATTCCTGATATCCCCCATAATTATAATTAACGCTACCAACACAAAAATATCTCATCAGTTCAGATGGTGGTGGAGGATTGACGAAGCTATCAAAGTACACGACTTTCCATCCAGCCTTTTTGTAAGCAACCCAGTGTGTTCCAGGACCATAATTTTCATGCTAGCAATGTATCGCGCATATAAACTCCACGGAAATGTGGAATCAGAAATGTGAATTCAGAATTTTTGCATATTTGAGAAGGTCGATGTCGGTGAGGTGTTGGTGAGGTAGCGTTACTTCTAGTTTTTTTGGCTTGACTTGAATATCCGATCCCTGCTCATGGTTTCAGATTTAAGCCCTTACCCAATGCAATCGCTTCAATTGTTCGATAATGGCGCTTACTTTCATCCAATTCATGTTTAACTGATTGAGCAGCATTTACAGCTTTATCTATTATAGCCGCACCACCTGATAAAGCACCAGCAGCGCTAAGACCCCCAAAAATGGGTACGAGGAACGGTAATAAACTACGAATTTTATGGGGTACAGGTAGAACCCCAGGTGTACGCACTTTGCCACTTTGCGTCTTTAAAGCTGGACGAGTACCCTTTAGAACTCATTTAATAATCTTTTGTGGTTCATTACTTTGAATCACTGTCTTCTTTGCGGCGCCAATTATTTTTTTCAAACAAACGCCACTCTTACGGGCCTACATCCCCATACCGAAATTTCTCTTTGTCTTCATAATATTTGCCACACGCCAGGCACTCGCTTTTTCACCGATGCTAGTATCTTTAGCGGTAAAGCGTTGCCAGGTCAGTTCAGACAACACTTAATCCGCCAAATATCTCGCTTCAAGATTATCCGGATTTGTCGAATATGCGAATCGAAATATCGTGTTGTTTGCAAGGCGTATCCAATGGATTGATACCCGGATCACCACGAGCAAGCCGATTGGCCAACTTTGTGCCTTGTCTCCAATACTGATACTCGGGCAGATGAGTTCAACGGGGAGTTCGTTCATTAGGCGGTTGACGAAACTTTTCGCGGTTGACGAAACCACTCTTGCCATGTACAATCATGTCTAAAGACAATACGCGACTGATGGATAATCCTTATAAGAATGCTATTTATATGATTTTGCCGTTACTCGTGTGTGAGATGACGCCCAACAAGCAAACTATCGGAGTTGGACTTCCCATGATAAATTTCGATGAATCAGTTAAAGATGGTGGGTCGAAGAAGCGGAAAAAACGTCATGGTAATTTATTGCCGGATAGCATACGTGCACTGTTTTGTGGTCCATCGATTTGTGGGAAAACCAACGATTTCCTCACTCTTATCATCCATCTCGATGGTTTGAGATTTGAGAACATTTACTTGTCTTCCAAATCCCTGAAGCAGCCAAAGTATGAGTTGCTCTAATGATTACTCGAACCTATGAGTGGAGTTGCCTTTCATCCATTCAACGCGCATCAACAAGTGATAGCACCCAGTGATGCACAATCCAACTATATATTCATCTTTGATGATATAGCGTGTGAAAAACAGGATAATGTTAGAGCTTTCTTTTCCATGGGAAGACACGAGATTGTTGACAGATTTTATCATTTTCAAACGTTATACTCGTATCCCCAAACATCTTGTGAGAGATAATGCACATTTCATGGTGCTTTTCAAGTAGGACGATATGAACCTCAAACACGTCTAAAACGATTATGTCAATACGGATATGACATACTTGCTTTAAAAACATGTGCACGAAATGCTCAAATTCCGACAAGCATGCATTTATCACGATTTACAAGGATATTGGTATTAATAAGGGTCGATATAGGCAAGGATTTGATTATTTTATGACCATTGATAAATCATTTATCGCTGGTGGTTGACGAGACAGTATTGTGCACACCTTGACAGAGACAGGATGAAAACCAAATAATTTCTGCTCGAAAAAGATGTGTTGCATGAAATTTCCAAGGCAAATAATGCAATCAGACGAAAGCATCGTTTGATGAAAATAAGAAAAGATAGCGATGAACAGAGGATGCAAAATGTCGTTAAGCCTATAGTGAGACCATAGGAGAAATTGGTGTCGTATAAAAACGGTGAGAAAGCGGAGGAGGATTTTAAGGGAGCTTTCCAGTGTGACAGCCCGAAGAATCGCTGTTTTTCGCGATTTTTTTTTTTAAAGAAAAAATAATCTAATCGGTCTGGTTTTTTTTTTGTATATTAATTGGGTATTGAAGAATACAAAACAATTTTTTAAAGATCGATTTATTTATTAATTAATATCTATAAAAATGATGAAACAATTGTTGCAGAAAATGCACTTGGATGTGGTGTCCACGTTGGGGGTCACAATTTTGATCTGAAACATAAAACACGAAAAGATTATTGATCGGTATATAATTGGCTTTCGTGCTATGGAGGCTTTTTTTTTTTTTTTTTTTGCAAAAATGGCGCCGGTTTGAACAAAAAGTATCGATTTTAGCATTTTTTTTAGCAGTTTTTTTTACAAAAAAATAGGAAGATGTCAAAAAAAAAGCTTCCATAGCACGATAAACAATGACGTTAAGAATATTGTGTAAACATTCAACTCGATAGCTTTAAAACTCTGCCCTCCAAGTTGGACACCGTTTTGAAAAATGCTGTTTCGAGAAAAACGCGTTCAAAGTTTCAAGTGAGGAAATTTTAGGTAAATCGTTTACTTACGGTCAATCAGCGATGCCAAAGAAGCGATGGGAAGAGTGTATACTATTCGATAAAGCAAAAAAAAAAAAATCGATTTTTTGAAAATTTCACACTGGAAAGCTCCCTTAAGGATGAAAAAGTGAGTAATAATGCTGAAGAAGAAAAAGATACGATAAAGAGTATGAAAAATCAATTGAAGAATAAGACACAAGATTCCTTCAAAAGTGAAACGTAAAAATTCTTTCAAATTGATATATGAGGATGATGATAATGACTCGCAAAATGTCAATGAATTAACCGGTGAATATTTCCTGTTATTACGAACAAATAGAAAGGCAAGTTTGGATGTATTATATGGTGTACGGAATCTCGCGAACAACAAATCAATGATTGGCAATTCGCCGATCATTTTCGACTGTCAAGATATTCGCGTGGGTGACGTGAATTATGCGAAAACTGTTGAATGAACGGAGCTGTTGTTTAAAACAATGCCCAATGTCTAAACCCTCACACCGGACAATTTGAAAAACTATGCAAAAATTGTGATCTCAACGAATGCGCTGTGACACGATTTCCGGTACTCGCGTCCTAAAATTAGCTCTCGTCCGACTCGTACGGGATAGGGCGCCAGCTACGCAATTTTCACGCGACAAATTTATTTTCCTGAAGAATCGACGAGCTCTAGTTTACCCGACTGCTGCAGCCCTGAATTTGGTAGAGGGGCTTTATTTTTCGGGGCTCTCGCATAAGGTAATAGCGGCTCGGGATCCGCGCAATTTGCTTTCCTGTTATCTCTCAAAAGCGATACAGATTTCTTCCGCGAACGTATTTTTATCTCGATTTCGAGTACAACAAACAGATAGTATCTTAACACTAAATTATCCTAAATGACTTTCGTTCTGGCAATTCAAAAGGGAACCCCTCTCGGCGGCTCTACGTTAATTTGATTTGAGCGAGGTCTTCGCGAATGACGGAATCGCGCAGGGTGACTCGAACCTTCCCGTTCGTGGCCGCTCCGCCACGACAATATTTCTCGTCACTTCAATATTTCGAACAACGAAAATTTCAGTATCCCTACGGGCCACAGCGCGCGCATTACAATGGGTCTCAAGACGAGCAAAACGACGGCCTCACCGCTACAGTTTCTGAAGATCTCGATCTGGTAAATCCTCGGTCTCGATCTCCGATATTTCCGGTGGCGTCGCTTTCGACAAGTGATGACATTTTTGCAAGAAGCCTTTCCGCGGACCTGGGTCCCGACCTCTACCCCTTGCCTAGTCACAGCCTTTTCGATTTTTCAGCGTGGACATTGCCGATAACCTTCGCGTTTTCATAATTAGCGAATGTGAAAAGTGCCTTATTGTGGCCGTTATTAGGCGAGACCTTTTAATCTTTCGTGACGTGCGAAATTGCGACGTCACAGCGCATAAAAAAATTGATAAGCCTAATGAGGCTATACGACCTAATACCTGCCATAAGCTCAACACTTAAATCTCAAATATAGTCGATCATCATGTGGGAAAGGGGATGCCAAAATATAAGATAGCCAGAAAAAACACCCAATTAGACTATATTTATCGGGGCAATCCAAATGATGTAGTAGATCGTCTTCGCTTACTCCTGGCATCGCAAGCAGCCGGAAATTCTGCGTAATCGAATGAAATCATATCGATTATCGAGGAATTGTGCGAAGCCGAAATCATTTATCAACCCAGAATCGGAGAATTCACGGATTCTCAACATGTGTGTCGATGTCTTTAGACGTCAATTAAATAAAAGTGTACTCCTCAGTAAGCAAGGTCCTCCAGGTCGACCTGGGATTCGGAAGGACAAAACGAAGCATCACTTTAAGTGCTTTACGTAGAAGATATCGAACTATCATTAAGAACATACGCAAATAAATGAATAAGAGTAATCAGTTGTTGGTTAATATACTTGAAGCTACGCTGACAGACAACGCAAAAACACTCGAGGCCGATGTCAAAACTCTACAAGATTTGGTAATTCTTAATTCACAGACCATCGCTGCACTGGATGCGCAACTGAGTGGGCTGGAAAATGAACGAGGAGAAGAGCGCTCTCGTGCTGGAGTTACATAAGCCTACTCGACGAAACTATCCTCGTCTAAACGCGGACATCCGTGGTTTGGACGAAACCTGGCAAGCTAATCTCGTCGATATGTCGCCATACACGCGTGAAAGCTCCAAACATAAATTTCTCCCCGCCGTCATCAATACTTCCTTCGAGTAATAGTTCGTCGACGCCTTTTGCAATTTCTTTCCATGCATTGTCTCTTTTCAATCGATTTTTATAATCTAGAGATTTCACATCCCACATTTCGGGAAATAACTCATAATTTTCAATTAAAAGGACGATCTCGCGCTGCGTCCACTCACATTTTGTAGTATCCGTCATGCCTGCTGTGATACGAATGCGAGAAACTCGAATCTACTTCGAGAAGTGCGAGAAACTCGCATGAACTTGTACGAACGCGTATCCACCAAAAACAAAAGTGACTCACGAGCGTCTCGTGCGAACTCTTGCAAGTTAGCGCGAGACAACTTGCAACGTCGTTTACACAATGCGAGGCTCTTCGCAATAGGTTCTTGAGCAAGAAATCGCGCAATAAAATTGCAAGTGGACACGCAGCTTCAATTAAGGTCTTGTTGAAAACTTGCCGAAATACTTTCTTCTCGTCTTGTTAAAAGCTTTAGATGGATCGTGCGACTCTATACATTTATTATTCGCGTTAGTATATCTGCTGAAACATTGACTGACAAGGAAACGTTGCGAGGTCGATGTCTCTGATTTTGATTAAATTTGGCATGCTTGTCGAATGGGGGAAAAAGGCGACACGTATTTTTTATATCGATGGAACCCGATTTTTAGGGGTTGAAATGCACCCCCGAAAATTAAGGTTTTCTTTCGTTTTTCGTCGATAACGTGTTAACGGTACGAGGTATGAAAAAACTTCAAATTGCAACAATGTTTATTTTTTTGTGTACTATACATTGGAGATGAGAACGATACGGGTAGTAGGAAATTTCATATAGTTTATTGCAAAAATGCATTTTTTTCGAATAACGGGTCAACGCACCCTTAACAACTTTGTTATTTCTATAGCCCGTGAACGGGCCGTAATCAAAATAAAGTTCGAAGTTGTATTCTTCGACTACTAGACTAGATGTTGTATTCTTCGACTACTGGACGTTCAGGATGATAGTGATGAGTACAGCAACAAATGGCGTGTTGTTTATTACAATAATTCTTGAATGAATTGTGAAGTATCACTTTTCAGTTCTCCACTAATATGGCCACAGGCAAGGCTCACAATCACGGACTAACTTCGTGCTTCGGGAAGTAGCTGGATTACAAGTGTGTATTTACGAAGTAATTCCGCTCCGCTTACCGTATCGAAAGCATTATCTGCAAAGGTTACAGCGTTTTTGGGTTGCTGCTGCAACTCATCAACAGAATGATGCAAACATTTTTATCAGCTTATAACGCAGCATAATTTAATATTTATCATTAACCTTAATTTCACAAACAGCAGAACCAATGAACGAAAGAAATAATCGAAAGCGGCTACCCCATGATAACCTTGAAATCACCTTATTAAATATTAATAGCAGTTCGGGTACTAGCGTGTGTCGTCGTAATTTTTTTCGTGTGTACTTATCAATTGGGTTTCAAGTCACATAAATCAACCAACGATCATTATCGCTTCAGTTTCTACGGAGAAGCCAGCCATACATTTTGAGTTCCAAATACAAATAAAAATGTACGTTAATCCGGTGAATTGTATTCAACTTCTATCCATATCGGTTAGTGCTATGAATTTGCCTCGCACTCCAATCACCGAACAGGGAAATCAGTTCAGTAAGGATCGAGAAAACATGATTATTGAAGCGATGGATCAACCTATGAAAATGGAAGTCGACACTGGTTTGGATTTTCTTTCATCAAATGAAATTCATGAAGCAGCCGGAATAAAAGATGACAGTGAAGGAGATTAGCACGGAAAACGATACCTAGATCCAAAAATTTATGGAAATGTATGTACCCAAGTTATAGAAGCATTGAGTTACGAATACAAGACAAGAGCTGCAGATTACTGGAGATTCGGTTCAAATGGTAATAGAAAGTTAGCTTTTGTTCAAACGATATTCCAAAAGGTAAAATCAAAGCCTCAGTGACGCCGGTGGGCCCATAGTATAAATAAGGGTGGCACCTACAAAAAAAGTTAACAAAAATAGCTCGTGGAACAACTTTAATGATGCCTTGGACGAAAGGCTGCCTGTCCATGATATAGATCTTCGACAATGGGCCTTACGTGCACGAGAAATTGTAGAAATGCCAGCTGTAAAATTTCCAAGCATTCGCTTCTTGGCAAAGGACCTTCAAAAACCAGCGTGGAATTATGTCACACAAGATTACTAAATATGTAACAAAACAACAATTATGAAACGCTGATACACTTCAAAACAAAGCTATAAAATGTATAGAAATCGCGAAAGTCAACATAGCCAACGTTGGGGCTGAAAACACATTTAATTCTTATCGAAGTGTATTCAATTTAGAGCTACATACAGGCCGCATATTAGCGAACGAAGGGCAGAAATCCGTTGAGACAGTAGTGCAATAGAAAACACCAACAACACAGAGTTATACTATACAGCCTTTGATTTCTGCGAGTAGCAAGCTTTTGGCATATATGTTGATGGTTTTATGGCAGTAGTACGGTCTAGAGCGAGATTTCATCTGTACAATATTGACAAAGTACGAGGTCATTTAAAAAATCGTTCGTTTTTTTAAGATGCTGTTATTTTTTTTACCACCGACATTAGCATTATCCAAAGCACAGCACGTGGAGGTTGTGCGGATGGATTTACGCTTCTTTTTATCTTGTGTGTGTGCGGGCGCGCGTATATTCTTTTTTAAAAAATGACACACACACACACACACACACAAGACACAAAGAAGCATAAATCCATCCGTATAACCTCCACGTGGTACGCTTTGGATAATGCTAATGTCGATGGTAAAAAAATGACAGCATCTTAAAAAAACGAACGATTTTTTTCATGACTGTGTACTTTGTCAATATTGTACAGATGAAATTTAATAATTTGGTTATCAAAAAACATAATTTTTTTTTCCATGTCACACATTTCCTTATGAAAAGAATATTGATTCTTGCGAAAAAAATCTTCAATTTAAAGATATGAGGAAAATGTGAAAAATGTATCCTTTAATTCGTGTTTCAAAAAAGTGAAATTTATAATCGTTTTGATCACAGTGAAAGAAAAATTGCAGCGGTTTGAATACTTCAGGGCTTCTATGAGATACTTTGAGGTTAGAAAAAACCAAATCTATCCTCAGTCTATTCGTTATTTCTTGAGTTATCGCAAGTTTAGTGAAACTCCGTGGAAACGCGATTTTTCGCCTGTTTTTCATTCAAGATTTTCATATTGAAAAAAATTGTTTATTAAAAAACACTAATCACACCTTTTAGAGAATATTTTGAAGTATTCAAAACCCTCCGTATATTTTTTGTAGGATCATTAGTTCCCGAGTAATAAATGATCAAAACCAAAACGTTCTTTTTCGCTTCGAACGACGATAACACAGCGAAAAATCATTGTACACACCTTAGAACCTCTTTAATTAAAGCGGAAGAATCCAACTAAACAAGCATCATAGTTACATTGGTGAAAAAAATACAGAAGCCCGTGCACCTCTTCAAAAATGAGCAAAAATGTTTAAATTTTTGCTTTTGCGATCTCTTTAGGTTAGCTCTGAAACGTTTATGGATAAAAATTATTGACCTACAGATCTCGAAACTGGAGACCTCCAGCTTCAATTTGCTTTTTTTTATTGCTCTACTACCATTTTTTCCGAGTTATAGTGTTCTGAATATGACCCTAAAAACATCGAGATTCTTTTCTGATCCTCTAATTGCTGTGCCTCGTGTATTAGAAATCTGACAGCCGTCTCACTCGGTCTTTTTTTATACCATTATTCGTAAAGAGTCTGGATGGAGCACGAAAAAGTAGAACGATCAATGGTCGGTGAAGGTTTTTACGAGTTTTTGAGTATGGGCCGTGTTGCTGACTTAAATCAAACGCCATTCGATATCTGGACCGAATATTCAACACGGTGGAAGATGCGTGAGTGAGAGAGACATACTATATATGCAAGCCGATAGGATGCCTGTGCTCAAGTCTTGTATGCATAGCAATCCGAAATCCCAAAATACTGAGATGCTCTTTATAAGAAACAACTATTATGGCTCTCCATACGCTGTTTCCAAACGTGGTTTTGTGGAGATCGTAAAATTCAATACTTGAGATGGTCCTAGCAGGTCAGCTTTCGTCTCCACGAAGAAGGGTCACTTTTTTTTACAGTGTATGAACACCCTTGTCGACAGAGAGGAAAGAAAGAATATTGTAAAAAAAATTCGCTGGTCCTTAGCTTGGATGTGACATCTTAGAAGGGCATTTTTTTCTACACATCCCCCTTTTTTGAAATTTTTTATTTTTCCATTGTTGACGAAAATGTTGTAGTGTAACATTTTTGTATACTCTTTATGGAAACAAAATTGAAAGAATAAGTACTTATTGATTATGATTGTTGCCTCCATGTATTCTACCCCCCCCCCCCTGACTTCGCCGTCTACCTCCTCGCCGTGTGACGTCACATCCCCACTCTCGACTATCTCTGTAACGTCTTCCCCTCTGCAGCTCCATCCCCCTTCCCGCCACGTGACGTCGGCCCTCGGTCCCCCGCGCTGAAGCCCCGGCGCCGCCCCTCCGCGTTAGTACCGGTCCTGTTATACTACTGATATAATGCGAAAATATGAAGGGAAAAATATTATGTCAACACTTGATTTAACATGCGGCTACTTGCAAATCCCGTTAGATGTCGAATCTCGTCCTTTGACTGCCTTTCTTCATAGTTCAACCCTTTGCCAGTTTAAAAGAATTCTTTTGGATTGAAAACTGCGGGAAGTGGTTTTATAAGAGCGCCTAGTTTGTCGATCGGTCCTTTCAAAATTGCTTGAAAATAATTTTACAATTGAAATAGGGCAACCATCATTGTGTCAAAAATCCGTCGGATTTTTAGGTTTTATATTATCACCAAAGGTATACGACCGAATCCTGTTAAACTCGAGGTTATTCGAAACTTCGAGGAAGCGCATAATAAGTTACAATTACAGAAATTTTTAGGAGTTTGTAATTATTACCGGCAATTCAGTTTAAGCCATGCAAGATACGTGGTACCATTTAGAAATTTATTGAAGAAACATGTTCCGTGTACATGGAATGATACGCTCGCTCGTGCATTTAAACAGCTCGAAGATAACTTTCTTAAGGTGGTGCAGCTGTCACATTACTATTGCAATAAGATCTTTAAAGTACAGACAGACGCGTCTGACCATGGGATTAGCGGCGTACTGTATCAGGTAGGCGGTGAAGAAAATCATACATTAATATCATTAGTTAGCCGTGGTTTGACGTCGGCCGAGATCAATTATACAATTACGGAGAAAGAACTCCTTGCCATTATACAGGGTGTCCCAGAACTCAACGTCAAGCCGAAACGGGGTGACAGGATTGATTGTAACCATCATGAGAAAAATAAAAAAAAAAAATCTATCCCGTACAGTTTAAAAATTATGGGCATTTAAGAAAAACCTAGAAATTTGGTCAAACTGTAACCATTTTTCGGTTATTGTGGTTAATTTATATTATTTTTGTTCATTTAAACTTTGGAACCGTAACCCTAAATAACATTTCTAGAATCACAGTCAAAAATAATGACACAATTGCCCCAAGTTTCCTAGAATTAAGACTATTTGTTAAACTATGAATTTAAAATGTTCAAAACTTGTCTACTTTGAAAGGCCCTGCTTGAAAAAAAAGTACTAGAGTGCCTTGGCAAGTGCCATTAAAAGTTGGCGCATTTAATCAGGATTGTAAAATGGTACAATACTTGTTAGTTTCATACTAAAAAAAACGAGTAAAAAAATTAAAACCTCAAGTAACCCGATTTTTGCTAACCCATTTTACTCAGTTAAAATGTTTTTTATTCGCACAAGCTCTTGGTAGGATCTTAATTTTACGGCAAAATGATGAGAGAGATGGATAGTGGACATGTTTGCCATGAGTGAGCGAGACAGATAGTGACGCCACGCAGTGAGACGGAGATGCGTCGTTTAAACGAGTGCGAATAAAACAGATACAGACGCCATACCAAGCAAATGGCTACGCTACCAGTCTGACACCAGTTAGTACGTTTCGCTCATTCGTCTACTGCGCACCTTTCCGTATACGCTTGTGTTGATTTTGACAATTTTGTGTTGAAGTTGACAACTTTGGCTTCTCTTATTGGACTTGGATTTTTGTGAATTGGACTTGTTGATTACATACCGGCAACTTTGGCTTCTCTCTTTTGGAATTGGACTTTTGTGTTGGCATCCTTGTTGTCTACCATGCCTACGCGCTACACTTCACAAGAATATGCGAACATGCACCTCATTTATGGGGAATGCAGATGCAACGCAAGTGCTGCCGCTAGACTTTATCGTGAAAGATATCCAAATTTAGAGCGCTATCCGGATCACCGCGTGTTTGTTAATGTGCACCGTTGACTCACGGAGGGCGGCCATTTCCCGAATCAAATACGGGCTGGAGGTAGACCTCGCTTTCCTTACGAGGAAGAAGTGTTGCAAGAGGTCGCACATGACCCAAGTCTTTCCGTTCGTGTAATTGAAGAAAGAACGGGAATACTCAAAAGCACAGCATATCGTATTTTACAAAGAGCCGAAATGCATCCGTTTCACGTACAACGAGTTCAAAGTCTTCTCCCTCGAGATTATCCTGAAAGGATTTCATTTTGTAGAACAATGCTACAGAGGCATAATGAAAATCCCCAATTTATCCAAAAAATTCTCTGGTCAGATGAATCTACATTTAAAAAAGATGGTTACATAAACTTACACAATTTTCACGAGTGGCATGTGGAGAATCCACATTTAATGCGAGAAGACAGATCGCAGTATCGCTTTAAAGTAAACCTGTGGACCGGAATTTTAAACGGCAAAATTGTTGGGCCTTTTGAGCTGCCTGAGAACTTGAATGGCACGAATTACCTACATTTTTTACGAGAAAATTTACCAACTTTGTTAGAGGACGTACCACTAACAGATCGTCGCCACATGTGGTATCAACAAGATGGCTGCCCAGCGCATTACGCAATGCAAGTAAGAGATTTCCTTGACCTAGAATATCCGGGAAGGTGGATTGGACGTTCAGGCACCATCTCGTGGCCAGCCCGTTCCCCAGATTTAAATCCCCTGGATTTTTTTTTATTAGGGCATTCTCAAAGAAAACGTTTATTCAAAGCCCATTGAGAGCGTAGCCGAGCTGCGTGAACGAATTTCTCAAGCTGCTGAGGACATCAACTCTCGAGGATATGCCCGGCTAATAAGTAGATCTTTTTTAAGAACATGTAGGGCGTGTATTGAGGCTGATGGCAAACAATTTGAATATATGCTGTAATAAAACATGTTATTTCCCTATGTATCTGACTTTTATTCCAATAAACCTAAACTAGGTCAAGATTTTTCATTATTTTATTAATTTTACTTACTTTTGTTGACTTTGGTAAAAGTGGCGTCACTATCTGTCTCTCTCACTCATGGCAAACATGTCCACTATCCATCTCTCTCATCATTTTGCCGTAAAATTAAGAACCTACCAAGAGCTTGTGCGAATAAAAAACATTTTAACTGAGTAAAATGGGTTAGCAAAAATCGGGTTACTTGAGGCTTTAATTTTTTTACTCGTTTTTTTTAGTATGAAACTAACAAGTATTGTACCATTTTACAATCCTGATTAAACGCGCCAACTTTTAATGGCACTTGCCAAGGCACTCTAGTACTTTCTTTTTAAAGCAGGGTCTTTCCAAATAGACAAATTTTCAAATTCATAGTTTAACAAATAGTCTTAATTCTAGGAAACTTGGGGCAATTGTGTCATTATTTTTTACTGTGATTCTAAAAATGTTATTTAGGGTTACGGTTCCAAAGTTTAAATGAACAAAAATAATATAAATTAACCACAATAAGCGAAAAATGGTTACAGTTTGACCAAATTTCTAGGTTTTTCTTAAATGCCCATAATTTTCAAACTGCATGGGATAGATTTTTTTCTGATTTTTCTCATGATGGTTACAATCAATTCTGTCACCCCGTTTCGGCTTGACGTTGAGTTCTGGGACACCCTGTATATTCATTAAACAAATTTCGCACGTATTTGCTCCCTAGCTTCCCTTGATTCCCTAGCTCCCTAGCTCCCTATCTTCCCTAGCTTCCCCAAGCCTATTGAAATAATAACTGAGCATCTGAGCTTTACGTTTCTTAATAGAACCCCATTTCGAACTGCCCTATTATCGAGATGGAGTTTATTGATTCAAGAATATGATTTCGCGATAGTACACTTCAGTGGAAGTCATAATGTAGTTGTTGACTTTTTCAGTCGAAAACCGTGTTGTATGTCCCAAGAAGTGAAATCTGATAAAATTATTATAGCCGAAACAATGTCGTTTGGTAGTCCGAATCGCCAGAGCGCATCAATTGATGCCCTAATAATGATTTGCCATCTTGAATTATTCCCCCGCTTCAAGACAACAAGTGCGAAATCTGAGTGAGATACAAAGTCAAGGCGCTGATCTCATACGGCAAGTTTTTAAGAACCAAGAATCAGAACATTTGAAGCAATATCAGCAATACACGAATATAAGGTTTCACCATAGTAAGTCTCAGGAAAATTATACCTTAATAGTATCTATATCATTGCAAAAAGTAGTCATCAAAATGCATTTGTTAAAAGAGATAGATCCCGAGGTAACCACGAGAGGATTTTTTTCGATTTTTCTATTTTTCGTAGCACTTGAGAGCCAAAAAAAAACGATTTTCGCTATAAAAATCGGCTAATCTGTTATCGTAAAATTAATAATTATTTAAAAAAAAAACAACAAAGCTTCCGACAATACGTGGTGAATTATGTGAAGAAGTACTGTACAAAATTTCAAAACGATTGGTCCAGTAGATTTTGAGTTATGGCGTACACGGACTTCAAACATGACAAGTTTCAGAAAACGCTTTAAAGTTTTGCACACTCAAAAATAAAAAATAAAACTCGATAATTTTCTTATACTCACACAGAGTCGTCGAGTCATCAACATGATCTAGAACATGTTTTTTCATTTGTCTACGCAAAACTCTTCCTTCTTTACGTCGTGCGGCGCTTGCTCCTCTGCTCTACTAATTCGCAACTCGTCAACTTGTCGCGCATATTCGTGAGAACTTGGCCCTATACGGATGTGCATCGCTTGCATAAAGGCCAACAAAGCAGAAGAACCTTCATTGAAAGTACATGCAGCTACATTAGCTGCAATTTCAACAATTGTAGAGGTACCACTGACTGACTTTGGAGAGATTTTCCAAATAAGCTGATTGAGACTCTCATTATTATTTTGCGTAAAACCTCCAAGACATCGCTGCAAAAGTGCGTCCTTGCTCAAGTCCTTATAAATAGGCTCGATGTCTTCCAGAACGTCAGTAGGAATGGCTGTGTAGCTGTGTTTGAATGATTCTAGATCATCTGACCATTAGGCAAACAGGAGTTATGCTAGTACGTCTCCAGATAAATTAAAAATATCGGACGATACAAGTTTCGATGCACACGTCGATCCAACGGCAGGATACAACATTATTCAGTTTTTTCTTATTTTTTTTTCTACGTTACACCAATATGCGAAGTGTAAAGTGTGTGATAAACCTGGTTCATTTACGACATACGGACAGCGAGGACTCGCTTTAAGGCAGTACCTCCACAGGAGAATTGAATTAAGAAATGGTTGAAATTTGACATATATGTTATTTAATACATTATCCAAACATCTGTGCAATTTGAATAAGTTTGACCACCCCAAACCTAAGGTATTTACACTTAAATTTGGCTTGGTTTACACGTAATAAATGCGTTATGATGGGCAAACAGAGCATCATTAATTCTACCGCCAAAACTAAAATTAAGAAATTGATAAAAAACGAGGATAAGCTAGAGTAAGATATCACGAATAATGTGAAAAAAAATGAGAATCATTCACCATCTAGTTTCCAAGACATAACCATGAGAAGCCCTGACAATTTTGGTGCAAAGCCTGGCAAAGCTTGGCAAAGCCTGGACAGTCCCGGCAAAAAGTTCACTGGCAATAGTCGATCAAAAACACAATATAAAATATATTTTACGGCATTAAATGATATCCATCGTATTATCTACTAGTACCGAGTCAATATTGCGTAGTTTTTAATTTTATTTATTACTAATTAAACCAATTATCAATCTTTTAAACATGAACATGCTATGTAAACTTTTGGTTGAGATTTTCGCAGAGGAACTACCTTAAAACTTTGTGTTACTTGCGATTGCGAAAAAAAGTATATCAACCATGCCCGTGAATCTCAACTGAGTATGAAATCAATCGTCGTCTAGTGTATGTTATGGGTTTGATTGGTGTTCGATTGAGTGGCATCAACACGTTTTGTAGACTCATGGAACCAAGACATGGAATCAATTCCACTGTTTCTTATCAAATTCTCAATTCAGTCTCAATCGCGATGGAAACTATGTTCGATGTAGTGACGTGCAAGTCTGTTAGAGAAGAAAAACTCTTAAATGCTCAACACGGAGAACCCGAAGACGGTTTAACCGTTTCAGGTGTCGGCTCCTGACAGAAAAGAGGATTTTCTTCTCTTATTGGCATTATCTCGTTAATTTCCAAATGCTGTAATTTGAAAAAAGGAACAGAACACACGGTTGAATATAAAGCGTGGTATGAGGAGCAACACATTTGTAAAACTTTCAGAATGTTGCTTAATACAACACTGTATGGTGAATACTTTATCGTCAAAAAGTTGGAGTGCGTATTACACGTTGCGAAAAGAATTTTTAAGCGTGCTAGGGTTGCTAAGCAAACTCTTACACAGGTGAAAAAGCTGCATAGAAAGACGAAGAAGAACCTCCGGCAAAAAAAAGTGCAACCAAGAAAGTTGTAGTAAAGTAGAAAAAAGTCGTTATAAAAACAGTTCCTGTCGTTAAAACTCAAGATTTAACGATAAAATTAATGAAAGAATTGTCAACGAACTATGGATTAGCAATTCGAAGACACGCAAATTCTGTGGAAGATATGCGCAAGGAGATTTGGACAGGATACTATCATCAAATTTCAACTGACAGCAATCCACAGCATTCATACTGTTCGGACTCCTGGTGTAAATTCAAGAAAACCGTGAACAATAACACAGTTAAAACTTTCAAACATCCTCCTGTTCTCGCTAAAGATGTACAAGAAATTTTGAAACCGAACTACGAAGATTTGACTAAGGAAGAATTACTTGAACGTTGCCTGAGGGAAATACTCAAAACAACAACGAGAGTTTTAATAACTGCGTATGGGCAATGGTACCTAAACACATCTTCATTGAAAAAAAAGCTGAAGTTGCTTGCCGAACAGCTGCTTGCATTTTCAACGAAGGTTTACAACCGGTTTTGAAGATTTTAGAGGTGATGGGCGTCAAACTCGGGCCGATCGCTGCATAGTACGTCGCTAAACGCGATAGTGAGCGTATACGCGTAGCGAACCGCCGCAGCTCCGGCGCCTCAAAAGAAGCCAGAATAAAACGCAGAAACGCTGTATTAGATGAAAATGAACACTATGAAGCAGTAGAAGGCATGCTTTATGATGCAGGCATCGCTGATTAAGCACAGATAAACTCGTTTTCCTCGAAACAACGTTGTTTGACGGCTTGTTGATAAAATCTTCGAAACTCCTGAAATGTTAACCACATATTCTTTACAACAATAGCTATAGCGCATATCAGGGATTTTTTCAAATTTTTTAAATTTACCTTTTTTGCCAAATACGGTGAAAAAAACTTTTTTTTTAATGTCCGCTTTAAATGTCCCATTTGTTATTTTTGCATATATAAAAAATCCTATGATATGCGCTATAACCATTAACATACTGAATCTAACAACGTTTGATTTTTTTTTTGTTTCAGATGATCCATCTCCGAGATAATGAGGGAATTAGGCCGATTATTTTTACATGAGCTTCAAATCAGCATATAAAATAGGCAAAGTATGTCGAAAAAATTAAAAGAAAGTTGAATTGCACCACTCATTGTAGTACAGGTTTGATACCATATGAAGTTCACTATGGGAGATGAGTGGGTGATGAATTAAATATAATTATTGCATTTCCTGATAGTACAAGTGCATCACACGAGAAGAAATTATATTTAGCAAAGAAAAGTCTTCAAAAAAGTTTTGAATGGCGCAAAAGGAGTCAAAAGACCCGATCGTCTATCCAATTTAACGCAGGTGACCTTGTATTTTTACGTGTACCGCATATTCCAGCAGCATACAACCGATCGCATAACACATACACTTTTTCTTCTTTACGAGGGTCCGTATAAGATTAGTAAACGCATATGAACCAGTGCGTTTGTTCTTACCTATGTGCAAAATGACAAACTGAAAGGGACTTATAACCGAATTAGCCTCCGTAGATATTACGAATCGGTCGACTAGTTGATTAAGGCAGAACGAGCGCGCGCTTTTGATTTCTATCGATTTTGTTTAAATTTTAACCAGACATTGTTTTAGTGCGCATGTTTGAGTGATATTTCAGAACAGTCGACTATTTAGATTGGGAGATAATGGGTTCTAAAATGGCAAATTTTAACACTGCAGGGTCTCCATTGAAATTGAGATGGAACAATTTTCCATAAAAACTATTTGTCCCCTATAATAATAAGACATATGGCAACACCGCATTGTTCCACGTATCCAATGACGTAAATTTGGGTGGCATATTTAAAATAATATTGCAACACTGGTCAGGAATTAACATTCCCTCGGGACGGGCTATAGGGCTTTTAAACGGCGCGGCATCGATCGAGGGGGCCTGGGCGACCGTCGGCGGCGTCACGTGACGGGGCTCGCTCACCTCGGGTATCGACATGTGCGATTGATCGATTCGCGCTTCCTCCCTCGGTCGATGGCTCTGCGCGGTCCCCAATCGAAATTTAGAGTTACAGGTGCGACCACGTGTCCTTCTTTCCATCTACGCCTTTCCTTCTACATCGGGATCTTTACCTCGGGTTTCTCCATAGCTTTCGGGACAAAATTAACGGGAAAAGGACTCTACAGTTTTCGGGATCAAAACACACGAACGATTAAGTGGCTCTCGCGAGATTTACGCCTTCACGAGTGTCGGCTTTGCGAGCGCGGGGTCGCCGCCATTTTCGGGACTCGGTTTTTTTTTCGTTCGGGCTTGCCTCACCCGGGTTCTTTTCTCTTAGGGCCTTGTAACGACTACTGTGATCTTACATTTTAAAACAACACACATTTTACGCTTGCCTCTACGAGTTAATTAATTTAACCACCAAAAACAAATCCCGCATAAAACATTTGGTCCTTCGAGCCGGATCTGGTGACTCGTGGTTATGAGTGCAGTGATTTTGGCGTGTTCGTCACATTGATCGAGTGTCGGGAAAGCGTGCATTTGTGCATCGGGATTCAACACGTGGGCAGTAAGGCTTCACGTGGTCGAGGTAATTGCGCCGGTACCGGCTACGGTGAGTGTTCGGGAGTGTTCGTGACACATCAGGACAGTTCGGGTTTCTCGCGAATATTCGAAAAAGTGTTGCGTCAGCCACGCGGTGCGCAACTCAGTGCCGGCTCTCGACCCTCGAGGCCCTCGGACGTGCACGTGCACGGGATTGGTACAAGAGCGTAGCGAGCTACAGTCGCCCTCGGGCCACTCGGGTGCGCGTATTGTGCAGTGACGTAGCTAGGCTTGGGGCCCTTGCCAATTTGGGAACTTTCGGATATTTGGGCGCGTTTTCTCTCTCGGCGACGGGCCTGAAAGAGAGACGATAAGGCACGCGTCGGGCTATTAGAAAAATTGCTGACCAGGGCCTTGGAAACGGAGGCGGCCAGAACAACGTTGGCGACTGTCGAGAACATGCGGGACGCCAATCGGGATGGCTGGGACAAATTCGAGTCAGTGCACGAAGCCATAGGTGAGACATGCGATCTTGAGTTCTTGTCCTCAGATTATGTGACGGGAGATTGGTACACCACGGCGTTCAACACGTACAACTTGGTCACCTAACGGGTCGGGGTACTTCGGGAGCCGGCTGCGTCGTTCGCGTCGTTCGGGCACGTTGGGAAGCGGTCTCAAAACTTCGGTTCTGCTTTAATTGCCTCGGGAGACACAACGTCGGGTCTTGCCAAACGACGACGCGGTGTAAGGAATGTGAGCGAAAACACCACACCATGATCCACGTCGGGTGGTCAAAACTCGGGAATGTACCGGCAACTTCGGGAACAGCGGGAACGTCGGGAACATCGGGATCATCGGGAACTTCAGCAGCGGGGACGTCGGGAACAGCGGGAACGTCGGGATCATCGGGATCGTCGGGAACTTCAGCAGCGGGGACATCGGGATCATCATCGGAGACTCAGCAATGATATACAGCGGCATTAACGGGGGCAGCAACGGGATCATCACGGGCGGCGGTGCTACTGGCGACGGGTTTGGCGCATCTTGCGCTTCAAAACGGGTCCGTACACAAAGTACGAATGCTTGTCGATACCGGGTCGTAACTGTCATTCATTTCAGACAAGCTCGTACGTCACCTCATACTCCAACGAGAGTCGTCAACCGTCAACATTTTCGGGATTGGGGGCACACCGTCGGGCCAAACACGCGGGCTAGTCAGCTGTCATCTCCATCCATTCCATCGACTATCTAATAATAAAAACATACATTTTGTCCAAGTTCATACTTGTTCTTCCGTCATTTACTCTACACCACGGGATGTTGATCTGATCTTGGGAGCAGACGCATACGGGAAGCTAGTTCTACCAGAGGTTAGACGAGGACTTCCGGATTCTCCAATCGCACAAACCACTTTATTCGGGTGGGTCATTCTCGGGCCGGTGTCGGGCTCACACTCTCCTTCGGCTGTAGTTCACCACGCGGCGGTGGACACCGGATTCCAGGAACTGCAGTACCTCCTCTCCAAATTCTGGGTCCAAGAGGAGGTTCCAATCGATACGGGCTCACCTCTCACACCAGAGGAGCAAGAGTGTGAGGCACACTTTCGTTCCACGCATTCTCGGGACGAATAAGGTCGGTACATTGTTCGGTTGCCTGTTAAGACGGGTTCACCTCAGCTCGGGAATTCGTACGTTGCGGCGGCGGCAAGCTTGCAACGAATGGGCCGGAAACTATCGCGGGATTCGGGTTATAAGACGCTTTACGAAGCCTTTCTCGGGGAATATGAGTCAATGCAACACAGGGTTCGGCCTTCAGCTGAGTCGTTGCATCGGGACTTGGCCTATTATCTTCCGCATCACGGGGTGTTGAAGGAAAGCAGCATAACTGCTAAGCTACGGGTGGTATTTAATGGGTCAGCGAAAATGGGTTCGGGTCTTTCGCTCAATGACATACTGCACACAGAGGCAAAATTACAGCGGGACATAGCAGACGAGTTGCTTTGGGTTCGCCGACATCGTTACGTGTTTGCAACGGACATCACTAAGATGTTTCGGCAGATTCGGGTACATCGGGAATACTGGGACCTTCAACGCATCCTCTGGTCAACGACGGGCACGGGAATGTCGTTCCGTATCAGCTCACGACGGTCACGTACGGGACGAGACCAGCGCCATTCCTCGCCGTTCGGGTTCTTTTACAGTTAGTCGAGGATGAAGGGGAAACGTATCAGGAGGCTGTCGCCCCTCCTACCAAGGGGCGATACGTCGACGATATTTTTGGGGGCGCTAACAATATCGGGGAATTGACAACACAGGCGAGACATTTGATCGGGATTTGCTCGGCGGGCGGCATGCCCTTAGCCAAGTGGTAATGCAACAAACGGGACAAGGTCGGTGTGGCATCGAGTTATAACGCTTTACGGGCAATTGAAGACGTCGGGACGAAAACCCTCGGGATCTCGTGGCTCCTGGCTCGGACATATTCAAGTTTACCACTCTCCCTTACACTGAGGGTGCCGGGATCATGAAACGGGTTATTCTGTCGGAAATTGCCCAGCTGTACGATCCGCTGGGCTTTCTAGCGCCAGTCACAATTCGGGCGAAACTGCTACTCTCAAACTCAACAACTCTGGTTGGAAAAGTTGTCGTGGGACGACGCGGTCTCTACCGAGGTCGCGGAGGCGTGGGTCACATTTCGGCGGGAGGTAACCCACCACGGGATGATATCGGTGCCATGTTGGATCGGGATATCCACGGGCTTCTCGGTACAAATACACAAGTTTTCGGACGCTTCTCTAGTCGCAATGTCAGCGGTCGTCTTCTTATGGGCCACGGGTGCGGGTGGCAATACCTGGGTCTTGATGGTATGCGCCAAGACAAAAGTTGCTCTGTTGAAGCGCCTTGTCATTGCACGCTTGAAACTTGCGGCCGCACTAGTTCTTGCGAAGCTTACGCGGTACGTCCAGACGGTGCTGGACCTCGGGAGTGCGCCAGTGTATCTATGGACAGATTCATCGGTCACGCTGACTTGGGTTACGAGTCATCCATCGCGGTGGAAAGACTTCGTACGGAATCGGGTTACGGCTGTACAAGAGTGTGCATCTCGGGGCTAACAATCGTACAGCTCGAGCAATTTCAACCATGGCGGAACGGACCACATTAGTTAGCCAAATGCTCAATCCATTGGCCTCTATATTTCTCCGGGACGGCGGATCCAGCGGCGCTCGAAGAGCGACCGGGTCTCATCCACACAACCGCAACAAAACCATCTCGGGTCTACCTCATTCATCGGTATTCGTCGCTTACACGGTTGTTGCGGATAACAGCACTACTCTTCAAGGCCATCGCCAAGATGAGAGGAAGTTCACGCGGATCGACGGGAGCATACATCTCACCGGAAGACCTGGACCATGCACGGGTATATTGAGTAAAAGCCATTCAAGCAGAGTACTTCGAATCAGAGTTGAAAATACTCACGGGACCACACCTGCTTCCACGCACGCATCGACTCACACGGCTCACGGGCTACATTGACAACACCGGGACGCTGAGAGTGGGAGGACGGCTAAAACATTCGGGCTTACAACCCGAGTGCATCCACACGGCTATCCTACCTCGGGATTCCCCTCTCACGCAACTAATCGACGCGGATGCTCACCTCGGTACGTTCCACGGAGGAACACAGGTGACGCTGGCGTATATACGAATCGTGTTAAAGTGCGTTCGCTGTGCTCGGTTCCGGGCGGTAAAGGCACAGCAACTAATAGGACAATTGCCGGTCGCTCGGGTTACGCCATCTCGGGCTTTCTTATTCTCGGGCGTTGATTATGCGGGGCCAGTATCGCTTAAAACCTGGCGCGGTCGTGGGAGTCGGGTTCAGAAGGATTGGCTATGCATCTTCGTCTGCCTTGCAACGTCTGCATTACACTTGGAGATTGTTACAGATTTATCAACAGAGACGTTCATCGCGGCCTACGGGAGATTCATCGGGAGACGAGGAGTGGTCACACTGTATACAGCGACTGTGGGACCAACTTCCGAGGCGCTAGTGCGGAGCTGAAGAAGCTGTTCAAGGCCGGGACTCGGGAGTCTGAGCAAATTCCTCAACTCTTGGCAAACGGCGGGACTACTTGGGTCTTCAATCCACCGGGAGCTCCACACATGGGCGGGAAATGGGAGGTGGCGGTTAAAACCGTCAAATTCCACCTCCCGCGGATCATCGGGGAGACGAGCCTAACCTACGAAGAATTTACAACCCTTCTGGTCTAGGTAGAGGCTGTTCTCAATTCACGTCCGCTGGGGCCTATATCCGAAGACCCTGAGGACCTCACCGCACTCACACCTGGGCACTTCCTCATCGGGAATGCGCTGACGGCAGTGCTGAAGCCTTCATACCGGGACATCAATCCAGGCAGGTTGTCGCGCTGGCAGTTCATCCAGTCGTGCGTACAACACTTCTGGGATCACTGGTCTGCGAGCTATTTGCAGCGCCAGCCGGCCATTTCCAAGTGGCAACACCCTCGCAACGAGATTCGGGTCGCGTCAATGGTGCTGTTGACCGACGGGAACCTACCGCCGGCAAAATGGCCGCTTGCTCGGGTCACCGAGCTGCATTCGGGAACTGACGAGCTAACACGGGTGGTGTCCATCAAGACGGCGTCCTCCAGCTTCACGCGACCAGTGGCGAAGCTGGTCGTACTTCCTAACAGGACTTCCTAGCTTCAATCGATAGCTCGGCTGCCGATGGCGGGTGGGATGTTCGGGAATTAACATTCCCGCGGGACGAGCTTTAGGGGTGTGGAACGGCGCGGCATCGATCGAGAGGGCACGGGCGACCGTCGGCGGCGCCACGTGACGGGGCTCGCTCACCTCGGGTATCGGCATGCGCGATTGATCGATTCGCGCTCCCTCCCTCGGTCGATGGCTCTGCGCGGTCTCCAGTCGAAATCTAGAGCTACAGGTGCGACCACGTGTCCTTCTCTTCATCTACGCCTTTCCTTCTACATCGGGATCTTTACCTCGGGTTTTTCCATAGCTTTCGGGACAAAATTAACGGGAAAAGGACTCTACAGTTTTCGGAATCAAAGCACACGAACGATTAATTGGCTCTCGCGAGATTTACGCCCTCACGAGTGTCGACTTTGCGAGCGCGTGGTCACCGCCATTTTCGGGACCCTTTTTTTTCATTCGGGCTTGCCTCACTCGGGTTCTTTTCTCTTCGAGCCTTGTAACAACTACTGTGATCTTACATTTTAAGACAACAAATAAAGACAACACACATTGTACGCTTGCCTCCACGAGTTAATTAATTTAACCACCAAAACCAGATCCCGCATAAAACAAAAACAAATTTTTAATTGGAAGTAATTTTTAATTGAACAAAGTTTTTCATTAGTTATTAATTAAGTAACACTTTGATTTGTTAATGAAGATAACATAAACAATATAATATATTAATATTTATACCACCAATATTTTTTTATAATAAAAGTTTTTAACTTTAGGAACACGATAATTTTTTTTCTCGAAATATCGAACAATACTGTTCTGCGGCGTTGCCATATGTCTTATCATTATAGGGGACATATATTTTTTACGGATAATGATTCTATCTTTACTGAACGTTTTTCGTAATACTGAATAGTAAAAGCAATCCAAACTTTTTTCACTCTTTCCTAACTAGTTTGCTATCAAATCATAATTATTTTTCTTCAAAATTTATAAACACAATAGAACGGTACGACGAATTATGTGACCTGACTTTCGATCAATGCAGATTCTGCAGTGTTCAAAGTTGCAATTTTAAAACCCATTGTTTCCCGATCTAAATAGTCGACTGTTTAAAAATTTCACTGAAACATGCATAAGGATGTGAACAATGGCTGGTTAAAGGTTGAACGAAATCTATAGAAAGCAAGAGCGTACGCTCGTTCTACCTTAAGGGGTGAGTGCAGTGAGAAATTTCAAAAAATGGATTTTTTTACTTTTTATTGAAGTATGATGTTTCGAAAATATTCCCTGAAAATTTTAAAGTCAATCCGATGAATAGTTTCCAGGATATGCCACAATCAGTGAAGGGGCGTCGGGTCCCCATGGCAGGTAGCGGCTGACAAACGCACAAACGATAATACCCGGGAAGGCATAATGCTTCGAAGACAACAACAAATGTATATTTTGGAAGCTTCGACATCGGCAGATGCTCTATTGTATGGGCCAGGAATTGATGATTTGATGTAATTTTTTAATTAGTATTTCTATACATAAATCAAGTGTAAAATTGGAAAACTCTTTTAGAAATTTTCAAAAATGTATAACTCAAGAAGCATGAAATTTAGCAAAATTTTATAAATAATACTTTCGTTTTAAAATGTCCAAAATGTTTTTAAAAAAATTCATCCCGAAAAACTTTAATTTTTGACAAACCGTTTTAACAATTGGCTATAAACAATTGGATGCTCGACTTTTCGGCAAAAATTGTGATATTCGGATTCAGCGGATCTAAATACATAAAAAAAGTTTAGCTTCATCCATCGAGCTCAAAACTTTACGAACGTACAATACCGCATCCACATCGAAAAACTTTAAACGCGTTTTTCTCGAAACTGTGTTTTTCAAGTCGGTGACCACTATAATTCAATAACTACTCGATGGATTTTGATGAAATTTGGCGTGCTTATTGATAGCATGAAAAACTAGTCCTTAATCGAAGGATTTTCATTTTTGTTGAAAATTTATATTTTTTTTAAACACACAACGAGCGATTTTTTGGTCGCAAATCTAAAGTTATCTGTCGGGAGCCGCCATTTTGTTATTTTTTTAAAAAGCTTCAATTAAAGACTAAATTTATTATTAAACGACTGATTTTTTTTTGTATTTTATTTCAGATGATCCAGTGAAATTTTACGATGGTTACCGCAAAGCACGACATGCCGAATGGGGTCCGACAAAGATGGCGATATTTTTAAAAATAATCAATATTTTTCTTGGAAATGTCGTACAAGTCAAGTTGAAATATAACATAAAAAGTCTGTATAACCACTTTTGTAAAACAAACTTAATAAATATAAAAAAAAATTATTGAAAATGCTCGTTTTTTCACGCCTCCGACTGCATCTCACCCCTTAAGGCGGCCCTCTAGTTTCTCGGCTGTTTTTTTACGGCTTTTTCAATAATTTTTTACGGGCAAAGCATCGAAATAATCAATCTCATTGTTTTTGCATAATCTTTATTAACATTTAAATAAGCTTTACAAATTTTTTGAAGTCCAAATATCTAATAGAATAAAAGTTATAGTGGCCGACAGGAAGACATCAAGTAAAATAGGTGCTTGACGGTGGCCAAGAACGCGGCTGTTCTGCTTATCTGAAATCAAAAAACCAAACGGCATTTTAATCTTCATATTTAAGACTAGCGATTGAACTAGAGTGAATTCTAAATTACAAAAATTGACTTTTTTATACACTTTCGAAAATTGCATTCTATTTTTTACTCATTTTTTCTTAAGTTTTTCGCTCGTACAAAAAAACTGTCGAAGCAATCATGATAATCCTAGTTCAATCGCTGGCTTATAACATACTAAAGATGCTGTATAAATTTGAACAAGATCGGTGCAGTAGTTTCTGAAATATGGTGGTAACCGTTTCGAAAAATGGTGTTTCGCGAAAAATGCGTTTGAGTTCACGCATGTGATTTATACTAAAAATTTCATTTCACCGTCAATCTGATATGCCTGGACCATACAATAGGCCTTCCTCTTCTTCTTGGAAGTCACGCAAAGCTGCTCCGTCTGCCCTTTTCGCGATTCGGGCCTGTTTTACAACATCACTCGTGCGCCATTCTGAACGGTCGATCCGAGAGCTATCACGCTGTTGAACATATCCTTTAGCTTGTGGGCCGATTTTCACTCCCATGGTTTCCAAGGTCTTCAGGATAGATTTGAATCCTTCGTTGAAGATTATGACAGCGAGAAACATGGCGATTTCAACCACTGTTGGCCCAGAATAGAGGTGCTTCGGAGCAAAAGTCCAGATTAACGAATTGAGCGACTCGTTATTATTTTGAGTTTCCGCTCCCAGGCATCTGCTTAACAATTCTTCTTTGGATAAATCCTCATAAATTGGCTTTATAACTTTTTGAACTGATTCAGAAAGAGGCGGTTTATTGTGTTTGAATTGCTCAGCCTCTCCGAGAAACTCATCTCTGCGCTATTTGCACCAACTAGATTCGCCTGCAGAACAATTTTGATGCTGTGGATTGCTGTCTGTGGAAATCTTGTGAAAGAATGTTGCCCAAATTTCTTTTCTCATTTCCTCGATAGAGTCTGGATGTCTCCGAATAGCTAATCCATACTACGTTGTCATCTCACCAATGAATTTATCAGTGAGTTTTCCTGCACCTTTCCCACCAATGCCTTTATTAAATTTTTTTGCATTTCGGAGCCGACTCCCCATCCTCTTTTCAACGTGTCCAACACACTCTTTTTTTACAACAACAACATCTTCTCCATATGGTTCTGCCTTCAAAATACCGTTGAATGTCTTGCTGTCACCATCTCCTATGTATGTCGTATATCGAACTTGATGTTTATCTACTGAACGAGAAAACATTTTTACAACTGCATCTATTTCCATTTTCCTAGAACTTCCAGTATGATTTCGAGTACAATTTTCTTCATGATCAGCGAGCCATCCTGTATATCCAACTGGATCACTATTTTTTTTAATTTTTCCACAAATTTCATCCAGCACAAAAACTACTTATTACACACGCATCAACCACTTTACCGGCGTACTTGGTAATTAAAGTTGAAACTCCGAATAAAGATGAAAATCCTCTTTTTTCCATGTGCCATCTCCAGATACGGTGAATTCATTTTCTGCTTTTCCTTGTTCTTGAAGGACTTCCTTTTCATGATTAACCGCAATCGACAACACTGTATCAAAAACGGCCGAAGAAGCTGAGTGAATATTTTCTAATATGGAATATTACGCGTTCAAAGCAAAACCTTGACCCATATCCATCAGTCCACAGAAAATTCTATAGCCTTCATAACCGACTCCCAACAAACGCATCACGAAAACTAAGCGACGATTTGAAGTTGATGGAAAGTTACCGTACTTTTGCACTCTTTACAAATAATAGCCGAAGAAATGGTTGAAAATACACTCACAAAATTCAAAATACAATACAAAACAGTCTGTTCAACGTTCACTTCAAATTTTTTATTTTGACGAAGTTTCTTCGCTGACGCCGATGTAAACGACTTGTCTTGTTCAAAAGTGTGTCGGTTGCCTGCGAATTTTCGCTTTTTATGTCGATCGTAACGAGCCGGGCCGTCTCTACTTCCTTTCTTTAACAATTTGAAAATTATTTTCAACAAATCAGTTACGTGCGACTCGCAAGAGAACATATAGTACGCTTCGCAACTGCCACAGCAAAACTGAACTAACGGACGCTTCACGGCGTCTTAACCCATTAACGCCCAAGAATCGCGATTTCTTCCTTCAATTTCAAGCCAGATTTTTATTATATAAAAAAAATCATAAAAAATGAAGAGATACGTTCCCTAGTATTTTCGGGGGTGCTCTTTCAGAATCTGGGGTCAAAATCGGGTTTTGTCCATTAGGAAAAAAAATATGGCGGCTTTTAAACAAAAAAAAAACAGGAAAAATCGATGACACTTTTTTTTCAAAATTTTTTTTCACCTCGAAACCGTTGAAAACTCCGGTTTTCTTTTCAACCATGGGTGCATAGAATAGTAACGATTGAACAATCAATTTTTTTAATTCGTCGTTGTCAACATTTTCACCCCCAAAATGGCGCTTTTCACCCCCTGAGTGACGCGAAAAAATTTCACGCTCGGTGTCCCAAATGAAAGGTAGTTGAATTTGGACGAAAATTGGTACTCGGAGGTTTCTGAGGTCGCTGACTAGGATTCTGTTCTCAAAATTCCGAAATTCAAAATGGCCGATCCAATATGGCGGACACAAATGCAAAAGTTCATTTGGATTGGATAAAACATGGCACGCGGGGGTTTTCGAGGTCGCTGATTATGATTCTGCTCTCAGAATTCCGAAATTAAAAATGGCGGATCCAATATGGCGGACACAAATGCAAAAGTTCATTTAAATTGGATAAAACGTGGCACTCGGGGGTTTTCGAGGTCGCTGATTATGATCCTGCTCTCAAAATTCCGAAATTAAAAATGGCAGATCCAATATGGCGGACACAAATGCAAAAGTTCATTTGAATTGGATAAAACGTGGCACTCGGGGATTTGCGAGGTCGCTGATTATGATTCTGCTCTCAAAATTCCGAAATTAAAAATGGCGGATCCACTATGGCGGACACAAATGCAAAAGTTCATTTGAATTGGATAAAACGTGGCACTCGAGGGTTTTCTAGGTCGCTTATTATATTTCTGCTCTCAAAATTCGAAAGCCTTTGGGTATTTAAATACCTGGTATTTTCAGGTATTTGAATACCCAAAGGCTTTCAACCCCTGAGTGCCACGTTTTATCCAATTCAAATGAACTTTTGCACTTGTGTCCGCCACATTGCATCCGCCATTTTGAATTTCGGAATTTTGAGAGCAGAATCATAATCAGCGACCTCGAAAACCCCCGAGTGCCACGTTTTATCCAATTCAAATGAACTTTTGCATTTGTGTCCGCCATATTGAATCCGCCATTTTGAATTTCGGAATTTTGAGAGCATAATCATAATCAGCGACCTCGAAAACCCCCGAGTGCCACGTTTTATCCAATTTAAATGAACTTTTGCATTTTTGTCCGCCATATTGGATCCGCCATTTTTAATTTCGGAATTTTGAGAGCAGAATCATAATCAACGACCTCGAAAACCCCCGAGTGCCACGTTTTATCCAATTCAAATGAACTTTTGCATTTGTGTCCGCCATATTGGATCGGCCATTTTGAATTTCGGAATTTTGAGAACAGAATCGTAATCAGCGACCTCAAAAACCTCGGAGTACCAATTTTCGTCCAAATCCACCTACTTTTCATTTGGGACACCGAGCGTGAAATTTTTCGTGTCACTCAGGGGGTGAAAAGCGCCATTTGGGGGTGAAAATGTTGACAACGACGAATTAAACAAATTGATTGTTCAATCGTTACTATTCTATGCACCCATGGTTCAAAAAAAACCGGACTTTTCAACGGCTTCGAGGTGAAAAAAAATTTTGATAAAAAAGTGTCATCGATTTTTCCTGTTTTTTTTTTGTTTAAAAGCCGCCATATTTTTTTTCCTAATGAACAAAACCCGATTTTGACCCCAGATTCTGAAAGAGCACCCTCGAAAATACTAGGGAACGTATCTCTTCATTTTTTATGATTTTTTTTATATAATAAAAATCTGGCTTGAAATTGAAGGAAGAAATCGCGATTCGTGGGCGTTAATGGGTTAATCAATATTCGAAAGCTTCTCTCAACGGTCTCGGCTCCCCTTTACTCGGGCCTAATTCACAAAAGGTTCAGGTAGCAGTTAGATTCAGGCATATCAATACAATGGTCAGCGCCGCTCGGTTTTCGGAGCAGCCGGCGCGCGCTCCGTATACCTGCTCCGTTCCAGGGCTGTAACTTGTGAACGACTTCGAATATCGAAAAATACTTTCGCACACATTTGCTACACATGTTGTAGATATGATTTATGAAAAAGAAATCGATTTTTTCGACCCGAGAAACTAGAGGACCGCCTTAACTGACGATTACAGCGATAACTGCGTAGTGTTGTATGAAATAGTATTATTTGCTTATGTATATTTATTGAGACGGAAAAGACCGTCTCATCAACGAACCAATAGACTATGGCCCCAAACATTTAAAGGAGTTAACCGATTTCGGGAAAAGGAAGGGGTAAGGGAAAAACAGAACAACACCAAAACAGGGTCACGTTGGTCGAACCGACAGAAAAACGAGGTATAAGCATGCTAATTAAATTAATGGCTGACAATAACAAAGGGAAAGTAACGGCCACACAGCACAGCAGCAAAATTTATTTAGACTTTACATTAATTGAATTAGAGAAATACAGAAGAGAAGGGGAAGAAGAAGCAGTAAAATCGGGATAACCCATTAATCTAATTAAGGGAAGACGGAATAGAAGGGAAATGAAAAAGCGTTAAAATCAGGATATAAAAGGACGAGAATTTTCGAGGAAAGGCACTTCTTTCATCCCTCGTGAATCGACTAGTACTGCTTGGCAAAGTACATCACTAGTGGACAGGAAACGCTGAGAGCACGAAACGTTGACAAACAAGGAAAAAAATGAGTCACGCCTAAAAAGCATTAGAACACTCTGTTCGTTTTTGGACATTAATAAGTGCTGCTGGACCGAGTACATCCCTAATGGATCGGAAACGCCTGGAACACGGAACGTTAAAGAACAAAAAAGAAGAATTGAAATGAATTTATTTTTAATACGAAAATATTGGAAAATCAAAGAAAAATAAAAAGAGCAATACGGAAAGTGAACAATTTAAGTGTAGCGAACAATTATCGCTAAATAGGTAGGAAAATCATGGTAAGAGAAAATAAAGTCCGAGAAGGTATTCTAACGAGCGAGCGTTACTGATAGGTATACCAGAAGAATATTAAATTTGGAAAATACGAGAAACGTTATATTAGGAGAAAAGAAAGCGCATATTCAAATATTGTACGCGGCCGTCATACGAAACACACACACACACACACACACGGGCGCGCGCACACGCACACACACACAGACACACACAGACACATGCACGCACACGCACGCACACGCGCACACACACGCACACGCGCGCATGCACACACGTGCACGCACACAAGCACACACGCACGAACACACACACACACACACACACACACACACACACTGACACACGCACACACGCATACACACAGACACATACATGCATATCCAGTCACGGATTACTTTCTTAAGTCTCTGCGTAAAGCATATGGCAGGACTCAGACCGCGGTGGTACGACTCATGGTGCCTGCTGCCCGGAAACTTCTGGATACAGGAATCATCCGAGTCGGCTGGTGTAATTGCAGAATTCGAGAGGTGGTGAGACCACTAAAGTGTTTCAAGTGCTGGAAATATGGACACTTATCACGGAACTGAAAGAGCAACGTCGACCGGGCTGAAGACTGCATCAAGTGCGGTAACACTGGCTACAAAGTTGCCGAATGCACAGCAAGCGCAAAGTGTGTCATATGTGCAGAAGCGCGAGATGGGGCACCCACAGCCCACATCGTAGATAGCAGCCGATGTCCAGCGTATACGCGGGCTCTCCAGGCTCTCCAGGCACTCCAAAAACGATGCAAATGAGAGTACTCCAGCTCAACCTCAACCATTGTGAAGCAGCACAGGACTTGCTCATGCAGACTGTGCGCGAGCTGAAGCCTGACTTGGCGATACTTTCGGAACCATATAGACATCTAGACACGCAACCTTGGGAATCTGATGCAAGTGGAAGGCCACAATTTGGTCCTGCGAAAAGCTTCCATTTTAGGATCTTGCGAGTCGGATGGAAACTGGTTTTGTGAGAATAAAAGCCAAAGGAGATCATTTCTACAGTTGTTACGCGCCGCTTAGCCTGACGACTGATGAGTTTGAGAATTTTCTCGACAACTTAGTCGCAGACGCTAAACAACGCTTCCCGGTAGCCATAGCCGGAGATTACAACGCGTGGGCTATGGAATGGGGTAGTAAAGTCTCGAACAGGAAGGGCCAAACCCTGCTTGAGGCTATGTCCTTATTGGATGTAGTACTACTTAATGCAGGTACAAAGCCCACTTTTGTTAAAGGTGAAGCCTCCTCTATAGTGGACCTCACTTTTGTGAGTAGTGACCTGGCCAGAGGAAACCGGTGCCACTGGGTAGTCAGTGATATCTACACTCATAGTGATCATCAAGCGATTCTCTGGGAGATTTGTGGAGACTTCAGCAGAACAGCAAAGGCACCGAAGACAAACGGGAAGGGCTGGAAAGCGAAAATGTTTGACGTGGACTTGTTTCGTGAAACTTTTGACACCAGCCCCTTCGCAGCGGAAAGTGCAACCAAGAAGGTCGAGGTGGTCATGCAGAGGATCACCGAAGCATGCGATGCCACAATGCCACGGAAACGAGATGTCTACTTCCGACAGGCGGTACATTGGTGGAGCGAAAAAATTTCCGGCCTCCGAAGGAAGTGTCATCGAACTCGCCGCCTAGCGCAACGAGCTCGAGGCAAACGCTCGTTCCCCGATTTGGAAGAACAGCACAGGAAGGCGCGCTTGAAGCTTAAGAAGGCTATCAAGCAGAATAAAGCTGAAAGCTGGGGCGAACTGCTCAGCGAGGTGGAAGACGCTCCCTAGAGCAGGCCGTACATAGTAGTAATGACTCGGCTTAAAAGCCAGCCAATGCCATCGCCTGTGAACGCAGCCCTGCTGGAAAAGATTGTTGCACATCTATTCCCGGAGCAACCCGAGGAGGACTACCAGCTCGAGGAGGATGTCGATGAGGACATCCCAGCCATTATTGAAGAACTTCTTACGGCGATAGCCAGGGTGGGCAACAATAAAGCCCCCGACATGGATGGGATACCCAACATCGCACGCAAGGCAGCGATCAAGTTGGCACCGGCAATATTGCTGGGCATGGACAATGCGTGTCTCAAGGAAGGAATCTTCCCCGACAAGTGGAAGTGGCTGAAGTTAGTGCTCCTCCCGAAAGGGAAGAAGTCACCGGACGAACCACTGTATGCTAGATATCGCCGGAAAGATTTTCGAGCGCATCATCCATAACAGGATTGAGAAGGTCGTGGACCCTCTACTGGCGGAGGGCCAGTTTGGCTTCAGAAAAGAGCGCTCTACTCTGGATGCCATTATACAGTGGTGAAGCAGGCACAGGAGTCGACTGCGGGGAAATGATGGGCAAGAGGGTCCAAGAAGTACTGCGCAGTTGTCGCTCTCGACGTCAAAAACGCTTTCAACTCGGCGATATGGAAGTGTATCATGGATGCCCTAAAAACATTAGGTGTACCATGATATCTACCGAGAATAGTGGCGAGTTACCTACGTAATAGGTGGCTCATGTACGACACAGAGGATGGACCGAAGAAGTATAGGGTGACTGGAGGAGTTCCTCAGGGCTCTGTACTTGGACCGCTTCTGTGGATCATCACATCAAATCACCGCACTCTTCGGCGAAGCTTTCGCCAAGATAAAGGAATGGATGTCTTCTGTTGAACTTCAGCTTGCGGCCCACAAAACAGAAGTACTCCTCGTATCCAGCAGGAAGGTGATGGAAACGTTGACGCTCAGGGTTGGAAATGCCGAAATAACATCCCAACCATTTATTCGGTACCTGGGTGTGATTCTCGATGCGAGGCTGAACTTCAAAGAGTAAAACAAGCAGATCAGCAGAAAGGCCGCTGGGGTGGCTACCACACTGGCGCAACTCATGTCTAATGTCGGTGGCATCAGACAGAAGAGGAAGAAACTGCTGTCATTAGTGACGACCTCAGTGCTCACCTATGGTATACCCATATGGGCTGATGCACTGAAAATCCAGGAGTACCGCAGGAAGGCTGCAGCAACGTATCGCGTCAGCGCCTTGAGGGTAGCCTGTGCATTTCGCACTGTCTCCGAGGACGCTAACAACGTTATCGCGGGAATGCTGCCTATTGAGGTGCTCGCCGAGGAGCGTAGATCGATGTACCAGCAAGAGGGAGCTAGAAACCCCAGTTATGCAAGGACAGAAGCGAGAGCAACCAGTTTCAACCAGTGGCAGACAATGTGGGATGCCTCTACCAAGGGAAGGTGGACACATCGACTAATCCCGAAGGTGGAGATATGGGTGAACCGTCTACACGGGGAGTTCAACTGTTATCTCACTCAAGTGATCTCAGGACACGCCTGTTTCCGGGCTTATCTCTATAAGTTTAATTATGAAGATTCCCCGGACTGCCCAGCATGTGTAGCAGTCGAGAAGAACGCTTAGCATGCATTGTTCCAATGCCCACGTTTTAGTGCCTCCCGCGCGATAGTCGAAGATAAGCTGGAGACACGCATCACCCCGGACAACCTGGTTGAGTTGATGCTGACGTCAGCAGTCGCATGGACAGCGGTATCGGCTTATGCTGCCGCAGTAATGAAGGAGGAAGCGACTTGCAGATCGCGCGAGGAAGAAGACGACGCCGGAAGACCAGTCATTCATAGATGCAATCAGCGACATGAACCCCTAAACCACTCATACTATCTCGAGTGGAACGGGGGATGTAAGGTCTTCTGACAACACTGCAGGAAGAGCTACGGCTAAAGCCTCTCCCGCGATGTATTACCTAGCGGTCTTCCCGCGGGAGAATTTATAAGGCCACAGAGGAACGGGGGTTTTTAGTCGGTGCAAGCCCGACACACGGCAATTATTTGCTACGGTGCGGAGGCCTTTTCCCGCTAAACCTCTTTAAAAAAAACCACACACACACACACACGCACAGACACACAAAGAAGAAAAAGAAGATAGAGAAGAAGAAAGAATAAGAGAGATAATAAGAGAGAGATTAAGAGAGAGAATAAGAGAGATGATAGAGCTGACTGTGGAACATCACACAATTACGTCACAGCCCAGTATAAAATACCTGGGTCTGATGATCGACGCACGACTCAGCTTTAAAGAGCACGTAGAGTACGTCGTTGGCAAGGCGGGAAAGGTTAGAGCGGCGTTAGCGCGACTGATGCCAAACATAGGCGGGCCGAGGCAGGCGAGGAGGAAGCTACTGGCATCAGTGGTCACTTCGGTCCTGACCTATGATATTGCCATGTGGGGCAATGCATTGACTACCGAGAAGTACCGACGAAAGACGGCAGCGGTCTACCGGCTCAGCGCCTTAAGGGTTTCCTGTGCGTTTCGCACAGTTTCGGAAGATGCAGTGTGCGTACTCGCGGAAATTCCACCTATAGAGATCCTGGCCGAAGAGAGAAGATCCCTATACCACCAGAGGAGGTCACCGGCAGGACTCCAAGATGAGCACAGACAAGAAATCGGGAAACGCAGCCTACAACGCTGGCAGCAAAAGTGGGATGCATCCGTGAAGGGGAGATGGACGTACCGCCTAATTCCCCAGATAGATGGTTGGCTGAACCGCAAACACGGGGAGGTCAACTACTACCTGACACAGATGGTATCAGGCCACGGCTGCTTCACAGCATACCTGCAGAGGTTTGGTCACGACGAGTCTGCGGACTGTCCAAATGGATGTGGAGTATCAGAGGATGCTGAACACGCCATTCTTCCAGTGCCCACGATACCAAGAAGAAAGAGAGGAACTGGAGGAGGTACTAGTGGAAGCACCAACCCCAGCGACCTTCGTGGGACTCATGATGAAATCAGAAAAGAACTGGGTAGCGATTAGTCGTTTCGCTACGGCGGTGCTCAAGAAACTGCGCTAAGAAGAAAAGAAGAGAAGAAGCGAGACAGCGCCGATAGCCGCTGATGCTTGAAAAAGAGGAAGAAAGCCAGTCGGCATCATCGGAGGAATAGCTATGGCTGTGATCACTCCCGCGAAGTAATGCTTGGCGGCGGTCCCGCGGGAGTACAATAGGTCAGTGAGAAAGAGGTTCAGGGTTTTAGTTGGTACTGCAAGTGCGCGAGTCCAACACACGGGTTGCATGGAACCCGTTACAACGGGTTGCATGCAACCTACGGTGCATAAAGCATTTCCCCCCTCTTGAAAATTAAAAAAAAACACACACACCCGCACGCACGCACACACACACACACAAGCACACTCACACACGCACGCACACTCCCACACGCACGCACACACACGCACGTACGCACGCACGCATGCACACATACACAACTGCACACATAATTTCGAAATTTTCCCTCCGCACACATTTTCAGGCGCACGCTATTACAACGCATTCCCCTATCCCTTCCCTCTACGCTGCCTGTCCGCTGTAGCGCGCACCTGAAATTGGCTTTTTATTTTAATTCATAATTAATTATCTATGCGTCTGATCAAAAAATGACTGAGAACTTTTCGTCTCAGAATTTTTTTCCTACCCGATGCGTACGTTACTTCTGGGTACAGAGTTCTGGAACACCCTGTGTGTGTGTGTGCGTGCGTGCGTGCGTGCGTGCGTGTGTGTGTGTGTGTGTGTGTGTACAGGGTGAGGCACTAACTGTTGCCACCTTGAATATCGCTGTAATTATCGACGTCACAAAAAAATGTTAGAAACAAAAGTTGTACCGTACGAAAAGCGTGATGAAATGCGACTATTTTTTTTATCTCACTGGAGGCGCTGTCGCACAATAAAGATCACCTGCACTTTTTTCAGTGGGAAGGTATATTTTTTTTCAACTATGTTGTAGAGCATCGAAAACTGCATAAAAAACATTTAAGGGCCAAAGCTGTTCAAGATCATTTAATATCAAAAGGTGACATGAACTTTCTTTTTATGTGAAATTACCTTTATTCACAGCAGATGTTCCAAGTGATTGCCATTGGAATCAATGCAGTATCGCAATCTCCTCATCACGGATTGTGTAGAATTTCTTATCACTTCGGCACTTATTGAATCACAGGCTCGAAGAATTCTCTCACGCATATCACCCGGCCTAGGTGGACGTTCTTGATAAACAAGATCTTTCAAGTATCCCCACAAGAAAAAGTCCAGAGGCATCAAGTCTGGCGAGCGAGCCGGCTACGATACAGCTCCTCCGCGTCCAATCCAACGATTTGGAAATCTCTTTTGCAATTCATTTCTAGCTATCAGCAAAAAATGTGCCAGGCACCTATTGTGTTGATACCACATTCTGTTTCTTATTTCTAAAGGTATTTCTTCCAATAACGGACCTTATGTTTCTTGAAGGAATGTGGTGTACTTCCTACCATTAAGATTCCCTTCGATGTAATAAGGGCCTTCGTGCCTATTCCCAATAATCCCACACCATACATTAACCGACCACGGTCTTTGGTGTACAATTTGCCGCAACCAATGTAAATTTTTAGTTGACCACAAATGCATGTTATGCAAGTTAATATTTCCATGATTCGTAAATGATGCCTCATCAGTTAATAAAATCCGATTAATAAATGAGTCATCTCTCTGAATCTGGCGTTGAGCCCATCGGCAGGATTCAGTGCGATTCATGAAATCCGTACCAGTTAATTCCTGGTGGAGACTGATGTAGTAAGGATGATATTTATGACGATGTAGAACACGTAGAATACTTGTTTGACTTACGCCAGATTCGCTCGCAATTTGACGATAACTCGCACAAGGGTTTCGATGGACGGCGGCAAGAACACCAATTTCCGTTTCTTCGTTAGTAACTCGCTTTTGTCGGTTACTTTCCCGATGGGTTAAGCATCCAGTTGTCCTCAGTTTAGTGTACAAAATTTGAAATGTACGGCGTGTAGGATGAGAACGTTCAAGAAAAATTGCAGCGTATAAGTCTCTAGCTCTCACTGCATTTTTCTGACATTCTCCGTAAAGTAGAAGCATATCAGTTTGCACTTCAAAAGAATACATCATTTACACTCGCTTGATTTATTAATACTAGTCTCACCATTCTTACTATCGTTATGTTGGGTTTGTTTGGGCGAAACATTGTACAACGTTGCGTGTACATTGTAGGTTTAGTGCCGTTGTTTACATACAAGACAATGGCAAGACTTCGGCGATAAGTGCCGAAGTGACAACTCGTGATGAGATTGCAATTCTGCATTGATTCCAATGGCAATCACTTCGAACATCTACTGTGAATAAATGTAATTTTACATAAAAATAAAGTTCATGTCACTTTTTGATCTTAAATGACGTTGAACGATTTCGACCCCTAAATGTTTTTTATGCAGTTTTCAATACTCTACAAGATAGGTAAAAAAAATGTACCGTCCCATTTAAAAAAGTGGAGGTGACCTTTCCTCCACTTGAGATAAAATGAGATAAAAAAATGGTCTCATTTGATGACCCCTTTCGTACGGTACAACTTTTGTTTCGAAAAATTTTGTGACGTCGATAATTATAGATATTTTCAAGGTGGCAACAGTTAGTGCCTCACCCTGTATATATACATACAGGGTGTCCCAGAAGTAACGTACGCCCTTCTAGCATCTGGTAGGAAAAAAAATTCTGAGACGAGAAGTCCTCAGTCATTTTTTTATCAGCCGCATTGTTTAGTGCCTGAGAGTAGTTTGCGTTTGGCCATTGCGATCTCTGTTGCTAGCCGCGCTCGACCAACTCCCGTCAACAGGGATGAAAAATCTCTTGTGAACAAGTGGGCGAGCGTGCAATATACTTTTTGGGACAGTGCAGCGCGGTCGTCCGTCGAGTGACGATCGTCGGTGAGGCGCAAGGCGGAAGGGCCCTGGGTCCTCTCACATACGACTCCACGGAGTAAAACACATACGACTCTCCCGAGTAAAACCGAGGCAACTAGCCTATCACAAGCGGTCGGGTGAACGGCCGTATGGTCCTCGATTCTCCAACCCGTCAAACACGGGCAACTAGCCTATCACAAGTGGTTGGGTGAACGGCCATACGGTCCACGATTCTCCGAGCACGGGGGAACGGCCGTACGGTCCTCGATTTTCCGATCCGTGATCATATACCTCTTACCAAAAAAGGACAGCAACAGCTGACGAATCCTCGGTAAAGGTCATCAAACGCAAAATCGAAAACAATACAAGCAATCAATCGAAGATTCAATACGAAATAACGCGCGAGATCGCAATGGTACAAGCCAAACGGGCTTTCTGCTTCTTATATACGCAATTAACAATCGTCGAATCGTTGTGGGTTTTTATACCGCAAGGCTTTTCCCACATGAGCCAATAAACGTAGAAAATATGATGGCTCAAACGCGAGTGTTTTTCTTTTCTTAAAAAACCTCGACCTCTATTCCTCATTCAATTATATATATCTAAAACTACGAGGTAACTTCGCAATGAAGAAGCTTCGACAATACAAATTGGTGTCAGAAGTGGGATTCGAACCCACGCCCACACATAAGTGGACTAAGAAAACGTGCAAAGGTGCATCGTATCAACAAAAGGGAGACCCTACGACCAGCCAATCGTCGCCTCCGGACTCGCCACCCCCAGTTCGCTATGCGTGGAAAACGATCATCATCTACAAAAATATAAGTATACAACTGTTCATAATTTCATATATTGCATTATTTTTGGAATTATACGGCTTCTCCATGACTCATAACGTTCGACATAGACGGATGAACAGTTCTGTTCAACGTACGCTTTGTGCGAAGAACGTAGCATGTATATATTCCACAACCACGTGTATAAAAACATAGGCGCATTTATCTGAAGATCTCGGTTTACGAGCGCTGAAGGGTACCCGCTATACTTGTTTACTTAATTCGGGCCACGCTCGGTCTCTTAATTTTTGTCGGTAGACGTACGAGTTCATACGTGTTTTCGAAAACACGCACTACATGTGGAAGGGCTTAGAGCTGACCCTTGAAATTTTTGGAGTCGCGTTTCGACATTTAACGTGTGGGAAAGGTTTTTCGTTCCTCTTCCTTTTGCGTCGACGGGACTCGGTCTGAGATCGGGTTACGAGGCTCTTGAGTGGGCCATAAACGCCAGGGCTGTTTTATTCCGGAGCTAAGGGAGAAGATAAGGGACGTAGGCCCAAGGGGTCCTAGGCGAGGCGCCTAGAAATGGACAACGAAGGAGAATTCTGTCTCCAGACCTTGAAGTAACCAGAAGTGTCGATACGTTTTCTTTTTCAAATATCTCGGAAGTATTTATTCGGTTCAAGTTCAATTAAAATGGCTAGCCACGTAAAGTTTATTAATCAAAAGCGCGCGACCTTGAAGGCGCAAATTACAAAACTCGAAAAAATTGCGGAGGAAGCTGAGTTAGGTCCCGCGAATATAAAAATGCGTTTAGACCGTGTAAAAGAACAATTCCGTTTATACGAAGAATTACACGATGAACTCGCGTTGTTGATCGAAGCAGAGAGTGACCAGGTCGACGAGTTCGACGAGTTCCAAGATCAATTCTTTGTGATCGTGTCAAAGATCGAGGCGGATTTACCATCGACAACGCCTCAACCTCCAAGTGTATTAAACGTGACCTCTCTGCCGATCGACGCCACGCGTCGTCTCCAATTACCGGTCGCCGACCTCCCAAGGTTCGACGGTAACATCGAAAAGTGGCTATCGTTCAAAAACACTTTTCTTACAATGATCGTTTCGCGCGAAGACATAACGAAGTTACAAAAATTCCTATATCTACAGAATTGTCTCGAGGGTGACGCGTTGAATAAAATCCTCATTTATAACGTAAGCGAAGAAAATTACGAGACAGCGTGGAAGTTACTCTTAGATGCGTATGACAAGGTCCGAATTCTAATCGTGAAACATCTCGACGCGATCCTCGAATTACCAGTTTTGACAAAGGCGACGCATGAGGATTTGGCACGACTCGTCGACGACATGCGTCAGCACGTGAATATGCTCGCGTCAAAGAATGTGACACCGGATGAACATTTATTAGTCCAAATAATCGACCGCGCGTTGCCCAACAATATTCGGGTCAAACGGGAAGAAACGCTCAATCTTGACACCTCGCCAACGCTCGAGCAAATTTACAAATTCGTCTCCGAGACCGCGTTTCGTTTGTGCACGCTCGAGCGAGATGCATTGCGTTCGAAGCAAGAGAACAACAGCAAACGACCACTCCCGAGTAAGAAAGATCAAAGCGGATTAAAGTTTCGACGAGGGGAAAACGGCGCGCGTCCATTCGCGACCGGCGCGTCAGCAAAGTGTGTAGTATGCAAAAAGGAAGTCATCCCGCGTATCAGTGTCGCGAATTTCAAAAAATGACGGTACAACAGTGGTGGAATTTCGTCAAAAATGCATCCCTGTGTAAGAATTGTCTACGCTTGCACAGCGGCAAATGCGGATCGATGCATTGCAAAAACTGCCCGAGATTTCACCACACTCTGTTGCACGGCGAGTCCTCTGCCGCAGCCGCCCATGCGACTCAAGAAACGGCAAGGTCGGATGCTACAAGCAAGTCGACAACAAAGGTAAATTCAACATGTCGCGAAATAATTGCACACAGTTTTACGTCGCGAGCTCTGCAGCCTCAGTTAATGCTGAGCGCTCAAATACGGGTCAAAGGCTCGCGCGGTCAGTACATAAATTGTCGCACTTTATTGGACACATGTGCGACGGCACATTTTATAACGGAAGATCTCGTGAAAGAATTGAAAGTACCGACACGCGCGTGCTCGATCTCGGTGGGAATGATCGACGACGCGAATACAATTTCTAAAGGCGCGGCCGAGTGCACATTTTATTCGATACATAATAATTTCAATAAAACTCTCACGTTTCTGATTATCCCGAAAATCGCTGATAATATACCGAATGAAATCTTTCCTCGCGAATCAATCGACATACCGCGGAATGTAAAATGGGCCGATCCGCAATTTCATTTGCCTCAAAAAATCGGTGTCCTCATCGGGTCAGGAACGACGTTGTCATTACTATCGATCGGACAATGTGATCTATCTCGCGACGGTTGCGACCTCTTCCTACAAAAAACTCAGCTCGGCTGGGCCGTTGCCGGCGGAAAAACAAATACCACGGTCGGGAAACGAACATCGTGCCAGTTAATCGAATTAAAAGAGCAAATCGAAAAATTTTCGTTGCTCGATGATGCAAGCGCGAGTCAAATAAAAGTGTCGGAGAATACGGACTGCGAAACTCATTTCAATCGAAGCAGCACTCGCGATCCTTCGGGACGGTACGACGTTCGTTTGCCGTTTCGTAGCGCCGATCGAGACCTCGGTGATTCGCGATCAATAGCCTTGCGACGATTCGCCGGCTTACGAAAAAGACTCAACGCGGATCCGATCCTTAAACAATAATATCGTCGCGTTATGAACGAATACATCGAGCTAGACCACATGTCGCTCGTTGTCGACGAATCGCAACCCGGGTATTATCTCCCACACCACGCGGTTGTAAAATCGACAAGCGCTACGACGAAGACTCGTGTTGCCTTTGACGCGTCCGCCAAGACTAGCAAGGGACCCGAGTCGAAATTTAGACCCTCCTTTGAATGCTCGAGAACCTATTTCCTTTGTAACGCACAGACCGCCGCCCTCCTTTGACTCCCCTTGAACCTATATGGAGAAGTTTGTACCGTTGGCGACCCTCCTTTAGCCCTACTGAACCTTCTATTCAACCTCCTGAGCCTCCTTTAGGCCTATGGGCTCGGCTTGCGTGAACCTACACAACCTCGTTTTGGCCTAAAGTCCTATCTGTACCCTACAGAACCTCCTTTATATCCAAAGCAGAAGGAAAATGAAAGATTGGATCCAAAGGAGGTTCTGTAGGGTCAAGCTATATCTGAAAAATAAATTATATGTGTGAATTAAAAATATGATGTTTGAGTATTTATTATAAGATTGATTTATTAATTCGAAACATATACATACATTGTCACAACTATAAATTATTTCGTGTAACTTAAAAAAACGTTATATTAAACGTATACTATATATGCACTAGAGTATAGTACAAATATAGTATACGTTAGTAGTCCAGTAAAGTACGCTTGTACTACATTTGTTTGTGTGTTTTCAAGTTTATTTCATTATTATAAATAAATGATATATAGTTTATCTGAAAATATTTTTTAATTATAATTATCCCTTCTTTGGAATATCGATGAACTGCGGATGGGAGAGAAGAGGGGATGGGAGCGGAGGGCAGCATATTGAAGTAGGCTTAAAGGACGGTTAGTAGGGTCAGAAGAGGTTTAAAGGAGGGCTAGGAGGCTCTGCGAGCCACCGATGAAAGGAGTTAAAGGAGAGTTAGTAGGGCGAAAGGAGGTTTAAAAGAGGGTCTGTAGGTTTGCGTAAGCATTAAATCAGGCTCACTAGGGTTTAAAGGAGGTTCAGATGAACCTACTAAACCTCCTTTGAGTGAAAAAGTCCAATTTCTGCCACTTTTGGAGGTTCAGTAGGTTCTGATATACATGTTTTTGAGATTTCCATTTGAACCTCTTGAACCTCCATTGAATGACAAATTGGGATCGAAAGGAGGTTTAAAGGAGGGTCTAAATTTCGACTCGGGGAATATCGCTCAACGATACGTTCATGGTCGGCCCGACTATTCAATTAAAACTATTCGAGCATCTTTTGCGGTTTCGCAGCCACAAATACGTGATCACCGCGGATATCGCGAAAATTTATCGGCAAATCTGGATTCATCCCAGCGACCATCGATATCAACGAGTTTTTTGGCTCCAGCATGAAAAAGTACGCGTATTCGAATTAAACACGGTAACATTCGGCGTGTCGTCGGCTCCGTTTCTCGCGATACGAACCATACAGAGACTCGCGAGCGATGAGAGCGCGGATTATCCAAAGGGCGCCGAAGCTTTGACGCGCGACTTATACGTCGACGATTTATTATCGGGAGCAGACACTTTCGATGAAATCGTACAAATTGGAGATGAAGTTATCAAGATATTGAAGCTCGGCGGATTTGATATCCGACAATGGGCTTCAAACCACCCGCGAGCTTTAAATAATTTGATCGAGAAAACCGCAAGTATCGAATTTCTGACAGACGAAAATCCTGTGCATAAGACACTCGGTATCTCCTGGAACGCGCAAAATGACGACTTACTATACACGGTGAAACATATCGAGCCCTCCGCAAGAGTTACTAAACAATATATTTTATCAGAAATCGCTAAAATTTTCGACCCCCTCGGTCTACTCGGTCCGGTCATTCTCGTCTCGAAGGTGCTTATGCAGCGATGCTGGAAGGCAAAAACTACCTGGAACGAATCCGTGCCCAGCGCGCTGGATTCCGCGTGGCGATCGTTCGCGGAACAACTCTTATTAATCGACAATCTAAAGATTGATCGATACGTCTCGATAAATAACCCAATCGATATTCAGATTCACGGATTTTGCGACACGACCAAGACAGGTTACGGAGATTGTATCTACGTGCGACTCGAACTCTGCGGCGCATTGATACTCGCTCGTCTATATTACGAGGTCCGCGAGGTATTAAGCTTTCGCGTTTGCAAGACGATTTTTTGGTCAGATTCGATGACAGTTTTACAATGGCTGAAAAAACATCCGAGCGTCTTAAAGGTGTTCGAAGTAAATCCCGTTGCGGAGATACAAGAGGTCAGTAAAAACGCGGAGTGGCGGCACATCAGAGCCGATCAAAATCCGGCTGACGCGTTATCGAGAGGTCAGCTCCCTCGGGAATTTTTAAATAACGACTCATGGTTTCGGGGGCCTTGGTGGCTGACCCAGCCCGAATCCGTTTGGCCGCTAGTTACCGTGACGCCTCAAAGGGATTTACCGGGAATCAAAAAAATTATTTTGCATGGTCTCGCAATCGCGATCAGAAGAAATTTTCGAGAAATTTTCGTCATATATGCGATTAAGCCATTAACGCCCAAGAATCGCGATTTTTTCCGTCATTTTCAAGCCAGACTTTTATTATATAAAAAAAAGCATAAAAAATGAAGAGATACGTTCCCTAGTATTTTCGAGGGTGCTCTTTCAGAATCTGGGGTCAAAATCGGGTTTTGTCCATTAGGAAAAAAAAATATGGCGGCTTTTAAACAGAAAAAACAGGAAAAATCGATGACACTATTTTTTTCAAAATTTTTTTTCACCTCGAAGCCGTTGAAAAGTCCGGTTTTTTTTCAACCATGGGTGCATAGAATAGTGACGATTGAGCAATCAATTTTTTTAATTCGTCGTTGTCAACATTTTCACCCTCAAAATGGGGCTTTTGAGGGTGAGCCCCCTGAGCGACACGAAAAATTTTACGCTCGGTGTCCCAAATGAAAAGTAGTTGGATTTGGACGAAAATTGGTACTCAGAGGTTTTTGAGGTCGCTGATTACGATTCTGTTCTCAAAATTCCGAAATTCAAAATGGCCAATCCAATATGGCGGACACGAATGCAAAAGATCATTTGAATTGGATAAAACGTGGCACTCGGGGGTTTTCGAGGTCGCTGATTATGATTCTGCTCCCAAAATTCCGAAATTAAAAATGGCGGATCCAATATGGCGGACACAAATGCAAAAGTTCATTTGAATTGGATAAAACGTGGCACTCGGGGTTTTTCGAGGTCGCTGATTATGATTCTGCTCTCAAAATTCCGAAATAAAAAATGGCGGATCCAATATGGCGGACACAAATGCAAAAGTTCATTTGAATTGGATAAAACGTGGCACTCGGGGGTTTTCGGGGTCGCTGATTATGATTCTGCTCTCAAAATTCCGAAATTCAAAATGGCGGATCCAATATGGCGGACACAAATGCAAAAAGTTCATTTGAATTGGATAAAACGTGGCACTCGGGGGTTTTCGAGGTCGCTGATTATGATTCTGCTCTCAAAATTTGAAAGTTTTTGGGTATTCAAATACCTGGAAATACCAGGTATTTAAATACCCAAAGGCTTTCGAATTTTGAGAGCAGAAATATAATGAGCGACCTAGAAAACCCTCGAGTGCTACGTTTTATTCAATTCAAATGAACTTTTGCATTTGTGTCCGCCATATTGGATCCGCCATTTTTAATTTCGGAATTTTGAGAGCAGAATCATAATCAGCGACCTCGCAAATCCCCGAGTGCCACATTCCATCCGATACAAATGAACTTTTGCATTTTTGTCCGCCATATTGGATTCGCCATTTTTTATTGCGGAATTTTGAGAGCAGAATCATAATCAGCGGCCTCGAAAACCCCCGAGTGCCACGTTTTATCCAATTCAAATGAACTTTTGCATTTGTGTCCGCCACATTGGATCCGCCATTTTGAATTTCGGAATTTTGAGAGCCGAATCATAATCAGCGACCTCGAAAACAACCGAGTGCCACGTTTTATCCAATTCAAATGAACTTTTGCATTTGTGTCCGTCATATTGCATCCGCCATTTTGAATTTCAGAATTTTAAGACCAGAATCATAATCAGCGACCTCGAAAACCCCCGCGTGCCACGTTTTATCCAATTCAAATGAACTTTTGCATTTGTGTCCGCCATATTGGATCCGCCATTTTTAATTTCGGAATTTTGAGAGCAGAATCATAATCAGCGACCTCGAAAACCCCCGAGTGCCACGTTTTATCCAATTCAAATGAACTTTTGCATTTGTGTCAGCCATATTGGATCCGCCATTTTTTATTTCGGAATTTTGAGAGCAGAATCATAATCAGCGACCTCGAAAACCCCTGAGTACCATGTTTTATCCAATTCAAATGAACTTTTGCATTTGTGTCCGCCATATTGGATCCGCCATTTTTAATTTCGGAATTTTGAGAGCAGAATCGTAATCAGCGACCTCAGATTTCGACCTCAGATTTCGAGGTCAGCGACCTCAAAAACCCCCGAGTGCCACGTTTTATCCAATTCAAATGAACTTTTGCATTTGTGTCCGCCATATTGGATCGGCCATTTTGAATTTCGGAATTTTGAGAACAGAATCGTAATAAGCGACCTCAAAAACCTCCGAGTGCCAATTTTCGTCCAAATCCAACTACTTTTGATTTAGGACTCCGAGCGTGAAATTTTTCGTGTCACTCAGGGGGTGAAAAGCGCCATTTTGGGGGTGAAAATGTTGACAACGACGAATTAAAAAATTGATTGTTCAATCGTCACTATTCTATGCACCCATGGTTGAAAAAAAAACCGGACTTTTCAACGGCTTCGAGGTGAAAAAAAAATTTTGAAAAAAAAGTGTCATTGATTTTTCCTGTTTTTTTTTGTTTAAAACCCGCCATATTTTTTTTCCTAATGGACAAAACCCGATTTTGACCCCAGATTCTGAAAGAGCACCCCCGAAAATACTAGGGAACGTATCTCTCCATTTTTTATGATTTTTTTTATATAATAAAATATACAATATCCGGCAAAATTTTTGGATATTGGACGGTAGAAATCAAGTTCGTAAAATCGTTCAACGTTGCGTGAGATGCATCCGGTTTCGGGCCGTACCAGGGACGTATAAAATGGCTGACTTGCCTACATCGAGAGTGGATAACGCGCCGGCGTTTTATCACTCGGGAGTCGATTATTTCAGTCCTATACTTGTCAAAGAAAAGAAACATCGGAATCGCGGTAACGTGAAGGTGTACGGCTGCGTATTTATGTGCATGTCGACTAAGGCTATCCATCTCGAGATCGCGAGTGATTTATCAACAGACGCGTTCCTAGCGGCCTTGCAACGATTCATAAGTCGTCGGGGTATTCCGAGCCATATCTATTCTGATAACGGGACAAATTTCGTCGGCGCGAATAGTCAATTCCGCGAATTTTACGCATTGAGAGAATCCGAAGAATTTCGTTCTCAACTTTATGAATTCACATCAACCAGAAAAATCGAATGGCACTTCAATCCACCCCTCTCACCTCATTTCGGGGGTATCTGGGAGACGGCAGTAAAATCATGTAAACACCATCTCTTGTTCACATATGAAGAATTGACCACTCTAGCAATCGAGATCGAAGCAATTCTCAACTCGCGCCCACTGTGCCCTATTTCCACAGATCCAATCGATCCAATCGCTTTAACTCCTGCGCACTTTCTTGTTGGCAGACCTCTCACTATGCCGCCGGAAAATGATTTTTTGCTTGTTCCAGACAACCGATTGTCCTCGTGGCAACTAATCACTAAGACTCGACAAGAATTCTGGCGCAGATGGCAACTCGAATATCTGAGCGAGCTGCAGAAAAGACAGAAATGGATAAATCCAACCGAAAACATCGCGCAGGACAGTGTAGTCCTATTAATCGACAAAAATCAACCATGTATGCAGTGGCGACTGGGTCGAGTAGTCGAGTTGCATCCGGGAGGCGATGGCGTGGTCAGAGTCGTCACCGTCAAAACAACTCAAGGACTCTACAAGCGCAACACGAGATCGATTTGCGCATTACCCATAAGCGCTTGAAATTATCGTCGACTATTCTGCGATATACGAAAATTTGACAAATTTCTCATTTAAGAGTTCAATTTCTTATCTAATTTCTCAAATATTAGTTATCCATTCATACTCGTTCAAGATTCAATTTAATGTAAAATGCAAGATGTAAGCTGACGACATCTCTCTGTATTACATTCCAGCGACTTGTTCAAAATTGAGTTGATGATTTTTAGAAGGATCGATTACAATAATTTCAATGACGTATACTACCGGTTTGAATAATTTTGTTCGTTAGCACTCCCAACGGGGGAGGATTTAGTGCCTGAGAGTAGTTTGCGTTTGGCCATTGCGATCTCTGTTGCTAGCCGCGCTCGACCAACTCGCGTCAACAGGGATGAAAAATCTCTTGTGAACGAGTGGGCGAGCGTGCAATATACTTTTTGGGACAGTGCAGCGCGGTCGTCCGTCGAGTGACGATCGTCGGTGAGGCGCAAGGCGGAAGGGCCCTGGGTCCTCTCACATACGACTCCACGGAGTAAAACACATACGACTCTCCCGAGTAAAACACAGGCAACTAGCCTATCACAAGCGGTTGGGTGATCGGCCATATGGTCCTCGATTCTCCAATCCGCCAAACATGGGCAACTAGCCTATCACAAGCGGTTGGGTGAACGGCCATACGGTCCTCGATTCTCCAACCCTTAAAATACATGCGATGATCACAGCGGTCGGGTGAACGGTCGTACGGTCCTTGATTCTCCGAGCACGGGTGAACGGCCGTACGGTCCTCGATTCTCCGATCCGTGATCATATACCTCTTACCAAAAAAGGATAGCAACAGCTGACGAATCCTCGGTAAAGGTCATCAAACGCAAAATTGAAAACAATACAAACAATCAATCGAAGATTCAATACGAAATAACGCGCGAGATCGCAATGGTACAAGCCAAACGGGCTTTCTGCTTCTTATATACGCAATTAACAATCGTCGAATCGTTGTGGGTTTTTATGCCGCAAGGCTTTTCCAACATGAGCCAATAAACGTAGAAAATACGATGGCTCAAACGCGAGTGTTTTTCATTTCTTAAAAAACCTCGACCTCCATTCCTCATTCAATTATATATATCCAAAACTACGAGGTAACTTCGCAATGAAGGAGCTTCGACAGTACACGCATAGATAATTAATTATGAATTAAAATAAATAGCCAATCAGGTGCGTGCTACAGCGGAAAGGCAGCGTAGAGGGGAGGGATAGGGGAATGCGTTGTAATTGCGTGCGCCTGAAAATGTGTGCGGAAGGAAAATTCCGAAAGCATGGGTGCAAGTGTGTATGTGTGTGAGAGAGAGTGTGTGTGCAAGTGTGTGCGTGTGTGTGTGCCCTAGTGTTAGTGTCCGTCCGCACACGCGTGCGTGTGTGCACATATTGCACACATGCTTTCGGAATTGTCCCTCCGCACACATTTTCAGGCGCACGCAATTACAACGCCTTCCCCTACCCCTCCCCTCTACGCTGCCTGTCTACTGTAGCTCGCACCTGATTCGCTATTTATTTTAATCCATAATTATCTATACCTTTGATCACAAAATGACTGAGGACTTTTCGTCTCAGAATTGTTTTTGCTAACCCGATGCTAGAAGGGCGTACATATATGTACGCCCTTCTGTGTATACATATATATATATATATATATATATATATATATGTGTGTGTGTGTGTGTGTGTGTGTGTGTGTGTGTGTGTGTGTGTGTGTGTATGTGTATGTGTATGTGTATGTGTGTGTGTGTGTGCGTGCGTGCGTGCGTGCGTGCGTGCGTGCGTGCGTGCGTGCGTGCGTGCGTGCGTGCGTGCGTACGTGCGTGTATGTGTGTGTGTATATGTATTTTAAACACCTGAAAAATGTCGAATGCTTTTTTTACATATTTTTTTTTATCAAATCGTCCATTTTTTATGGACTAACGGCTATAACGCATTTTTGAGCGGCTAGGTCTCACAGCCGTTTGACAAGGAGAAGCTGCGTTGGGTGGCTCATTGTTGCTCACGGCGGTGGCAGCGACCAACAATGTATCTTTCGCGCCAACGTTCGGATAAACTAACAAAGAAACGTTGCGAGGTCGATGTCTCCGATTTCGATGAAATTTGTCATGCTTGTAGAATGGGTGAAAATAGGTGACACGTATTTTTTTATATCGGCGGAACGCGACTTTTAAGTGTTGAAACGCACCCTCGAATATTGGGCTGTTTTTCGTTTTTCGTCGATAACGTTTTAACGGTACGAGATATGAAAAAACTTCAAATTGCAACAATGTTTATTTTTTCGCGTACTATATATTGGACATGATAACGATGCAGAGAATAACAAATTTCATATTGTTTATTGCAAAAATGAACTTTTTTCAACCGTATCTCCAAGAATTTTTAATCGATTGGGATGTAAATTTGCATACATGTAAAGAATGGAAAAGTTGCGGATACGGATATTTTTCTTTTTCTGATATCTTATAATTGAGGGGTTGAAACTGCCCGTCGATTTTTTTTGCCGAGAGCATGGTATAATCAGCTGGCCTTTTGGCATGTCGGTCTAAAATCACGTCAATATATGTTCGTGTTAAGATGCAATTGCATATTTGTAAAATTTCACCCCCCCCCCCCCCCCCAACGATCCTCCTCTCGAAAGGCAAACGTTCAAAGTTCTTACCGTGCGGCATGGACGAAAACTTGTAGAAATAAAAATAGGCTACAACGAAAGTACAATCAGTCAAAATAGTCGATACACATTTCCTCGTTTTCGAAATAAGAATAAAGTTCGAAGGGAAAAAAATGTTCTATTCTTCGACTACTAGACGTTCATGATGATAATGATGAGTACAGCAACAAATGGCGTGTTTTTTATTGCAATAATTCGTGAATTACTTGTGAAAAATCACTCTTCAGTTTCGTACTCATATGGGCAGAGGCAAGGCTCGCAATCACGGACTGACTTCGTGCTTCGGAAAGCAACTGGATTACCATTGTATATTTACGAAGAAATTCCACTCCGCTCCCCGTATCGAAGGCATTATCTGCAGAGATTACAGCGTTTTTGGGTTGTCGCTGGAACTCATGAACAAAATGATGCAAACATTTTTATCAGCTTATAACGCAGCATAATTTAATCTTTATCTTTAACTTCAATTTCATAAACAGCAGAACTAGTACAGTCGTGCTGTATATTGGAATCGGAAAAAATTAGAAGGCTAGTTTTTTGATAGGTGACTTTGGAGGTGCCACGGGTGCTCAAACCAAGTTTGCCTAAGAATCGGAGGGTAGGTTTTTTTAGGGGATGCGGGTGAATTAATGCCAATCTACAACCCCCACAAGGTCGGCGCCGGGAGACAAAATGTTCAGAAAAACCCGGGTTTTATTTTTGTCCATAGCGCCGAAGTCGTGGAAGTTCATTTTGGAGGTGAAAAAGTGGGGTGAAATTTTGAAAAATCAGTTTTCATTCTATGACTCTTTAGGACACATTCATACAATTTTTGTTCAAATGGAAACGTTGTACGAGTTTGGCGCTCTGGACAAAAATGTAGCTGAGGGTTCAAGCTACAAATTCTTTCACGGCGGCGAATTCGTGCCATCAATAGTTTTCCCAAAATTTCATTTTGAATGTGTAACCCCCGAGAGGGGTTGGATAATCAAAATTCAAGGGTGGTCCATAGCAACGAAAATATGGAGAAAATTATTCTCTACATTTCGTACATTTGAACCATACTCGAAAAACCGATTGTTTTTGAGTTATTCAATAAACTATTTTTTTTTTTTTGGGTTGATGGAGTTGATGGTCGGAGTTGATGATCGAATACTCGATCGACGCGTCTTTTCAAGGGATACAACGTTCCCATTTAAACAAAAAAAGTACGATTTTTTTCTAAAGAGTTATTGAATTAAAACCGATTTTTCAAAATTTCACCCCACTTTTTCACCCTCAAAATGAACTTCCACGACTTCGGCGCTGTGGACAAAACTAATGCCCGGATTTTTCTGAACATTTTGTCTCACGGCGCTGACCTCGTAGGGGTTGTAGTTTGGCATTAATCCACCCCCATCTCCTTTCATCCCCTAAAAAAGAACCCTGACACCCCGATTTTTAGGCAAACTTGGATTTAGCACCCGCGGAACCTACAAAATCACGTGTCAAAAAACCAGCCTTCTTCTAATTTTCGAATGAACGAAAGAAATAAATATTTGCAAAGAGCGACTACGGTGCAAAGAGCGGTTCTCATGATAACTGGGGTTTCAAGTCATATAAGTTCACAAAACGATCATTTTTGCTGCAGTTACGACGGAGAAGCCAGCCATACATTTCGAGTTCGAAATACAAATAAAAATATACGTTAATCCGGTGAATGTTATTCAACTTTTATCTGTAGCGATAAGTGCTATGAATTTGCCTCGCACTCCAATCACCGAACAGGAAAAACAGTTCAGTAAGAACCTAGAAAACATGATCATTGAAGCGATGGATCAACCTATGAAAATGGAAGTCGAAACTGGTTTGGATTTTCTGTCACCAAATGATATTCATGAAGCAGTCGCAATAGAAGATGACAGTGAAGGAGATTGGCACAGACAACGATACCTAGATCCAAAAATTGATGAAAATGTATGTACACAAAATACAGAAGAATTGAGTTACGAATACAAGACAAGAGCTGTAGATTACTGGAGATCCGGGGCAAATGGGAATAGAAAGTTATCATCTGTTCAAACGAAATTCAAAAAGGTGAAATCAGAGCCGCAGTTGCACCGGTGGGCCCATAGTATGAATAAGGGTGGCACCTACAAACAAAAGTTAACAAAGATAGCTCACTACACGTTAAACAATTTTAATAATGCTTTGGACAAAAGGCTGTCCATGATATAGATCTTCGACGATGGGCCTTACGTGCACGAGAAATTGTAGGAATACCGGCCGTAAATTTCCAAGTATCCGCTTCTTGGCTAAGGACATTCAAAAACCAACATGCAATTGTGTCACGAAAGATTACTAAATATGTAACAAAACAACAATTATTAAACGCTGATACACTTCAAAACAAAGCTATCGAATTTATAGAAATGGTGAAAGTAACATAGCCAACGTTGGGGCTGAAAACACATTTAATTCTGATCAGAGTGGATTCAATTTAGAGCTACATACAGGCTGCACATTGGCGAAAGAAGGGCAGTAATCCGTTGAGACAGTTGTGCAATCGAAAACATCAACAACACACAGTTATACTATACAGCCAAGAGTGGCAAGTTTTTTGCACCTATGTTGATCGTTTCAAACGAACCTACGGGCAAATTTGTTCCTCAAGTGGAACAAACTATGTTCAGAGCCAAAAATATATTTCTATTGGCTTCGAAATCTGGAAAATTGTCGACTAATCATTTCAAGCGATGGTTCCAAGAAGTATATATTTCCAATACGGGTCCAAAATCAGTAATATTTCTGGATTCTTGGAGCGGTCAATGTCCAACTGCATTTAACGACATGGATATGCAAGGAAAAGAGATTAAAGTTTTAACCATTCCAGCAGGTAAATATTATGTACCAGTTTCATTAGTTCTGTAGACAATTAGTCCATATGATAATTAGTAATTCCTGCAGGTATGGCTGAAATGATACAGCCCCTTGATGTTTATGGCTTCCGTGTATGGAAAAACTTCGTCACTTTTCTGACGCAGTAATGTTATACAATTACGACGTCAATTTGCATTTGAGAGAAAATATTGTTAAATTACAATCTCGTACACAGAACCAGTTTTCTTCTCCGCGGTTTACAAACCTTTTCAAATATGTGTGGTACAAAAGCGGGTACGAAGAATAAAGACCACCAAACTTCGAAAATCCGGTAGAATTTCGCTTTTCACAAAATGTACCGACATGCGATATATGCGGCGAAGCACCTATTATCGCTTGTGCGTGGCGTAAAAACTCTCTTTGTTCCAAACACTTTTATCATGACTATCATTATTGTAATAAGTATAATCCATAAAAAACATAGAGTTGAACCGTTTTCTAAATGAGTAAGCGTGAGAACACTTTTCCGATTGTTTTGTAATCTTTAAAGGCAGTACGTGGCGGGGAGAATTTCTTCCTAAATATACAATTGTAATCCAGTTGCTTCCCAAAGCACGGGGTCAGTCCGTGATTGCGATCCTTGCCTCTGCCCATATTAGTGGAAAACTGAAGAGGGCTTTTTCCCAAGTAATTCACGAATTATTGCAATAAACAACACGCCATTTATTGCTGTACTCATCATTATCATCATAAACGTCTAGTAGTAGAAGAATACAACATTTTTTCTTTTCGAACTTTATTTTTATTTCAGCCCGTTCACGAGCTATAGAAAGAACGAAGTTTTTAAGGGAGCATTGACCCCTTAACGGTGTCGGTCCGCCAAAACGAGAAAATGTGTATCGACTATTTTGACTGATTGTACTGTCTTTGTAACCCATTTTTATTTCTACAAATTTTCTAGCTGATTATACGATGCTCTCGGCAAAAAACTCGACGGGCAGTTTCAACCCGTTAATTGTGAGATATCGGGAAAATGAAAAATCCGTATCCGCACTTTTCCATGCTCTATCAGTATGCAAATTTACATCCCAATCGATTAAAAATTCTCGGAGATACGGTTGAAAAAATTGCATTTTTGCAATAAACAATATGAAATTTGTTGCTATCTGCATCGTTCTCATCGAAGTTTTTTCATATCTCGTACCGATAAAGCGTTATCGACAAAAAACGAAAAACACCCCAATTTTCGAGGGTGATTTTCAACCCCTTAAAAATCGGGTTCCGCCGATATAAAAAAATACGTGTCGCTTATTTTTACCCATTCACATCACCAAATTTAATCGAAATCGGAGACATCGACCCCGCAACGTTTCCTTGTAAGTCATAGTTCGGATAATTGAGGGTTCGGATGATCGAGGTTCGGATAATCAAGATTCTACTGTAATTTTAGTTTTACTATGAGCGACAGAGCAGCATCGGCAGATAAAGTCGTTTCTTGAATCGCATCTATGGACTCCTTACAATTCTTAGCTTTAGATGGGCTCCCTAATCCCGCATCACGGACAATTTTCGCAGCATCTGATTTCCCATATGAACGAAGGCTCATTTGAATCGCGTACGTCCATTCTTCCATACTATGTCTTGCACGTAATTCGTGAATTCTTCTCTGTTTTGTCACGTCACTAGACTTTGCAAATTCTGAAGAAGGCCGACCCAAATTATGGAATTTTTCTGAAGATTGTTTAGTTTCTTCGAAAGAAACAAACACGCTCAACCATTCAGAATATTTTTGCAGAAATTTGCCTTCAGTTATTGATGCTTGCTGCCACTTTTTATGCAAGTCATGCAACAACTTGCAGAGGACAGCTTTTGCATTATCAGATAGTGCAAAGGGGTGTTGCAATTTAGCAGACATGAAAATGTCGATCTCTGCATACGTTTCAGTCGTTTTGTCATTCAAATGACCTTTCAGTATCGAAAAAATGTCCTCTCTTGTCAAGCCACATGCTGCACATTCATCAGCGACAGATTCTAAAATTGGAAAATATAATATCTATATAGATGCATAATTCCATATTCAACCTCGTTACTATTATTTATTCTAATATATGATTTGAAAGGAAAAAGAGTATATTTATCAAAGTTAATTACGTATCATAGAACTCAATACAATGAAGACCGCAGACAAATTTACGATAAAGAGCAGAACATTCCGCCTCGTCAATGGACGAAATTCAGAAACAGTTTAACATTGCAAGAACTCACCACAATGGCAGCTAGATGCAGCAATTTTCAATTTGTTTTATTCAATAATAGTTCCATCTACAGCATGCGATAAGTCAAGTCGCAGAACTCTATAGAACTTATAAGCTTTTCTCTGCGTTAAAAATTTTCCGTTGTAATCTGCCATTTATTTTCGTACGAATTATTCGTTTATTGTTATCGCATAAACTATTATTATTCATTTTGTGTTACATAATAATTTTCTACTGGTAGCTGTTGATTCCATTTAAAAAAATTAAAATCGATTGATCTTTAGGGAGTTGGCGTCCTCTTGAATATCGTTGAAATATTTGCTTACTGCACGACGCGTCTAGATCGATTGAGATTCCCTTTCAACTGTCCCACAGTAGCGGGTATAAGGGAGAGGGCGCGTTGAAGCCTGGAATTCGACTTTCGGGGCCTTATCTAACCTAACCCACGACTACAAATTACTGGAAAGTATCTCTATTTTTCGACTTTTGGCCAGCTATGTAGGATTTGGCCCCACTACGCACCGTAGTGCACGGATTAAAAATGGTCGTCACCCCGTCGCAGCAAGTATACTCTATAAGCAACTCAATCAGGGGCGAGCGACTAAACGGATATAAGTATTCTTATTCTCTGGTACCTTATTTTATAACTGCTACAGTTAGCTTTAAATTATTATCCATATGAATATTAGGATGACTATAAAGAATAGGAATAGAAAGTTTACGTTATTCCAGTAGCTAATCGCGAAAAGTGACGACGAATAATCAGGATGCCGCGTACTCTCCTATATATTGTAATATTATTAATTGTCGCAAATGGATTTTATAATGTCGAAATAGGATTCTTGCTAAAACTACGATCGCTGGTGAAGTTATTCTCTCATATCGATGTATGAATAATAAAGGGTATTACCGAAAATAACCAATAAATAAAAAGTTTTGATACTCGAAAACCAGAGATTACAAGCTTTAAAATGCTTTTTCAAATTTCCTCCTGCGATAATTTTCCGCGGAGATAGAGCAATTGGAAAAACACTTAAAAATTTCTTTCCTTTTTATTACTCCCTTAATTTTTGTCAGTAGTATATATTGATTATTTTTAGAGATACATAATATGAGAAAGTGTAAATCTCGTCGAGTTCGAATGTTTATGTACGGCCTTGATCAAAAGTTTTAGGAACCCTGTACATTTTCTACTTGCACAAAAAATTGAATATATCTCGGCGAAAAAAAACAAAAACTAATTCACCAAACGGAATTTTAAAGCGGACAACGCCTGCACAAAAATAAGAATAAAAGAGCAAAATGAATTTGCTCTTTTATTCTTATTTTTGTGAATTTGTTGTACCGGGTACGTCATTTTAAACCGTGCCATAAAAGAGCAAAATGAATTTGCTCTTTTATGTTTATTTTTGTGAATTTTTTGTACCGGGTACGTCATTTTAAACCGTGCCGGTCATGGTTTTCGCACTTTGCAAAATCGCGTGCTGGACTTTAAAAAATATTAATCTCACCATTTAATGATATGAACTCTGAAAAGGACACCGTTAGATTTAGTTTCGTTTAAAAAAAATTCTTTCCGCAGAGTTGTCTAGTTTTTTCTTGAAAAATAAAAACGACAGGTTTCCGAAAAACCGGCATCGTGTGTTGTAACTTGAAAACTATGAGGTTTGGAAAATTGAGTTTAAAGAGGAAAAAGTTGTATTTTATTATTTTTGAATCACTACATTTTTCAAGATTTTTTTTCTTAATAGTCTTATTAATTTATTGCCGTTACTTGGAATCACCGTTGTTTTAATAAAAAAAAGCAAGAGGAGACAAGATACATAATTGAATTTGAACGGCGTACGAATCAGATGACGGTTTTCGTTGATTTTTAAGAGCACTTCTCACTAATATTCGATCTACCGAAGTGTGGTTGCTTTGTTCTTCCCTATCTCCTTCGATTTGACTATCAGTTTTCATTCGTTTAATTCCATATAAGCTCACGTTTTTTTCTTTTTTTTCGGGTCGAGAATACAGCATCTTGTAAAGATCATTAGTATTGGTAGTGGTTGAAAGCAGCAAAAGGATATCAATTCTTAGATTGATTCAATTTTAATATATATTTTTCAACTTTAGCTTCCCCGTGATGCGATATATGTTTATGAATTTTCCCACACAAATGTAGGTACAAATATGAATCATTATTGTATCTTTGGTACCACTATAAAAATAAGAATCGTTAAGATTAAAATTTCATAAAATCATGTAATTTTTTGTTTTCACTGTTTGAATTCTCATAAAGTCTCTTTACTATTGAGCGTTCTACAAATATTAAATATATAACAAAGTTTTTCAGCGAGGTCGGAGCTTCTGATTCTTTCATTTGGATAAATGATCTTATTATGTAAATCATGAAATATATAGATGTATCACATGCCTGGATATCATTTTTTCCTGAACTCAAACATGATGGAAGATGTTTTGGGATCCAAAGTTAATGATATAGATTAATGTGTTTTGATTTCAAGAAGGCTTGGCTATTAAAGAAAATTTCATAATGAGATTTATAATAATTTCCAATTATACAGTAGTTACTTTACATCATATAAATGCCATTTATCAAAATGCGAACGATGATTCGCTCAAAACGTTTCTTAAATAAACCGCCCCTAATTTCGCAAGAAAAATAAGGAGTATGAGTGTGCCCATTGTAATTTGCATACTCCCGTGTAGAAATGGGTGTTGGAAAAAAGCGCAATCATTTAACTCGCCGACCAGGATTTGGCAGACCAATACACTCGCCGACTATTTTTTTGTAAGACTGAAATTGTGCAATTTTCGCAAAATATTGAGTTTGTTTGGGTTTGTCTGGGTTTGTCCTCTCTCTTTGCAGGTCGGCGAGTGTAATGGTCGGCGAGATCTGATCGGCGAGTCAAATGGTTGGCCAGATCTAGTCGGCCAGTTAAACGGCAACCGGAAAAAAGTACTACAAAGGAGAAAGAGAATATTTTTTTGAGAAGTGATCAGTCACTGACGGGGAATCACCGGAAAATGATCAGGAAAGTCATAGGGAATATATCGGGAAATAACCGAAAACCGAGAAGGAAGGTGACGGTGTACTGACGGGGTTCTACATGGAAAATGTAGGTATGTATGATCAGGTATTGGAAGGGCTTTTTGGCGAAATTCCTCAGAAAAATGCATAGTATTAGGTGATACTGATACTTATTATTTCACAAGTATTATAAAATAATCGCGTAAGTTCCCGCTGTAAGCATAGTACTACTTCTGTACGTGGTGCAATATCGTCATGCAGTCTCATCGTTGCATGATAGTACCTTGGTTGCGCAAAGCGCTTTCCTTGAAGCCACTTGGCGGATTATTGGCAAAATACAATCGGGCAATATTTTCCCGGTCAGAAAATTGATATTTCCTGACGAAGCGACGTCGGTTTTAAAAACCACGAACCACCTGCTTTACCTTTTTGCCTCATTAAATAATTTGGTTATTCGCGATGTTAAAATTAATACTTATTGTAATACTGGTATTTATGATAATCGTTTTTATTCTCGTAGATTATCATTGATGAAAGAAATGCTTACAATCGTGAATGGAATTACAACAGATATATTAGTTTCATTCTAATCAATTATATATATGTATATGTGTATATATAAATTGTATATATACACGGTGGGACAGAAAACGGAATGCGCCCCAAAATTGAAGAGTATGGCAAGGAACACGATACAGAAGCCTTCTGGTTTCACCAAGATAGAGCCACGGCCCATACTGCCCGTCGCACAGTAGGAGAAAAGCCCAAAAACCTGGCCAAAACCTCAAATGACCTTTGACGGGAATGAAAATTGGCTTACAGGGGTATTCAAGGTCGCTGATTACGAATCTGAAAGCCAAATTGTCGTAAACAAAATGGCCGATCCAATATGGCTGACATGAATGTTAAAAAGTTGCCAGATGTCGACAAAAATTGGTATTTACGGGTTTTCAAGGTCGCTGATTACGAATCCGCAAGCCAAATTATCGTAAAAAAAATGGCCGATCCAATATGGCCGACATGAACGTTAAAAAGTTACCAGATGTTGACAAAAATTGGTATATACGGGTTTTCAAGGTCGCTGATTACCAATCCGATATCTATTGTTTATAACTTGCAACAAAGAGCTTACAGCAAATTGTTATAAACAAAATGGCCGAGTATCCTGCTAAATAGATAAATTAATATATTTAAAAAAATCATCATAATAAAATAAACGTGAACAGTGTATTCTACGCAATTATTATTTTTATTTCCAAAATACATACGGAACGTTTCAAAAATAGAAAATTTTATTCTTAATCAAAATCGTAATCGGAGTCGGAGTCGGAGTCAGAATCATTATCCGAGTTTGTATCTATTACAACTCCCGGCACGGCTTCAATCTCGGCGCAAAATTCGTCTGCTGCAGCAGTCACTTTAGGAGCGATCAACATCGCTACAGCTTCCGGCGACAAACTCTTCAGCTTCTTCTGTGGTAGTCTTCTGACACTTGAAATGTACGGATCAGAAGTAACTAAGAGCCGATGAAAAACATCTTCCATAGTTTTAACCCATGAACTTTTTCGCGCAAAATCTTCTCGATATCGTTTGATGTCTTTGTTTCGAGCTTCCTGAGCATCTTCGGATAATTGGCCGATTGGTAATAGAGCATGAGTTATTATCACTGGACCATGAATTAATAGTTTGTGCACCGAAGTAGGCATGGAGTACCAAGGGTATAATGCAACGGTCTTTCTTGCCGTTTCAATAGCATACTGTTCAAATCTTTCACAGTTTATCTCGTGGCCACACGATATAACTTGTAGGATTACGTACAAGCGTTTAATAACTTCTTCGTTGACCCCCGTTATCGCAGCGGAAACCGTCGAATTTTCAAAGAATCGCCGAGCTGTGTTGCCATCATTGCTGCTGCCGTATCCAGGCTTTGGGCGATCGATATTTGGACCCAATTGCTTCTTGAATCCTTCTTGAATGGCCCTCTTGCGTTCCTGGGTAATTTTTTTTTCTTCGGCACTTCGAGCTTGCCATTTTTTAATGCCGAGTTTGTAAGACACGTGTAAGCAATATCGAAAAAGTCTGTTTCGAGTCCTCAGGCACTACAACTGTACGTCCGGTGTCCTTGGAAATTTTTTCTACCATAAATTCGATCAAGGAAGCGAATTTATCGGATAAATGCTCGCTGATTATCAGAAATACTTCTTTCCTTGTCAGCACCAATTCTTTGTAACCGGATCCTGTAATAAAGACATAAAATTGTAGAAAATTGGTGTTAAAGGAAAAGATAAAATTTTCAATTAATACAAAAACTTGAACAATGTACATTATTTTACCAAATAAATAACCGCAATAATTGAAATAATTTTAAAAAAATTAGAGAGAAAATATTGACATGGATTTGGTTAAAAGAAAGCTTTGCTTACTATATAATATATATATATTCAAATATTTTATTTGAATGTTATAACATTTCATTCATATTTAAGAAATTTTTATGTGGTTGATTTTAATATGTATATATATATATATGCATACGTATATATCATAATTAAATCACAGAAAATTTATATATATATATATATACACATACATATATATTAAAATAATTTATTTCAAGCGTATAACAGCCGTCTTGTCCGTTATGATGCTACTTCACCCATTCTCAGGTAGAGGCGCAGAGGCTGCTCAATAGTGCCGCGTGCACGCTCGGCTACCGCACGATGCGAAAAAAATCATAACGGACAAGACGCACGTTTTCCGCAGGTAACTCTTGTAAATTTCGAAAGCTTATACATTAAACTAAAGGCCGAGACTAGGAGCTTTGCAAAATGTGACAAAATATATAACTTTTCGGACCGTTGAAAATATAAGTTTTCAAAATTATTCAATTTTATTTATGCCGAAGGCTATACTACATTTCAATCATTTATACATAAACTTTAGATTCAACCGATGTAAAAACATGTTCTACATACCTCCAGAAGTCGTATCCATGTTGCAGAATTGAAATTAAACCCGTCACTTTAGAGTTATGGGTTTTTGAAGTCAGCGTTATTTTCGTCTGTTCAGCGCGTGACACGTACACTCTTCACGAACACTAACTGCCAACTGACGCTGCGGCGCAGGTATACACTTAAAGGGCTTTCCCTTCCACAATAGAATGCAGTTACTAGTCCTCTACCTGAATGACTACTCAACTGACCCTATTTCGAAAATTTATTTTTTGGGGTTTTGGCCAGGTTTTTGGGCTTTTCTCCTACTGTGCGTCGTTCACGCGAAATTTTGCAAGAGCTCTTTCTCGGTCGCCTGATCCCTTTGGCCGAAAACTTCTTTGACAGGCTCAATATGTGTATTGCTCGCCACTTGGACGATATAATTTTCAAAAAATCATGAAAAAAAAACGGTATCATGTGTACTTTTGAGCAATAAAAACCTTTTTGATGTATCTTGAAGCGTTTTTTTTCAATTCACCCTTTAAATCAGGGACGGCATTCTACCCCGCCCTGTATACACATACACACACACACAAGGGCTGTAAAAATCGAATTTTTCGCTTTACAAAAAAACTTTGCGGGGTTCTTTTGTAGAGAATGTTCTGCTGTAACATACAATTTGCATGGAATCGTTCTCAAAATATTTCTGTGATACAAAAAAAGAATCAAGTACATCAAGAAATATAAAAGAAACGACGTCCATCATTGATCGTGTTTCGAAAAGTTTTATTCAATTAATTTGGTTTAATAAGATAAAATCATTTGTTTTTACATTATAATGCTTGATAATCATCGTTCCTTTTTTTAAGAGTCTGTTGTAATTAGGGTATTTCTGTCGATGATTTTGCACTATGCCCAATAAATATTGTAGCTGCTCTTCGTTTTCTGTTAATGAACCGTTATATGCTTCTATCAAAGTGACACCACGTTCGGCTACGTTATTAACGACTTTTGGATTTTAAAAAAATCTAAGAAACTCAAATAAGTGGCATTTTCCGGCCATAATTCAATATTTACTCTCAAAAAATCATGAGGTACATTGAATTGCTGGAAAAGAAATAAGGATTCTTGAGTAACGAAATCGCTTATGTCTTTTTTCAGCACCATTTCCCAATCATTTTTTCTTAACAATTACTCACTCGGAAGGATTTTTGGATTTTTCTCGCGATTGCAGAGCTTGTACCATTTTTGCCTTCACACTTATCACCACAGCATTGTCAAAAAACGACAAAGCAACAATTTTCTCGTTAAAGTACCACAAGTGACTAGCTAATTTTCTCGAGACAGCCTCTCCTACTACAGGATTCACTCCGCAATAACGAATGAAATTTTGTAGCAGTGACAGATCTTGATTTGGGGCCAAAATGGGGGAAAAATGTCGCGGTTTCCCATTCGTGGCGCTAGTGTGAAGCTTGTAATTTTGCACTACGAGCTACCGCATGCTGCCGCCAGGTGGCAGCGAGTGCTATGGCGCGCACGTCGCTTGAATAAAAAATGTAATTTCAGACAGCGATACCACTTGAACGGTTGTTCTAAGCTAATTGTTCGTAGTAACTTTTTTTGTAGGGCATTCAATTCTCTATCAGAATATCTTAATGACATTTTTGTGAGATTTTTTTCTGAAGAGTTTTACTACCACGTTCAGAAGTGCCAATATTTTCCTATGTTATTCTTATGGAAAGTATTCAAATGCAATGCGCCGTTCGAAATATTTTTTTTGAGCTCTCTTTCGAGGATTTTTCTTTTTTTTTACCTTAATTCACCTTTTTTGGAGGATGCAACCGAAAAAAAATATCGATTTTTTTCCGCACGCATATTTAACGGGGTAAAAAGTGAAGCCGCTTTATACAGTTCTTAAAGTCACTCTCAACTTTCCAGGAAATGTCGGTGTTCTGGCTGGATATTCGTTACGTGAAAGTGTACTTGCTTGCAATGAATCCTGGTCAGAACACAATTCTCAAACCTCAAAAAACGATTTTGTGATCTATCCGGTCTGTTTCATAAAAGGGCCCGGTCAGATGAATCAGACGAAGCAAGTTTGGCCCGACCCCAACACAATGAAGGTCACATTTCTACATCGACGTTTCCATTTATTTGCATAGAAAATACAATTTCATTTGTGTAGTTGCGGGTTGACCCTTGCAAGAGACAGCATTACATCTAGTTCATTCGTTTATAAATAAACGCCACTACAGCAAGTGAAGTCAATTTACGTCCGGACCTAAACAATGTCAACTGCGCAGCACATTATAACCAAGACAAAACGATTACGTTCGGTCAAGTGAATAACTACCAGCAATGATTGCGTTCGTATAGATTATAGCGCGAACATATGTATGGACATGTGTGTCACACTTACATACATGCAAACGCATATTCATACACTGTATGCATAAAAATTAAATGCATGTGTAAAAGCGCGGCCCGTACCTCGCTTCACGTAATAAATGCTTTATAACCATCCTCATGCGATAACCTTGGCAAAGAGGGCAGATGGTCTTCTTATCCTATTCGTTTAATTGCTGGGGAGAGAGTTAAGTGTGAAACTCAATCAGCAGATGATAATAGGCCATGAAAACTTTTTTTCGCTGACCAACTTACCAACAAGAAGGTTTTATTGTTAAATAGATTTACATCTTCGATACGATACTATACATAAAATAGTGTGTAAAATGAATTATTAATGTTTATCTGATATTGTTTCGAAACAAGTAAGTATTCGCGTACCGCACGTATAAGATTCTTCACATTTTCGCAATAGGCGTCGCAGCTGCGAAGTAATTAATTGTGCGATAATTCCATCAAACGACTTTATCTGTTTTCGAACTTCGTATGTAATTCATGGCGGAGTTTCCTTCAACAGATGGATACGTTATGTAAAGCAATCTGGAGTCGATATAATTAATATATTTTAGAGTGGTTCAAACTGAAACTTCAGGTAGCATCTCATCGCAACGATGACTTTACTCTTTTAGATATGAATCTTAAGATGTTTTTATTAATATTATTAGAAATAAGAACAAATAATGAACCGACTGAGGAAAATGGAGGTTAGATGTAATCATCTCTAGCGACATTGTCATTTCATGAGACCTCTTTCACTTGCTATTAAGACGGGATATACATTTAGATAGGAAAAAAATTAGCACTACTGAGGAATTTTTTTAACAAAGAAATGATATTCTACAATTATGAAACTTTAGGTATACTTTAATAATATATTTCAGTATACAAAACTATTTTTTTAATTAAATCATCATAAAAAAAACGGACCTGTGGCAGAGTGTTACAGCAAGGTCGCCGCGGGAATCGCGAATCGGCGAGCAGTCTAGCTTACTGTAGACTTTGGTTTGCAAAAAAGTTCAAACATTTTTTCAGTTAGAACATGTATAGTTTTTATGTGACGGTAATTAAAATGAAGAGAATGCAAATTTAGGAAAAGGCCCGGATTTACGAAAAAAAATCAACATTTCTGTAAAATGGGGTTTAAAAAAGTAGTTCTTTTTTTTCAATTTTTCAAATACATTTCTCGTCAAGTAGAAGTAAACCAATATTATCACTACTTCTACCAAGTTTCAGCTCCATTGACTTTATAGTTTTTGAGTAATCCTGCACGCCAATTTCGATTATGCAGTTTTGAGAAAAACGCGTTTGAAGTTCACGCACGCTCCGAATCCGAGCGGTGAGGCATAGCGTTGACGGGCTGTAACAATTAAAATTTTTCAAATTTCGCTTTAAAACTTTAGGAAAATATTCTGCATATATGGTTCAAGTGGTTAGGCCACAGTAATGGGTATAAAATCATGTGCGAATTTAACAATTTTTTTCGTATAAAAAATTGATTCACTCAAAAAATTAATTACCCATCTATTTGGTATGAATATCAAGCGGTTAGATTTTTCTTTCCGATGTACCAAATGGCCGACTACTAATATGTTCTTTTGTTATCTTTTTTTAGGCGCTCCGCGGCGTGACATTTAGCATATACAAGTTTTTACCTAGAACAAAAAACAAAAAATCTCATCAATCTACATTAGAGAACCTTGAGAAGAACGTACGGAATTTAAAAAATATTGTTTTATTCAAAAGGTGTAGGTATTTGAACTTGAATGAATTTTCAGTGAAAAATTTCGTTATAACTGCTCGTAAACTGGTCATAAAATGACAAGGTTTCGAATAATCAGAAATTCCGTACGTACTTCTTTGCGAAGTGCAATTAGGAATATAACTTTTAAATTTGAAGTAAATCGAGCGAACATTGTTGAAGTTATTTGTCACGCCAATTGGAAAGACGCTGTATCGAGAAGTTTCGAGTAGTCGGCCATTTTGTACATCGAAAAAAATATATATTTTTTTTTTCTAACACCTTGATATTCATACTAAATAGACGTGTAATTAATTTTGTGAGTTTGTTTGGGTTTACATAATCAAATTTACATAATAATCGGTGATCACCTAACACATCAAATATGAAACTTTAATCACACATTCAGGTTAACATTCATTTCAAACTCTTGGGATACCTTAAAAAATAATCAACTAATATTTTATCATTTTTCAATGCAGTTACCGGTCTTTAACCTTTACTTCCGTGGATACTCAATTAAAGAAATCTTAGCATTCTATTTTTTCCTGCAAACCGACTCAACACTTTCGTAGTCGGATTTTTTTCTCACAATGTCAACATCTTCCGTTCAGTAGTGACAGATAAGAGCATCATTCTTGAAGCATTGTGCTTTTAAGCCTTGTTTTTATCTTTAGAAGTTTACTGGGAGTACTACTGTTACTTGGAACAGTTTACATTAATTAGGGCAGTACTCCTTTTTAATGTGCTTTCTTGAATTTCCAGCATTTATTCTTTTCTTTTGCATGAACGTATGTTTTTCATGTCCATTGCTTCGGCTTCTAAAGGCTGACGTATGAATTATTAAGATTCTAAAATAATCATTGATGAAATCCTCTCCGTTCTTCGTATTTAAATTAAAAAATGCGTCAACTGCATGAGCTAATGATAAATTCTCAAATCGACGTTTAAAATTGACAATGATACCATCTATTACTTGGTAGTAAATGTGAATTTTCTAGTATTGTTTCGGTTCTGCGTCGGCCAGAAAAACTAATATATTTGTCTTGCGTCAACGTAATTGCGAAATTTGAATATGTCTTTAATTTACGTAATATTACGACTCTGGACACGAATGAATCAATTTCTGTGTATCTAAATTGTTCGGTCTCAATTAACGATCTGCTTTAGTATTATCTCTTTTGACATTGTTGAGCCCTGAATAGTCAGGAATTTTCAGATTGCTAACGCATGAAGTTCAAAGACCCCATACAACGGTATCGGGCCCGATATTTCACAAGCCTCAAATTCCGCTCGACTCAGTCGGAAAAACGCCGAATCGCAATCGAACGATTCGAACTTTCTCTAACTATTGGTTGCGGAAACCCGAGTTAACAATTAGCCGAAAGGTTCAATTGAAAGGCAGTCTTCGGCCAGAAGCGGAGGACGTCGTTCTCAACGCATAAAAAAAATTTGTAATATTGTTGCCTAATTTAAAATAAAATATAAGTTGTTCAAATTGCAATATACCGAATTGGAGATTTACTCGGAACGGGAAAAGTCCCCACACACCCTCGCCCTCGAGCATCCAACAACCCACGGTGTCAATTTACTCGAAAGCGAAAATTCGTGCTCTCCACGCATCGTCAGAAGCCGGGGCACAACAACATATATATATTTTTAAATGTAAAAAAGTATCTGTTCCTCTTTACACCATTTCCCGATCTATTGAGGTATCGTAAAATGGGGTTACTTTGAACAGGTATTGGAAGTTTTTTGTAGGTAACTTTTTTTAGCATCCTAAATGCCAACCTTTTTTGCTCCAATGTGTCTTTTGGCTATCAAAGGTATAAGAAAGTCAAGCCCCGCTAGCCGCCCCCCCTCCTCCTGGCCTTTTTCAAAGTGTCAAAGTAACCTTGAGTGTAGGATTTCTTTGACAAGGCATTGAAATGTAACTCATGTCAACGATTAAGAGTTACTTCGATATTATTTCGATAACAAAATTCAATATTTTATGCAATATCCATGGAATTAAATGAAAATCACCATTTTTTTATAATCAAATTATCATCTTTATTAAGGAAACATTTTACATCAAAGTATCAAGTACCTAGAGTACTTTTACAGACACTTAATCAGTCCTATAATCATCATTGAGATCAAATTCAACTTGAGCACCATTACAATCAACTTTAGCAACATTATATAATAACCTTGAAGAACAAATATGAGCAACCATGAAAAAAAAACGTTGGAAAATAATTTTATAAGTTAAAAAGGACCGTATTTTGGCGCTCTGTTAAGGTATTCCTTTCGCGGAGGGCCGTATTTTGTGGGGGCATAAGCAGGGCCTTCTGAATCGTCGGTAAATTACAATTGCGCTTAATAAAAAAACAAGTTATAATGGATTATTATACACAACGATAAACTAGAATAACAAAATTCGCGCAAAATTAGTAGATTGAGACATTTTTACATTTATTTGAAACGTCACGGCTACAAAAATTCTTCTGCTAACCACACTTTTCCAAGTTTTAACATTAATATTTTCTTTAAACGTTCGGTGACCCTCTGTTTTTATTGTTGTTACGGAATCTTTAGACTTTTTTACACCTGTGAGCAGTTTGTATTAGGCATCTAGAGTTATTTAGTGTATAAATTATTAGAAAGACATGTGGCCAGCGTGACATGTCCATAAAGCGCCGTATAAGTGAGACGATTTTTAGGGCCGTAATTTTTCGTTAAAGGTTCGGTAACTTGGCTTGAAATTTTACCAGTATACTGGGATGTATTTTTACTTCATTATAGACGAAAATCAGTTAAGTGTAAAATATTTGGGTTCGTGAAAGGAATACCTTAAAGTAACCCCATAAACTGTCAAATTTACCCTTACACTGGAACCTCTGTAAACGGAACGTCCACAGATGCAATCGCTTCCCACTATGTGCCGAATATCGATTGGTCTAGCGCATGGTGGGAGAAGCGCCAGGCCCTAGCGTGAGGCCCTAGCATGCTAGACAATAAGAGAGGGCTTTGAGGGGTACTGCAATCAGCTAGCCCAACTGCACAGAGTCCGCTTGAGCGGATGGTGCGCAACCTCTGTTTTTGCAAGTGCGCAGCGGAGCCGATCCTGTCGCTGTACCGATCAAAGAGGTTCCAGTGGATTGTCGATTTAACCCGGCTTTACGGTAGTTGTTAAACTTTGCTAAACACGTCTCGCGATATATTTATTGACATACGAAATAGCGGTAGTATTGTCAATTTATAACAGTATTGTACATCATAAATACAAGTAAATTGAAGGCTGATCAGATTGATTGAAATAACTTTCCATACGCGTACATAAGTTTTCAGGTGGCCTCCCCTTATTTCTACAGAGTGATCCAGAATAGGTGTGATAGCTGGATATCTCGGGTTCGGCGGGTTAGACCGAAGATTTCACTCGGCCGTTTTGTTTATTTCGACCGCGACATTAAACGGAAAGCATTAGGAAATAGGAATTCGATTCCCGAAAAGAACGCTCGATTCCACCATGATGTACGATCGGCCAGCGAGCGTGATCTCACATTTTGCAAATCATTCGTTACAGTTCCCTGTCAACCAATTCGGTTCGAGATTCGTAACAGCCGCACGGGTTGGTGTTTGACGTATCGTCTGCTATAGCTCGGCATATTGCGCACCAAAGTGTGAAGCACGCCGCAATTCGTGAGATTTACTACTGTTACCCCGATTATCCATTGAGAGTGCATGTTATTTTTGTTTTCTTAAGAACTAAAAATTTAAAAAGCCAGCCAAATATCAATGATCATAAAATTGCGATATGCAGGGCGATTGTTTGTGTGTATTGAGAGAAATCAATAGGTGAATTCTTGTTACCAAAATCTCAATAATTTGATGCTAAATTTCCGAGGATCGGATGTTTTCCGGATTCCAGTGCTCATTCGACCACTCCGTCTTGTATCATAGTCGGATTTTTCTTTAAAAATAAATTTTCCTGATCGAATGTCAATGCAAAGTATGATTGAGCTGGACTAGGAAACATGACAAGGAGTATTGCATTTCCTTATTAGGGAACACGAAGTCGGTCGGTGCCGGCAGACGAAAATCGATACAACGTTTTTGAAGGATTGAAACAAGATAAGAAGACCTGCACCGCCTGAGATATGATTTTTCACGTCCCGATACGGATTGATTCCGGAAATCCCAAAGCATTGCGACTTTGTTTGTGGTTTCTCTTAAGAATATTAGAATCCAGCGTAGTCTAAAATAACGAAATTGGCGCAAATTTATCAAAGAGTTTTATTTATTCATTCATTTCACTTGTGGTAAGTAAGAGCGAGTGGACAATTCGGGTGACGCAGCAAGCTGCATTTTTTACGCTATAAAGATCAAATCAACGTTGCCGTTGACGTTTCTTCGCGACTTTCAACGTCGTTCAACCGTCCTCGTCATGGCAGCCGTCGATTTCATCTTCGATCAAGCTAACGAGTCCTGAGAAGGGCATGGTGCATTGTTTAAAGGCAACTTCAGCGACCACCAGCTCACACCAAGCGATCAAAGATTAAATCGATGCACTGAATGCTTTTCGGAGCCTCTATCTGACTTTCCTGAAATTATTCAGCCAAATTCGTTCTCTATTTCATCTTGTTTCGCGATAAAGATGAAACCAACGATATGCTTGACGATTCCGCTCGACTTTCAACGTCGATTTTATATTCGATGAAGTTCCGTTCGATGCCGTTCCGGAAAAGGGGAGGGTGCGTCGTGGAAACGCAGCTTCAGCGACTACCAGCTCGCACCAAGCGATCAAAGATGAAATCGATTCTGCGAATGGTTTTTGGAGCTCCAATCGGACATCCATGAAATGATTTACGCAAATCCGATCTCGATTTCATCTTATGTCCGGCAAGAACGACTCGACAAGTCGTGCGGTGATCGAGCCGCCAGGACGACGAGAGGGTAGTTGTTTACCCGATACAATTGGAATCGATATTTCGCTTGACGATTACTCGTGAAATTCCGCGGTATTCGACTGTCCTCGCTATAGCATTCGTCGATTTCATATTGGATCAAGTAAACTATTTTCGAAAAGTGCATGATGCGGCGTTGAAACGCAGTTTGAGCGACTACCAGTACGACGACAGGATCATCATTTACCTGATAAAAATGAAATCGACATGGCGTTTATCGTTTTCTCGTGGCTTTTATTGTCATTCAACCGCTCGTGCTATGGCAGTCGTCGATTTCATATTCAATTACCCAAATGATTCCGGAGGAGGGCATGGTGCGTCGGTAAAACGCAGCTTGAGCGACGACCAGGTCGATTCCCTTTTCGGGAATCGTTTGCTTGATTGAAGATGAAATGAATGACTGCCATCACAAAAAGGGTTGAATGACGTTGAAAGCGATGCAAAAACGTCAAGCGTAATGTCGATTTAATCTTTATCGCGTAAATAATGATCCAGTCTAGTCGTACTGGCACCTTGCAGTACTGCACGACTTGTCCGCTCACTTTGACCGGAAATAAGATTAAGGTATTCCTTTCGCATAGGTCCGTATTTTGTGGACGCGTAAGTAGGGCCCTTCTCAATCATTCCTAAATTAGACTGCGTCTTAATAATAATGAGTTATAATTAATTATTATACCCAACGATAACTTAGAAAAGAAAATTTATCATGAACTGTGTACATTTAGATATTTTTACATTTTATCGTAAATTGGCTGAAAAAAACTATGTGGCAACGCCGCACCAGTGCCCCATCAACCGCCATGGTTACGCGGTCCTACGAGTTACAAATATAAACAATCGCACGCGTGAGAAGTGGTGACGGGAAACATGCAAGTACAATTATCTAAAGAGTAATTATGACTGACAAAAACATACAGTGCGGAGTGATGTTGGCAAAAATAAAGGACAATTCGTGAAAGTGATAAAAAAGCAGCGCGTGGAAACAATTGTCAACGCTGTCAAAAAACGATCCAGCCAGGTTAGAGAAACGGAAATATAACTGACTGTGTAACCAAAAGAACGTCAAGGAAATCAGTATTTCAACTGTAATTGATGGTTTTTTAAGGAGCCTCATATTCCGTCATCGACGGATGTCGACAACGGAAGTAGTGATTCGGTTTTGGAGAGACGTCGACTTGTTGAGGTTAGGACGCTCGCAACTGAACTGTGGTGCGCAACTTGCAATACGTCTTTGTCACTGAGATATGTCAAGTCGGAACAACAATTTGGCCTTGCGAGCATCTTCACCGTTCAAGGCCAATCATGTGACGGAATTCACCTGGTCCATACTAACCATCACAGCCCTGATGCGCCGCGATTGTCCGACGTCAACTGCAAAGTAGCCGTTGGTAAGAACAATAAATAACGCTTTCGTAAAAAACGAACCAAGATATAAAAGAAATACATCTATTTTTTTCTATTTCAGCTCTCTTTTTTGCGGGTATTGGTGAAGCCCAAATAAACACAATTTCATCAGCCATCAATATCCCAACACTCTCAACAGCTATGTTGAAAAGGTATGAGCGTGTCGGAGGCCCAGCCAATGAGGCTGTCGCACTCAAGAGTTGCGAAGAAAGTGTTCGCCAGGAGATTGCGTTAACAGAGGCTCAGGACTTAGCAGCAGAGTAAGTTTTGAACATATTTTTTTGTAATGGTAATGGGTTTTGTTTAAACCATGCATTTGTAGAAGATTAACAATTAATTATTCATTGCATAACATTTTTTACACTACGGAATTATTCTCTGAATATAATCACTCACATGCAATCCGATTTTCTGTAAACAATTTCTATAGAACGAAATTCTGGAAATGTTTTTATAAATCTTTCACGAGGAAATTAAAAAAATTAAAAGCAATAACTTTTTGCGAAACAATCATAATTGATATCAAATTTATAGATAAGTAATTTATATATTCATAGTATTAGCCGAATCACGATGTATTTTCAATTTGTATATTTTTAAATAAGAATAAAAAACCTCACGACAAAAAGTCTTACTTTTTTACCTTGCATTTCCTTCTTACCAAATTTCCTGAAATACAATCCCTCCAAATACGAACATTTTTATAACTGTTTTACAAAAAGTTAATATCGTGGATGTACGAAATGCTATCAAAATGTTGAACGTTATTTATATCCGTAGTCAAACGGGGAATGAAAATGAGATGGTTCCGATGGGATCGAATAATAATCTTCCCGAGTGTAGAAGTGCAAATGTCCATCGAGTAGTTGATCTGAAAGCCTCATTTGACGCTGGGTGGCAACGGAGAGGAACTGGCCACGCGTATAATAGTCTATCTGGTATGTATGATAAAATACTATTTGCGATATTTTTCGTGAAATGGCCTTCCTCGAGTATTTCTAATGTAACTCGTTTCCGGCGTAGGCCACAGTTTTTTGATAGGCTTCAATACGGGGAAAATTTTATCGTACGCAACACGAAGTAAGCGGTATTCGAGATGTGAACGTGGTCAAAAATTAGAGGAACACGATTGCAAAAAATTTTTTTTGGGATCCGCCAAGGCGATGGAGAATGATATGGCAATCGAACTTGTCAATCGCAATCCCACTCTTCGAGAGCAGAAAGGCAATATTTCTGTATTGATCGGCGACGATGACTGCAGCACTATCTCTGCAGTACGCAGAGAATCGTCAACAGAAATTAAAAAATGGTCCGACTTGAAACACGCAAAAAAAGGATTGACAAGCGTGTTATATGCACAACGTACATCACCGAAGTTGATAGAGTACTTTGGCAAATGCTTTTCTTTCGCTTTAACACAAAATCGTAATAACGCACAAAAAGTAAAGGAAGCCTTATTAAATATCGTCCCTCGCGCCCATGGAGAACACGGCGGATGCGGGGAACGATGTCGACATCGGAACCCCGAAGAAAAATTTCCTCATAGGAGCTTCCCAAACGGAGAATCCCTATCGGATCTCGATCAACGAGTTTCGCTGACGCAGACTTTTTCACGATTTGCCAACTACGCTGATAAATTAGCGCCCTGTGCTTCCAATCAAGCAAACGAATCTTTCAATAATATCGTCGCGAGCAAACATCCGAAAAACCGTCATTATGCTGCATCGGAATCGTTAGATTGGAGAGTGGCTACGGCTGTCTGCCGAAAAAAACCTCGGATTTGCATATATCTTGAAAGTCTATGAAAAAGCCTCTCTTTCACCTGGCTGGGAAACGAAAAAATTTCGTATGGCAAAAGACAGAATTCGAGAATGGAAACTGAAACAACTCAAGACGATCGAAATAAAGCGAAGGAGGCTTTTTGCAAAAAAAAAGTCGATCCAGCAAAGCCGCTGTTACAGAAAATCGAGAAGGGATAACGTACCAGTCGAATTGCGGATTCAGTTCAATCTCGGACTTGCTAGGTAATTATCTAACCACACATAGGATTATTTTATATATCTTTTTTAAGTTTAAGATCAATGAAATGATTTGCTGAATATCTGCTTTTTCGTAGGTGAAACCGGACCACAGATGGATGTTAGCAATTGCATTGTGGTACTTTTTGATCTCGAAACCACTGGACTTTCTAAATCATCAGAAATTGTCCAGGTGAGAAACAAAATACTCCCCAGCCGAACTATAATTTAATTAATAGATTTTATAATTATTATTCAGATTACTGCTTGCTGTGGTCAAAATATGTTCAATGCATATATTGTGCCATCGAAAGGTATGTCCCCTGGAGCTTCGCTGGTAACTGGTTTACGGGTCACGAATGGAGAAATGTTTTTGCATGATAAACGTCTTGACACTCTTCCTCCCAGCATGCCTTTTGCAAATTTCCTAGACTTCCTTCGTTCCTTAAGTGGAAGTGTGATGCTGGTTGCACACAACGGATTTAGGTATTTTTTAACAACTCGGTGGAAAAGGTTTTATTTGATGGTTTTTATAATCACGCGATTTTTGTAACCTATAAAAATGTAAATGAATTTTGTATTCGCTTATTTTGAATAGGTTTGATGCGCCAGTGATAGTGCGACATCTGAAGCAATTTGGCCTGCTGGACGGATTTCAAGAAGTCGTGAAGGGATTTTGGGATACCCTCGAAATATTTCGAGAAAAACTTCCGGATCGGAAAAAAGAGAAAAAGAAATTCAGCCAAGAAGCACTTGCTCTCGATTTTCTTGGTCAAGATTCCATCAACGGAGCGCACAATGCCGTTAGCGATATCTTATTATTGGATAAGCTTCTGAATATAATCGGCATTGAAATTAACACTATAAAAACCTATGCGAGAAGTGTTAACGACATACTGCGATCGGAGATGCTCTCGGCGGAATACCTTATCAATAAAGCGTCTTTGGAATTGTTTGACGCTGTTTCGTCAGGCATAAAAATGAAAATTGCCAAAGCCGGTATTGATGCAGAAATGTTAAAGAAAGCCTACGTGCAAGATGGTGACGAAAGTTTTCGGTTGTTACTTGGAGAAGACGTGCAAGGCAAACCCCGCGTAACGAAAAATGTTAAAATTCTACGATCTATCACCGACCAGCGCGCCGTTTGGCAAAATAAATCATTTTAAAAAACACTGTGACAGTATCATATATAATAAATATATTTTGAGATGAAAGCTATACATTTTTTAAAATCGGATTCGTTTCAAAAGAATCTATTATTAAAACCTGTTATACTATGAAAGACAAGAATACGACACAACCTAAAACCTGTAGGCAATAAATGTGCATAATTACATCTTTTAAAGTTGCAATAAATGTGCATACGTGCATCTTTTGAAGTTTACCATTACATTTTGTAGGATTATGTCATATATTTCGTTTATGTTTTATAAGAGAACCCAGAAAATACAATCGCAAACTTCGAAATCTGTAAATGCTTTCCGTCAAACCGCTGACGCAGTTGTTGATTTATATATACATATTCACACACCGATATATATGCGAACAGCTGAGTCGGATCGAGAACAGCCAGTTTACGCTGTTGCCAAACATAACCCCGGGAGAGTTGCGGTTGCGAAAATTCTTTTGCCTGTGACATTTTCCCATGTTTTATCATTAATATTTTGTTCAAACATTAGGTGACCCCCGGTTTTTATCGCCGTTACGGATTCTTTAGAATTTTTTACATCCTTAGATCAGTTTTGATCAGACATCTAGAGTTATTCAGTATATGAATTATTAGATACAAATGCAGCCAGCATGACATGTCCATAAAGCGCTGTACAAATTTAACGATGTTTAAAGTCGTATTTCTCGCTTAATTATTCGGTAACATGGTTTGAAATTTTTCCAGTATAATGGGATGTGCCTTCACTTTATTGTAGACAAAAATCTGTTGATTCTAGAATATTCGGGTTCACGAAAGGAATACCTTAAGAATTCATCTTTGATCATTTGGTACCAGCTGGGAATTGCGCGAGCAGCGTCTTAAGGGGTAAGGCCACTGTAAATTTTTTGAAAAATCGATTTTTTTTATTGGCTTAAAAAATAGTTTAAACCCTCTAGAATAAGAAGACCCCTTAAAATAAGAACTTCTTTTTAAAATTTTTCCCAATAAAAAACTATTCGCAAAACTTTAAACGCGTTTTTCTCGAAACATGGTTTTTCAAAATGGCACGCAGCATAACTCGAACAATTTTCATTTTTTTTACTTGAAATTTTAACCAGATGTGAACATTTACATTATCTTGAGAATGTCGATCGGAATTTTCAAGAACTTTATTTATTGATTTTTTATTAACAAAAAACTTGCCGTTTTTTTCGTCAAAAATCAATTTCTTTTTTCAAACGCACGCCAAATCCACAAAAATTGATACTTTTTAAAATCCGATCGACATTCTCTAGCTATAGCCCTCTAGATTAATGGTTTTTTTTTTTGTTCTAGATTCAAAAGTGCACCAGTGGTGCTGCGTGCCGCGGAGCCCTGGAAGCAAAACATGTCCCGGGAAGATAGCTGTGGAACCGCCATTTTTTTTTTTTTACTGTAAAAAAATTTTATAATAAAGTTTAATGTATGCCCGATAACACCATTAAACGTTTTTTTTCAAATACCTTCAATTTCGGAAGCAAAAAATTAGTGAAAAACCCTTTTTTTTGGGCCGTTACAGTGGCCTTACCCCTTAACGACGCACCATAGCCTTGTCCGGAATCGTTTACTTGATTCAAGATGAAATCTACGAGACCCATGACACGGACGATCGAGCGATGTTGAAAATCGCGCAAAAACGTCAAGCGCAATCTCGATTTCATCTTTATCACGTAAATGATTATCCTGTCGTCGTACTGGTAGCTTACAGCACTGCATGTCTTGTCCATTCTCTCTGACCGCAAGTTGCAATGACTTTGGATTTCTGGAATCAATCGGTATGCGGACGCGAAAAATCGTACCTCAGGCGGTAGAGATCTTCTGATCTTCTTTAAACCCTCAAAAAACGACGTATAGTTTTCGTCTTCCGGATCCAACTGATTTCATCTCTAATGAGGAAGTGCAAAGCTTTTCCTCATGTTTCCTAACCCAGCTCGAACACACTTTGCATTGATATTCGTTTAGAAAAACGTAGTTTACGAAATAAATCCGACTATGATATACGACAAAGAGGTCGAATGAAAAATAGAATCCGGAAAACATCCAAGTCTTGAAAAGTTAGCAACATATTATTAAGAGTTTGGTAATAAAAATTCATCTATCATTTTTTTTCAATAAGCAAGGGAAAATCGCTTGGTATATTGAAATTTGAGGATGATTGAGAATGTGCTGGCTTTGTTATTTTTTTATCTTAAGAAAACAAAAATAACAGGCCCTCTCTATGGATAATCACAGTAGAATTAGTTAATTTCATGAATTGTGGCGTGCTTCACGCTTTTGTGCGCAATACACCGAGCGATAGCAGACATTACATAAAGCGTCAAACCGTCCAGCTTCTCACGAGTCTCGACCCGAATTGGTTGACAGGCAACTGCAGCGAATGATTCGCAAAACATCAGATTATACGCCGCGGCATCTGTCAACCGCTGCGTTTTCGCAGAACCATCCTGCCGTCAGCTACGGCTACGTGCCCCATCGTATACTACTTCGCCTTTTCCAATCGTTCATCAAGGTGGATTGCAGCATTCTTGTTGGGAATCGAATGTATCACACCTATTGTGAATCACCCTGTACTGCCGCGCATTCGACGTTGGATAATCATTCAATAGTTTCGGAGGCTGTTGACGTTCCTAAATAACCTTGGTTTCGATTATTGGAACTCGGTATTATTACTGGCTGCTCATTTCTTACGCTGTTCACTCGAAATAGTCCCGAAGATTTCATTGTTTTTAGGCCCCCTATGATTTCTTTCATCATTTCACAAATAGGCTCTTTCGGTTGAACATGATTCTCCCATCCTAAACGTTATTGTCTTTCCGTTTTCGACATTTCTCCTATCTTCGCAATCGCTTTTTTCATATTCGTGATTTTTTTTCCGTTAACCCATTACTACAGAAAAAGTATCAGGCTTCGACTGTTTAATGACGATATACATATTGTGGGACGATATACGATAATATACATATCGTCGGACGATATACATCTCTCGGACCTTGAACAGTCCGAGAGATGAAGGCTTCCACTGCTAGTAAGGAATGATAGAACAATTGGGCTATCATTTTTATTGAGGCGTTTAATTTTTTAATTGGGTCATTCAATTTTTCAATCAAGTCATTTAATTTTTCATATCCGATGTTCCCGCTGTAGCTCTTCTTTTCCGCGTTAAGTTGTCCATTTTTTTTTAAGTTACATTTTTACTCGTAATTAATCTGTATTTTCGACAAATGGACGAAACATTGAAGTAACCATTTCTGTACGATGACCACCAAACCGTAGTGGTACCTAAGTACTCTTAATTTTTTACATCATATCGACACCACATGGCTCTGCATAATCACTCTCAAGAAACGAAATGTGATGTATAATAACCAACGTACATCCCGTTTGGAAAAAATCGCAATTTTTCTAATCTTCGGATGAAAATTTGAATTTTAGAAAGTGTAAAGCTATAACATGTAAATTAAAAAAATAGCTTCCGTCGGGCGGAAGGGTGTTTTCTCATAGTTCTGTGGTTAATCAATAACATAGTTGATTAACGTTTATCAAGAGATGCAGCCGAGTCTTGACGCCAAGTAATAAAAAAGAACACGTTTACCCCACTGATTTCAACCCTACTGACGAACACATCGCGTACTTGTTATGCACTAATTATAAGATAACATTTTATCTGTCATTTTTTAACTGAGTCGACACCTCGCGAAAACGCGTCACTGAATCGAAAATCTGATGACATTCGACAGATGTAATGTAAATTTCCCTGTCGCTTGGTTCAGGTTATTTTTCGTTCCGGTCCCTCAGTCTCAAGATCTCAAAATTATCAGCCGAATTTCCGAGCGACATTTTTCCCTAAAAAAGAAGGTCAACAAACGCGCTTTAGTTGAGTCAAATAAAGTAAATCCATCATGTCGTAAACATAGTACATCCAGCCTTTCGACGGTTGATGAACAAATCGCTTAACACCGCTAAGTGCGACGCTTTTAAGACTCGTCTCGCTGAGGTCAACGGCTTACTGCTATTTTGCCTGCTATATATGAGGTATTCCACGTGAATCCGGTGGACTTTTTCCCTGAATCCCGCCAATACGATTTATTTTTAAAAATCTGATTCCATTGACTCTAAAAGACACCCTCAATTTTTTACATTGTCTGAAAGAATCCTTGGTCAAAAAAAATTCTCTAAAAAAACCCCCCGATTTGAAAATATGAAAAAATCCAAAAAATGCGTGATTATATGCGAAAATTTTCAAGCTATCACCCGCAGTGGAAGGATGCTTTTTTCTGAGCATACTTCCACAGCGGATGATTGCTTGAAAATTTTTACATATAATCACGCATTTCGGGAATATTTTCAGATTTTTAAATCGGGGCGTTTTTTCGGAGATTTTTTTTTACTGAGGGTTGTTTCGAAAAATGTACAAAATATTCAGGGTATCTTTTAGAGTCAATAAAATCAGATGAAAAAAATTAATCGAATTGTCGGCGGTCAGGGAAAAAGTCCACCCGATTCACGTGGAATACCTCATATACATATAATATATGTTACAGAGTGAGGTGTTCTGACAGCTTTAATCTCTAGTCATGGTTAGATCGTTTCCAAGTGTGAAACAAACAGCCCTATTTAAGGTGAATAAAACATTTAATAAATAAAGTGAATAAAACAAAGAATTAATTGAATACGAAGAACAAATGGCCCTTTTTACGGCCAGAAATAAATTTGACAAAGTTTCTTCGTGCCTTATTCAAACCTCAAACAATGTTTGGCAATTGGGAATAGGGCGGTAAGCAGTATATTGAGCTCATACTTCACACTGGAAAGTATAATACGGCAAACACAAGGAATCGTCTTGCATAGAATATAAGTAAGAAAAACATTTATATTTTCAGGGATGAAAAGTCTCTATCAGGTATTGAATCAGAAACTGAAGCTAATTTTCAGGCAATAAAAAGTGTGAGTAATACACTTTTCATTATATATAATAATGAGTAATAATTTGTAATAAAAAGTGTGAGTAATAAACTGTTCATTGTCAAAACACAACGAAAAACGTATACCCATAGGTTTTTGCTTCGCGGACTTTAAAAATATACAGGTTAATTGTTTTTAGTTCAACCTTCCTTGACACACTTATATTTGGCCACGGCTTGGACACACTGGGTCAATTTGACCCGGATAGTACTTCATTCACCTGTCCTTAACAACCCTTCGGTTGTTAAGGACGGATGTTAAAACTTCCAATTTTGGGAGAGTTAGCACTTTTTTTTGAAATTCATCCGGGTCCAAATGACCGAGTGTGTCAAGGAAGAGTTAATGTAAGACAAACAAGAAATGGTAATATTATTAGGCATTGGAAAGCCAAAAATATGTGTTTGTCTGGTATCAATAGGAAACAGTCAACATCTTGTATCTCTAGCGACTGCGAAGCCAAAAACATGGATTCTTAGCAGCAATCGAAAGTATCGAAAACCTCAAGTTTCGGGATATAGAGGAGCCAGCCTATGAACTGTTCTCACATCAACTGAAGGCAATGAAAAATATTTACCCGTAAAGATATACATTTTTCAGTGCCTTCCATTGATGTGAGAAAAATGCATGGATTGGCTTCTGTATACCGAGAAATATAAAATTTCAAATGTCTCCGATCACTGCAAACAATCCTTGTTTTGATTTGTTTTCTTACACTAAATCTAACAAACATCTTACAACGTGTCTTACATCATTAACAAACAATGTAACTAAAAACAATCAACATTTTATGTCTTTAGAGACTGTGACACCGACATTATGGATTTATTTACAGCGGTCGGAGACACTGAAAACCTCATATTTCCAGATATCGAGAAGCTAGTCTCTGATTTTTCTCACATCAATCGAAGGCAATTAAAATGTAAAAATGTATATCGTTACGGATAGACATTTTTCATTGCCTTCAGTTGATGTGAGAAAAGTTCATGTATTGGCTCCTATATACCGAGAAATATAAATTTTTTTGTTTCCGATTGCTGCGACGGAATCTATGTTTTTGGCTTCGCAGTCTCTAAAGATATAAAATGTTGATTATGTGTAGTCGAAAAGCAACGATATGTATTTGTCTCACAGTAACTAAAAACAATCAGAAGTGAATTTGAAATTCACTTTTCTTTGGACTGAAGCTGAAGGAAATAAAGATGTTTACCCTTCCAAAATAATTGAAATCCCTTTTTAAAGGTAAAAAATGAATGCCCAGTAATAAAAAAAAACCCTAAAAAACATGATCGCTTGTTTTACCTTATGAAAACATTCTGATTTACCTTATAATTAATGTTTATTTTATTTCAAGCAATGGTTTTAATTTATTCTCTAAAGTAATCAAATATACAAAAAAGTAAGATAACATTTATTAAACTAGCCAAGTCAGTGTCACGTCCTGAGGGGATGTGGGCACATATATTTGCGATTCCCTCTTTGTAGCCTGGGCCTAGCGTAATAGCTTGGGATGAGAGTAAGAAGAGGTAGTGCATGGGAATAATGGGATAACGCGATTATCCGCTTAAGGAATAAATGAACAGACTCGAATTCTATCGACTCGGGGTTTATGAAAATTAACAAATTTGGTCAATTCGATTAAATTAATGATACAGAAAATATACAAAAAAGATGGCAAATTCGCTTACATTGATCGTTGGTGGTTTGTAGTAAGTCGCAAGTGTGGGGCCTTCGCAAGTGGACCGGAACGCTCGGTTACAGTGGTAATGGCACAGGTATAATTCGTCGATGTGACACGATTTTTATGGATGAATGTGTTTACGGCGAGCCGAAGTTCTGATTAAGATAGTAATTTGCAAGTACAGGACGCGATGATACAATTCGAATATTAGTAATTTTTCTTCTGCGACTTCCGAACGTTCTTAAAAGTCGCGTTAAGACTTTACAATACTTTTTGTACTGAGACGATTTTTTAAGTTGACTTTACGAGAACCCGTAGGCTATTGTCAGAATTCGAAGTCTGAACTCGATGCATACTGTCGCTAGACTTTATTCGCACGCGATAGAAACTGTTGGGAGACTGACTTCAACGAGCGGTGATGGAACACTAACTTGAAGATTTTCTTCTTCCAGGATGTAGAAAATTTCAGATGCTGCGATAGTGGGAGTAGGAGTGCATTTTGGGGTAATGATCTTTTTTAAGATTGGTGAAAAAGTTATTAAATATAGGTCTCCTCGGGTGATTGGTCGAACTAGAGAGTGGGAGCAAGACGTAGGTTGCGATTATCACAGTCGTCGCTCTATTTCCAGGAATTGGAGCTGCGTTTCTTGATCTCAGAAGATGGAAAACTAGAGAGGAAAAAGGGGTCTTGTCGACGGCGAAAATGCACCGCTCGAGATAGGGCTTGTTGACCGAGGCCCGCGAGTGCACGTGGTGTTTTATGACAAGATCGTTTCTTAGATCCGAGGATTACCTTCTGGCGAGTGTATAAAATTTGGCATGCAGAGGATTTTAATGTTCAATTTATCGAGGGTCGGATTTTCTTTTGGCATTCGCTGTGCGGTCTTATTTACGTGACGAAAAGCCTTAAAATAATCTACTTTTCGGATACGATTGCTTCTGTTGGCCAAGCTCGTAATACGAGGTTTTCCGTTATACATTTATTTCTCCTCGCGTGGGAAAGAACGCGGGCGCTTGCTTATTATCGAAGATTTCATTTCAGCTGTCGCATGCCAAAGTCTAAGGAAAATATAAAGATATGTTGATAAATGAGAATCCTGCTACCGCGCGTATTAAAAATAAATACATTGCGCGCATTTGGTCGCAGCGTGACACCAGTTTACTAGAAACGTCGTACACAACATTTTTAAACCTTAAGAATAATATCTTTCCAAATATTTTATTATTATTGAAAAAATCATATTACCGTCATAACATAAAATTCATATCACCGTTATATAACAACACAACGTATGTATCACACAACACACTCGAAATGCTGTGCAAGGACTTAGCGTGTACGGGTAAGCAAAAAAGTTCGGCGAAGCATCTTGTCCTTTCCACTACTTAGATTTCGAGATAAAAAAATATTGAATTGCCCCATGTCTCGATCTTAGGAATACAAGTTGATCAGAGAGTAGTCAATCTATATTGTATATACACTGTCGCAATTTGATCGTACTAGAAAATTAATTTTGCAGAAGTTTATTTTGCACAATTGGGTTTCAAAGAATTAATATTATCTACAATTTCCTCAGATAATGCTTTGTTACCCTCAATTTGTTATGCAAGTGGAGATCAAATCAGTGATGTGCTCCTAGATCCTACGATGATTGAAGTCTCATTTTATTTACATAATTTTTAAAGTTATGTAAAAATATAAACCTGGCCGCATAACTATTACACAATGCAATGATATTTAGTTATTGGGAGTTGTTGGTTTGTTATTGGGAGTGTATGGTTAGTTATTGGGAGTACAAATAAGTCTTTGCCGTTTGACAAAAGGTGGCCCCAGCAGGAGGTTATGGTTGAAATTGTCAGATGTAAAACGTCATATCACAAGGTCGGACATCTGGCAAGACCATAACTTTGAAATATTAGCGATTTTGTTTCAGCATTATGTAATCTTTTTCGTGCGAAAATGTCGAGTTTTAGAAAATGTCGAGGATTCTTTATTTTATTTCGTACCTATGTTAAATGAGATTCCATGCTTTGGCGTTTTATTCTTTCCAGGCTAGAGTAAGAGTACTGCTTACCATCTAATCCCCAATTGCGGCGCATTTTTTGAGGACTGAATATGAGACACGAAGAACCTTAGTCAAATTTAGTTTTGGCCCTACACAACCATGACAAAATGAGAGCTGTCAAAACGCCTCAATCAGTAACATATTATATTATATGTACATGGGTGGGGGTAAAAATGTCGAATGACCAAATATAGAACGACAAAGATTTCGAAACGACAGAATTATGAACTCTCAAAATAACGAAGGTTAAATCATTCGAAATTTTATCTTTCGACTGATAACAAAATCGAATGACTATAAATCGAACCATTATTTATTGGAGAGGTAATTTATTCGAAAACGAATATTCAGATTGTCTGCAATTCGGAACATAAAAATACAGAATCGAAAAATATAGAACACCCATATCTCCGAAACAGAAAATAGGAAGTGCCTAATATGCGTAATACCGTCTATGGCGAAAAGCAATATATCGAAACGCAAAATATCGATGGCCCGAAATGTCGAACGCCGAAAGGTCGAACAGCCAAAATGGCGAACGTGGTGGGGCCCGTCACGAGGGATGACTGTCTTACGATATTTTAGCCTACAGACCGCCAGCGCCATCTCGCAGCTTCACTCTGAGGCGCAAGTGACGTATTGCTCGATTCGCCATTCGGGCCGTTCTACATTTTGACCCTCCGCGATTTCAACCACTCGACTTTTCGGCCGTTCGCTTTAATGATTTTCTGCATTGTGAACCATCGCCATTTTTTGAATTCGGAGAATTGTCGTCTCGAATTATTTGGTGCTATGCATACAGGCCCATCGATTTTATGTTTTTCGATATTTTATTAAATCTGATTTTTGTTTTTCGCTACATATCAACTTCCGAGATGTTCATATTCGTAATTGTTATTTTCGACTTCACAGACTCTAGTAAGATTGATCTATCTATATTCGAACATTCGTCATTTTCGAATTCGACATTTTGGCCCATCTACATATCGATCGTTCGACATTTGTCCCCCACCCTATGTACATATAGCAGACAAGATAGCAGTCAGCTGTCGAGCTGCGTGAGAAGAGCCTGAAGCGTGTCGCTCTTCGGACTGTGAAGCTTTTTATTAATCAACTCTCGAAAGTGCGTATGTACTGTGTTCACGGCATGACGAATTGACTTTATTCGATTCGACTAAAATTGTGAGATCTCGAGATAGAGTGGACGGATCGAAAAATAACGTGAACCAAGCGACAGCGAAAAATCACATTACACTTGTCAAACGTCATCAGATTTTCGATTCGTCGACGCGTTTTCACGTAGCGTGACAAAAAATAGAACTTACATTATAAATTATACAGAATATTAAAAATAAAACATACATTATACAGAATATTAGCTCGGCCTTGATCTTGGAATTTCCTAAGTTTCATTTACTGGACAAGATTTCAGTGGGATTTCTCAGTATCAGCTTCGAAACTGTATCGGTTTCCTTCAATTTTTTTTTGTATCGACTTACGTGCACGACCACATCGCTTGCCTTTTCGATCAATTTTTTAAATACGCACGTCCACTTCGTTCAGAGTTCAAAAATATACTGACTATTTGTGAGGCTACCTTGGGTATTGGACTGCAAGGGAGGCAAGGGATAGGGGAATTCCCCAAGCCGGTATACAGTGCACACAACGGTCGAGGGGATGACTATCTGCATCGTCCCAACGCAGCGCAGCCTCTGTAACTGTGGGAGTTCTACGAATTCCAAATTAAAATTTTCGACACACATTCTCAGAATCCCAAACTATAAGAAAATGCAAAAAAAATCGAATTTTTGAATTTTCTAAGCGGTAATGCCCCCTAAAAAAAGAACAAACAGTCATAACTCGCTTCGCTCTCACTCGATGCCCGGAATTGTATATTCGCCTGTATACAAGTAGTCTTTATGACAATTGGTTTGGTCTACAAAGCTCCAAAGGTATGCTAAGATGCAATCAAGTTGTAAGAGACAAGTTCCTACAAGGAACATTGTAGCCTGTTCACCGAGATATACTGCTACAATAAGCAGAATGTTGCATAAATTTCCATGCCAGATTCCGAACGTACATTGAGACCGGACTTCTTTTTATAAGGCCTTCTTTGTTTACTCGGAAGCCTTCACCTGCCGCGGACGGGATGAGTGGCTGGCATGGCTCTTGGTTACAATTCTATTTGCAATTTGGACGCCAATTAGTATTACAAATGAAGAAATTGTATAATACAAGTTAGCTCGACTTGCTCGATGGTTCGATTGGATGACCCAAGGACAATTCTCAGGATGGCAAAATTGGAAACTGTCCGGACAGACCAAAATCGCTCCAATAGAACACAAGTTTAATTAACGTGACTTACATTATTTTGGGAATAACTCAGATCCGGGTATTCTGGCTGACACACAACTTCCTTGACCGGGTACCTCTGATAATCTCCCGAAACGGCCAATTAACAGATCGCACTTTTTAATTACAATATCGACTGAATATAATTATAAGGACGATGACGCGAGTTACAATAAATCGGGACAGTGCCGATTATAAACGCGGAGCTGACCACCCGTTCTCTCACAATGTGAACGGCGAAATGATTCTTCGCAGCGCCTAAATAGCCAATAGATCGCGGTCATACGATGAATTTGAACGTTGAGACATCGAGGAGAGAATACAGTGACAGTTTCCTGTCACATTGCCCCTCCCGGATTGCGACGTCATAACGAGACATTCGTCGCTGGTCGAAGGGAACTATGCGGGCCCGAAACCTTAAACCTATAAATCTATTAACCTATAATATAAACCTATGGAACATCCCTTAACCAGTCCCACAAGTCTGCAAGAGATGGAAGAGATGGAAGAGGGCGGTAAGTTGTAGGGTTCGCAAAGATTTTGCATAAACAATCTATATTGTCAACGGTACCTTCTTTTGGGTTTTTCTTCTAAGTATCACAACGCTTTTCACATATTTGCAGTTCGCACTCGCATAGTTCGCACTCGCGTTTGGAGACAAGGCGATGGTAGGCGGGTCGATTTTCCAACCATAGAGATGTGAGACGGCGAGGATGAGAAATACTAGGGCATGAAATGAGGGGCGATTGACGGAGACTCGAGTAGCGCTTTGGGCTTTCGCCCGCTACGTAAGCCTGTCGACGGGGAACCTGCGGTGCCTATGAGGATCGGCTGCTGATGACGCTGCGGATGCGGCTGTTACTGCTGCATCCGTGGAAGAACTGTGTTGTGCCTCTGTTGTCTCGGATGATAAGGTGCGCCGTTGGAGCTATCAATTTTGTGTCGTTGACGAGATGTTAGTGTTGCTCGTCCTCGTAAAGACTCGTGGTATCATTTCTCTTGGTGTCGAGTTCCTATCAACTCTTATTCGTCATCTGATCATTCCGACTCTGTGATTAATTCTGCGAGCAAATTGAACTCGACCGGATTTTCCTCCTCTTTGGATTTCCCGTCGTCCGAACCGACTGGAACTTTTAATTCCGGTTGAATGTCGCCCTCCACGAGAGTTTTGGTTTGCGCGATAGTTCGTGCGACTAGTGCCCCCTGCGGCTGTACTCCGAGGCCTGTTACTACGGGGCCCTGTCGTTTCCCGAAAGATTCATGCACTCTGTCTTTTATGGCTCTTCTCTCTACAGAAGAAGCATACTGTCTGTGCCTCAGCAGTAAAAAAGCGTGCAGAATGCCCTTCTCGCCACAATTAAAGCAAAGTATTTTACTCAGGTCGGCTGGCTTGGGTGCGTTTTTGGCGATTCTTCCGGGGGAGCCGGTGGTGAGGTCTTCTTATTCTTTCCGAAATGCTTGAGGTTCTGCTCCAGTCGTTGTTGGACTAGAGTTTCGAATTACTCAGCTTTTTAATGTCTCGTGGGTTCTTTTGCCAAATGACGTTCAAATCATGCGCATTATTTACCTCACCCTCACTGTCAGATATCTGTTTCGATTGTTCAATTATTGTTCGATATTCCTATTACGTGATGCATCGCTTCTCACAGCGTGTTGGTTTCCTAATTCTATGAATATGTGCCCCTTGGGCTTCACTGATATGCGCTATATGCATTTCTCTAAACCTAAGGAAACCGTTAAATAATATGTCCGTATCATTATTCGAATCGTCAGTCTGCCGCTGCTGTCGATTCCACAATTAGCGAATATTGGGCTTATTTCTTACATTTTCCACGTGAAAATGTACTCTGCGAAATTTCCCTTCGACCGAACCCCCTTCGGTTAACAATTTATCCGAGTTTAAGAACAAGCCGTCTTGGTCCTCCATTTCCTACGTCTTAGGTAACGCGGCATTGCTCGACAGTGTACCCGTTGAAACTTCGACCTGACCCCCCCCCTGGCCTCGATTATTATTCGCTATTCCTATTACGCGATGCATCACTTCTCACAGCGTGTTGGTTTCCTTATGGAACCTAAGGAAACCATTAAATAATCTGTCCGTATCATTATTCGAATCGTTAGTCTACCGCTGCTGTTGATTCCACAATTAGCGAATATTGGGCTTATTTCTTACATTTTCCACGTGAAAATGTAAGTGAAAGTTTAACAACAAGCCGTCTTGGTCCTCCATTCCCTACGTCTTAGGTAACGCGGCATTGCTCGACAGTGTACCCCTTGCCACTTCGACTTGATCCCCCCCCCCCGGCCCTTTCTATAAGACGTACGGGCTCGAGAGGACATTCTACAATTTAAGAAAACGTTGGACATGTCCAACGAGTTTCCGTTTCTCTTATTTTTCATTTTTGTATTCGGTGCTCTCGAGGTTACTGGTCTGGTACTCCTTTCACCAAGGAGTATCAGACCTGAAGGAGTATCAGGAGGGTATCAGACCAAGCACCGTCGACGAGACACTCGTCGCATTCCCGCTCGCAGACGTATCACTGAGTCGCCGTGGGGTTTGACTTCCAGTTTTCTGTCAATAATTTTAGAATTCTCTTACCATTCCGATCCGTTGTGCTCCCGTGAGTCTTAATATCCGTTTTTTCGTTTCGAGTCGATCCGTTCGTCGTAATTTGTTACTTCTACATCTGAACCGCGTAAGTTATCCCCAGGGATCGGTGTACCTCCCCGTGACCCCCTTCCCCTTCCCGGTAAATTCCCTTGTACAGACGTAAGGGTAGTCCCGGTGGAAGGTTTGCAGAGAACGGCCTTGTCCGTACCTCGAGTGATAGGAAACCCCAATGTCTCATTTTCACTCTCGGTGGTAGGCGCCATTGCGGACTCCTCCGAAGGGCCGTCCTTTTCCGTGACACCCCGTCCAACTGTCATAGGAAGCGGACCCCATGCGTTGGACACCTTCTTTGGGATTCCACTCATTTCTTTTATCCCTTTAGTAACGTTCGTTATGTCAGAACCTTCTTGTCGAATTTTCATTTTTTACAACTTTCAGCAATTTTAATAATTATTATATCCACCATGAATATCCTCAAACCACGATAATTCACTAAAATAATCCAATTAATTCAAACGAGTTTTAGAGATCACCGAAAATAAGGTTTCCTTAATAACGGTTCGTAATAATGCCAATGACTTCGTCGAAATATAATATACATTCGTACGAGGTGCAGAAAACATACAATAACATATTGCTCACCTACGCGACCTTGCGTTCTTGTTCCTCGTTCGTTTTTTCGCGAGATTCGCTTTGTCGCGTACGTGAGCGATATGTTATTTTTTGGAGTACTCTTCTTATTTCAACTGAGTACTTTTAGTCCAGTCAAAAGTGGCCAAAGTCGAAAATTGTTGCGACCGCTTAGTGAAATACGTTTTCCTATATTAATCGACCTGGGGAATCCGAATTTCTAGGAATTTTAACTATTAACAGTGAAGAAAGGGCGTAAATACCGAAAAATATGCATTATTTCGAGAAAGGAAAGGAAATCGCAAAAAAGTTTGAACAAAAGTTCTAGGGGGGAAGATTTTACCCGGTAGGTGTACATGATGTTTTTTTCTCTATCTCCAATAGTTTAGCCGTAAAATTGGAAAACAAATTCACACCAATTACTATCAACGCGCGAGGCACATGGACGCATCGAAATCGAGAGGTTTGAGCATCGCTGGTACCTCCTCTCGCTCTCGCACGGCCGCTATCGCGCTTTGTTCGGAGGTTCCCGATGTTCGATCGGGTATTTTCGGCAGCCCAGAGGTACGACAGCGGCTTCCCCTTTTGCCGGCACGGCGTGCCAACCGGCAGCTCGGCTCGAGAGTCCCCGGGACCAATCGGGTGTTTTCGCGGGGATTAGGTAGGGCATTTAAAATGACAAAATCCGTTACCTGCTAATATTTCGTAGACTGAAATAAAAAGAGCGAGAATAGAGCATTTCGTTGAAACGACGTACAGAAAAGTAACGTTTTTAAAGATCAAGCTCTATTAGTGGAAACGCCTATATGGAAAGGATGGTTATGAGAAATTTTGTTTAATAATGATTTTAACATAATTTGTTTTCTTTGTGTATACATTTTTTTATACAGTAAAAACATATGATTGAAGGATTGAAACTCTAAATTCTAATATTGATAATATAATTTGTGTTAAAATAATAACATTTCATCAAATTATTATTGATGTGTTACATCCTAGCGAATATGCCTTCTCTCGGTTATTCCCAATATCCTCATTTGCCGTAATAAGCTTATTATTATACGTATATAAATCTAAGAATAAGACGCGTAACAGCGTAAAAAGGAACGTGCGTACATTTCGCAGGCATATTCAACTCACAGCGATATATACACGAGTAGTAGAGCTAGGCGGGTTCTAAGCCACTTTTGGGGGGAGGGTCAAGTGGGGGAGGGTCAAGTGGGGGAGGGTCAAGTGGGGGAGGGTCAAGTGGGGGAGGGTCAAGGGGGGTCAAGGGGGGAGGGCCAAGTGGGGGAGGGTCAAGTGGGGGAGGGCAAGGGGGCAGGGGGGTCAAGGGGGGGGGTCAAGGGGGAGGGTTCAGGTGGCTGTGTCCAGGTGGCGGTGTCCAGGTGGCGGTGTCCAGGTGGCGGTGTCCAGGTGGCGGTGTCCGGGGGCGGGGGGGGGATTCCCACGGTTCTTTGAACGTGTTCAAACCTGTTTTCCTCGATTGGGGGGGGGGAGGTCGCCGGGCGCGTGTGACGTCATAGAGGGGCTTCTGTCGAGGGCCATGTGGTCCGTGAAGCGCTTGGCGGGAGGGGGAAGCCGGCATCGATGAGTGTTTTGTGTGTGTGTGTATGTGTGTGTTGGACGCGAGTGACGTCACAGAGTAGCTTCTGTGGAGGGCCATGTGGTCCTTGGAGCGACTGGTGGGGGACGCCGTCTCAAAGCTCGCCGACAGACAGGTCCTGACAGGTTTCTTGGAAAAGCGTGCGTGCATGTGTGTGTGTGACAACCATATATGGGTCGGGAAATTTTCGGTCATATGGAAACGCTAGGCGCCACATGAAGGGCGGCGCCTTTCAAAGCCCATTATTTATGACATGCAGCTGGTTCCATGCCGAAAGACAATGTCTATTGCATCCGTCCCGTCTCAAAGCTCGTCTCGAGACAGGTCCTGACAGGTTTCTCGGGAAAAATCTTTAGGGATCAAAGGGACCGCGGATGGACTACTTGAGCACAGCTGCACGCTTGGGGGGGGGATTCCCACGGTTCTTCGAACGTGTTCAAACCTGTTTTTCACGATTGGAGGGGGGGATTTGAGTGGGAGGCTTACGAGGGAGCTTATAATTTCGTGGACCAGGCTCAGACTGCACGATTCCACTGCATCATCAACATCTAAAAGAACTTTGAAAGTGCGCGGAAAATGGATCTCTCGAGTATCAACAAAGTCGGCCGGATGGCAGAATTCCTCCCAACGAAGAAGCTGTCAGATCTCCCCGTTGAGTCGGAACGACTAATCTCCGACATAAGGGCAGTACAAACCAAATTTGGGAAACGCTACATCGTGGACATCGCGGATGAGTTCTCCGTCTTCTTACCGGCGCGACTTGTGAAGGCCTTCGACCAAGATCCGACAATGTTCGAGAGTATGCTGCAAGTGGCACGCGATGGTCAGCTCTGCATGCAGTATATTGGTGGAAAATACAACAGTGTCGAGTTCCGTCGTCTCTGAACATGGTGGACGGGAAAAAATTCATTGGAACACCATCGCCGAACGACTGTCTGCATCATCGAGAGTATGCTGCAACTGGTCAACGCAGTGATGGAAACTACAACAGTGTTGAGCTGCATCGTCTCCAAGCGTGGAGACAAAATTGAGCACCATCGTTGAGCGGCTGTTCGCATGGTCTTTTTTTTTTCAAAGTGCTGACTATGTAAAAATGTATATGTTTGGTCGAATTGTAAATTATGGGTGTTTTCGTCGTAGAATAAAGAATACAAATGACATTTTCATCGAAATGTTTTTTATTCATTAAAAATCCCTCGCTCACGCTTCGTACACAGAGAGCCAGCTTTTCAACGACTCTACATTCGCTTTGGCGCAATTGTATTTTGTATTGAAGGAATGATGGGGACATTTAACGTTTGCGTATTTCGGCAACTTCTGCAGCGATGGACAGTCCAGAGTCTCCAGATCGATGACTTTTGTTGCTGAATCCGTGAATCTCGATAGCCATGCGCATTTCTCGAATCCCTTGGCATAAATCGTAGGAGCTCCTTCCAAGATTCCTCGAATTGTCGTTCTAGCTGCCTCGTATGGTATACCGCTGTGTTCCCATCGTATTCCATGATAATTGCGTTCCAGCCACTTGTTTGTCATTTTGTATTTGGCCGGTAAAGCGTCCCAGGCGAATGGTGCATCGAAGAAGAATGTCAGCGGTTCAGCGTTCTTCTCATGGAGTTTAACGATGGACATCTCCTTTAGGACAAATTCGTTGACGGGTCTCTTGAAGCCTTGCACATCGACGATAAGCTCCATGCTGACTGAAGTGGACGCGAATTATCGGCATGATTTTATACCAATTTTTTAACTCCACCACTGATTGGATTGTACTCGACAATACGATCATGGAGGATCATGCAGTACGCTGAAGTTTGCGGTGGAATATTGTTTTTCAATTCAAATTCAAGGCGCACATCAACAGGACCGGACTTGAGCGAATCGTTTTGTTTTGAGCAGTCAATGACAACGAGGGGGGCTTTTTCTAAAAATTCCACCCTGCTCAGCCATGGTTCAGCCTCTTTGTTGTAATAGGTCGGTTGAAAATTCGCATACATCTCGTAGAGTAGAGCATATTGATTTTGATCAATGTTCAAATTCAAATTTCCATATGGATAACATTGTGAGTTGAGGTATAGCTTGACGTCGCTCAGGTTACAATGATCAAAGTGGCTCGCATTTTGTGCTTTCTTATTTTTTCGCCCCGTCTGCAGCGCGAGTATGATATATCGTGGCTTCTCCAGCTGATTCGAAGTTTTCACAGACCACACGTGCTTGGAGGTGGCAGGCAGCAACGGATATTCATACAGTTCCCATGTTCGGAAACTCATGGAGATTGGTGCGTCTTTGGCGAGAAACTTTAACAGTTGAATTTTTCGTGGATCCGAGACTGTCACATACGGCACGAGCCATTCTATATTATGCAATGCGAGTTTGTAGTCTTCGGGCGCTGTTTGTACAATGGCATTGTCGTCGGTCTTTGATCTCGTGAGAATCAACTCGTGCTTGGCATTTACAACAATTTTCCGATAATCTTCGGCAAATCCGAGGAGCATGCTGAGCGGTATACAGACATCAAAGTTTCCCGATACATCTACAATCTGCTTGGTCTCTTCGACATCGAGCCATCCAGTGTTCTCGAGCATAGAACTTTTGGCCGGTGAGAGAGATGAATATCCCTTAATTACACTCGTAATGCCAACATTCTTATTACGATCGATTTCTATGGCATTCAACTCATATCGCACTTCATCAAACAAATGACAAATGGAATTGTTGACGAGACTTGTAGCAGTGGTTGGCGTCCCATCTCGCTTTGATAATTTCCCACATATGTGTAGGGAACTCTTGCTCGGCAGGATGGAGAGGTCTTGATGTTGGATGGCAATACGGACTTCATCGCTGTTATTGAAGGTTGAAGATGCATATGGCTGATGAGCGTGAATCTCACAATGGACGATGGATTCATCAAAGACCACGGGCGCCTGAATGTTTACAATTTCTTCTTCCATTTCACACAACAGACGCACAGAGCACAGACTAAATAATTTTTTACACGCTTTCGCCACGCACTTTGAGACCCAAATTCTTCAAGAGTAGCACGTTTTGAGGTGTTAGCACTTTGGGCGCTGGTCGACGACTGATTGTTTTTATCCATGGCCGTTTATTGTTATTGGAAGATCTGTTGAAAACAATGCCCATCACGACTTTATATGCAGGCGTATGGTGATTACTTCACCGCGGAAATTTACCAAGTCACCGTCTTGATCCACTATGCGAAGCTGTACCGTGTCAATTGTTCGGCTCGTGATTGGCAGATAAATTACGTGGGAGGGAACTTCAATGATCTTATAGCCCGGTGGCACAGATGGAAAAAATTCATGAATTGTGTGTACTTTTTGTCCGTTAATATAGGCGCCAGCGGTAATGTTGCACTCAACGCGTAGGGCGTTCACTTTGAGAATGGCTACTGGACGATCGGATTCGTGTCTTTTATTGGCTTCCAATTTGCGTGTGGTGAAGCCTAGTAGATGTCCAATAGAATCTGTTGGCTCAAAATTTACATCATGATCACACTCGATCTCACTGCGTAGCGTGTTATTGTTGGGTTTAATGCTGATGCTGATGTTTTTACGTGCGAGCTCTGCTTGTACAAACGTCTCAATATCCTCTATTTCATAACTGCCCGTAGGTATCGTCAACACCTCATCTCCCACGTAAAGTTTATCGTGGTCAACGTCGATATTGGGAATAGAATTGAAGGTTAACAATTCCACGAGGCCGAGAGTATAATTTTTGTGTGGCGAGAGTTCGATGGGGGGAAAGTATTGCGCCTCGAGGATAGACGATGAGTCAGATATGGTCAATGTTAAACTTTCATCCATGATGCTGGTGAATTGACAACTGAATTCCCCCTCGTCATTTCCCCCCTATATATAGTGTATATTTGTCTTTGTGCTGCAGCTGCCGACAAAGAAACTTGAGACACAAATGTCCACATTCAATCGTATCATATTCCTGATATCTAGTATAATTATAATGAACGCTACCGACACGGAAATATCTCATGAGCTCGGATGGTGGTGGAAGATTGCCGAAACTATCAAAGTACATGACTTTCGATCCGGTCTTTTTGTAAGCGACCCAATGCGTGCCAGGACCGATATTTTCATCCAAATTCACAATTGCTGCTTCACATTTGAGGGGTCCACTTGCTGGCAATGTATCGCGCATGTAAACTCCACGAAAATGTGGAATCTTTAGGATTTTTGCGTAGTTGAGTAGGTCGCGGTCGGTGAGGGGTCGGTGTGGTAGCGTTACTTCTAGTTTTTTGGCTTAATATGGAGGCCCAATCCCTGCTTATACGGTTTCAGATGTAGACCCCGACCTAATGCAATTGCTTCAATTGTCCGATTATGACGCTTACTTTCATCCAATTCACGCTTAGCTGCTTGAGCAGCATTTACAGCTTTAACTATACTAGCCGCACCACCCGACAAAGCACCCGCAGCACTAAGACCCGCAAAAATGGGTATGAGGAAGGGTAATAAACCACCAATTTTATGGGGTACAGGTAGAACGCGAGGTGTGCGCACTTTACCACCTTCCAACTTTACCGCCGCACGAGCACCCTTTAGAGCTGATTTGATAATCTTATGCGGATCATTACTCTGAATCATTGTCTTCTTTGCAGCGCCAATTATCTTTTTCAAGCAAACGCCACCCTTGCGACCCCTCATTCCCATGCCAAATTTTCTCTTTGTCTTCATGATATTTGCCACACCCCAAGCACTGGCTTTTTCACCGGTACTAGCGTCTCTCGCGCTAACACGTTGCCTAGCCTGTTCGACCAACACTTTATCCGCCAAATGCCTCGCCTCGAGATTGTCCGGATTCTTCGAATATGCAATATCGTGCTGTTTGCAAGCCGCATCCAATGGATTAATGCCCGGATCACCACGAGCAAGGCGCTTGGCCAACTTTGTGCCTGGTCCACAATACTGATAGCCAGGCAAATGTAGTTCAACGGGGAGTTTGTTGATTAGGCGGTTGACCAACCCTTTACGACTCTTCCCATGCACAATCATGTCTAAAGACAATACGCGACTGACGGATAGTACCTATAAGAAGCCTATTTATATGATTCCGTCGTTAGTCGTGTGTGAGATGACGTCCAGGAAGCAAACTATCGGAGGCGGACTTCCCGTGATGAATTTCGACGAGTTTGTCGAAGACCGTGGGGGAAAAAAGAAACGTCATGGGAATTTATTGCCGGATAGCATACGTGCACTGTTTTGTGGTCCATCGAATTGTGGGAAAACCAACGCTTTGCTCACTCTCATCATCCATCCGAATGGTTTGAGATTTCAGAATATTTACTTGTATTCCAAATCGCTCAAGCAGCCAAAGTATAAGTTGCTCGAACACCTACTCGAGCCTGTGAGTGGAGTTGAATATCATCCATTCGAGGCACATGAACAAGTGATAGCACCAAGTGATGCACGATCCAACTCTATATTCATCTTTGATGATATAGCATGCGAAAAGCAGGATAATGTTCGGGCCTTCTTTTCCATGGGACGCCATGAGATTGTTGACAGTTTTTATCTTTGTCAAACATACACTCGTATCCCCAAACATCTCGTGAGGGATAATGCAAATTTCGTGGTGCTTTTCAAGCAGGATGATATGAATCTCAAACACGTCTACAATGACCATGTTAATACGGACATGACTTATACGTGCTTTAAAAACATGTGCGTGAAATGCTGGAATTCCGACAAGTATGCATTTATCACAATTGATAAGGATAGCGATATTAACGAAGGTCGATATAGACAAGGTTTTGATTATTTTCTCACTATTGATAAATGACTCATCGCTGGTGGTTGAAGAGACAGTATTGCACATGCCGTGGTAGTGACAACATGAAGAGCGAACAATTGTTGCGTGAAAAGGATGTGTTGCGTGAAATTGCCAAGGCACGCGATGCAATCAGACGAAAGCATCGAATGATGAAAATTGGGAAAGATAACGATCAGCAGAGAATGCAGGATGTCTTTAAGCCTATAGTGGGGCCATTGGAGAAATTGGTGTCGTATAAAAACGGTGAGGTGGTGAAGGAGGAAATTAAGGATGAAAAAGTGGGTGACAATGTTGAAGAAGGAGATGCGTTAAATAGTGTGAAACATCAAAATGAGGCACATGATTCCTTGAAGAGTGAAACACAAGATTCATTTAAATTGATATATGAGGATGATGATGACTCGCAAAATGTTGATGAATTAATCAACGAATATCTCCTACTATTACAGACAAATAGAAAGGCGGGCTTGGATGTATTATACGGTGTGCGAAATCTCGCAAACAACAAGTTAATGATTGGCAATTCTCCGATAATTTTCGACTCTGAACATATTCGTGTGGGAGATGCGAGTTATGCGAAAACTGTTGGATTAACGGAGCTGTTGTTTAAAAAAGTGCCTAATGTCGAAACTCTCACACCGGATGATTTGAAAAACTACGAAAAGATTGTAATCTCGACGAATGCACACAAAAAATTGTACAAGCCTAGTGAGGCTATACGACGTAACACCAGCCACAAATTTAACACATATATCGCAAATATAGTCGATCATCATGTGGGACAGGGCATGCCAAAGTATAAGCTAGCTAGAAAAAACACCGCATTGGACTATATTTATTGGGACAATCCAAACGAGCTAGTGGATCGTCTTCGCTTGCTTCTGGCATCCCAAGCAGCCGGAAATTCATCACATGCGAATGAAATTATATCGATTATCGAGGAATTGCGTGAAGCTGAAATTATTTATTAACTCGACATCGGAGAATTTACGCATTCGCATCATGAGTGTCGATGTGTTTGGACGTCATTCAAGTAGGAGTGTGCTCCACAGTAAGCAAGGTCCTCCAGGTCGACCCGGGATTGGCTTTAGAATTACCGCAGATGGTCATTATGACTTGGGGCAGAAACGATTGTGTAACATTGCAAATCCGGAAGGAGAAGATGACGCCATCACTCTAAGTGCGTTACAAAGGAAATCCCGAACTATCATTAAGAACATACGCAAAGAAATGAATGAGAGTAGTCAGTTGTTGGTTCATGGACTTGAAGCTACGATACGGGACATTGTGAGGACACTCGAGACCGATGTCAAAACTCTACAAGATTTGGTGATTCGTAATTCAAACGTCATTGTTGAATTGGACGCACGACTGAGTGGACTGGAAAATGAGCGAAAAAAGGGGCGCTCTCGTGCTGGAGCTACATAAGCCTGCTCGACGAAACTATCCGCGTCGACATGTGGACATCCGTGGCTTGGACGAGACCTGGCAAGCTGATCTCGTCGATATGTCATCATACGCGCGTCACAACTCCAAACACAAATATCTCCTCACCGTCATCGACACCTTCTCAAAATTCGCCTGGGCCGTGCCAATGCTGAGTAAGAGTGGTAAAGATGCAGCAGCAGCAATGAAGTCGATCCTCGTTAAGGGACGCATACCACAGAACTTACACGTTGATCGGGGAAAAGAATTCTACAATTGTGACTTTAAGGCCGTCATGAAAAAGTACAATATTCACATGTATTCAACATATAGCAACTTGAAGGCATCCATTTGCGAGCGTTTCAATCGTACATTGAAGAACAAGATGTGGATGCAATTTAGTCTTCGTGGTAATTATAAGTGGATCGATATTCTTGATAATCTAGTAGCCGAGTACAACGATTCTGTACACCGCACCATTAAGATGAAGCCGAGAAATGTCAACGCGGAAAATGAGAAGCAACTGCAGCAGATTTTCAATAAGCCTCCAATGAAAAGATCGCCGAAATTCGCCGTTGGTGATAAAGTGAGAATCAGCAAATTTAAGACTGTTTTCGAAAAGGGTTACACCCCAAACTGGACAACGGAAATATTTACAATCTATAGTGTGAAAAAAACTCATCCCGTCACATACCACTTGAAGGACCATAAAGACGAACCGATCGCCGGTGGTTTCTACGAACAAGAGCTTCTCAGTGTCAAGCACCCCGATATCTATCTCATTGAAGCGGTATTGAAGAAGCGCGGTAATCGAATGTTTGTAAAATGGCTAGGGTTCGACAATAGCCACAATAGTTGGATAAGTAAATCCGATTTGTAGCCGACAATAAAGAAAGTGGAAAAATATGTGTTTTATGACTCTTGACCTGCTGGTCGTCCCCGCATCCCTCCAAGGCCTCCACAGCAGGCTTGCCCCTTCTCGCCATCGCCTTTTTTTTTCATGGAACGTGAGGAGATGGATAGAGTGAATAAACACATTGGATTATAAAAAGTCCGTTTCTTTATTTACGGAAAATATCTCATTCTCGCACAATATATACAACAAACATAATTTTAACATCGAGTGAACAAAATATATAATTTTCATGAGTTTTATACATCGATATTCACACAAATTTACACAATTTTACATCAAGGTTGTGGGAAAGAAATTTACAAAAATTTTCATGACGGTATTCTGTAATGCCCCCATGGTAGGGTATCAGAGGTCCCAGGTATGATATACCGCTTATCGTCATGAGGACTCAGAGCAATTTTCGTCTCGCGAATGGTGTAGACCTTGTGCAACTTCGATCGAATGCACGTTTGACTACGCTCCATTTCAATATTTTCCTTCAAGCATTGAGCATAATCGTCAAACGTGATTGTCCTCGCCACAACACTACTCTTGACACCTTTAACTTTTTTCGTGTCCTTCTTACCCTCGACACGTGTCGCATACATTTTCGATCGAAGTCCAATGAACTCGGTCATAATTGCTCCATTACATTCGTCTTTCATGAGACCTGGCACCTTCTTGTTGACGAGCGGTATACCATACCGATTGTCCACCGAATAATCGCTTGTATCGAATTTTGAAATGTCACGCTTCATGTCGGCATATATATCATCACTCTCAATATCATATATGAGGCTATCCGTATCGGTATACATGACTTTACATCTATCTCGATACAGAGGTACCATATACTCATGGTGAAATCCATACAAGCACGTTTTGGATATGTCGAGGATGCACATACCCACATATATCGGCTTGTTGAATTTCACCTCGAGATTGCGCAATTCCACGGCCACGAGGTTTTCCGAAAAAACACTTCGGCTGTGGAAGTTTGGCTTCGCAATCATTGCCTCTGCGCCATATCTGCCCTCCCATTTTGTTAAAAGCTTTACATCTACATGGTTGCGCACATTCTCCATCGTTTTGCCAAAGACCGCATTATTCATTAGTTTGAACAAATTCTTTTCGAAATCGTTTTTGGCAAGCATTCGAAACTGGGTATTCAACTCAATATACGAACGCAGCCATGGGGATTGTGTGAATTGTAGGACTCTATGGATTTTCGTGAGGCAAAGTCCATGACGTAAACATTGTTGTAAATTTCTGTAGTGTATGACGTAGCGCTTTTTATCGCAAACGGTTGCTAGTAGCTTTTCTTCCCGCTTACCCGGCGGTTTTTCGTGTATTGGGCAAAACGGTAGGTCTTTGTGCGCATCATGTAGAGATTGAGGATATTCCAAGTCGACTTCAAGGATGAAGCCTATAGGTGAGTCTAGCGCAATGCATGATGGATCAAACTTGGACACGTCGTTGACCCATCGAAAATCTGCATATGGCAAGGGTTGACACATTGCCCATCCATACAAATTGTTGACATCAAAATACATCAAGGATGATGATGCTTTCGATGGATCAAACGACTCCATGTACTTGTTATTGGCACGTGCATATCGGTTCGAGCATTGACTCAGACCACCGCGTATACCCCGCTCAACGAATAAAACCATGTCGATGTCAGTTAGTAATTCAAACTTGACATTCGAGTGTTTTAACATTGCATCCCAGGTATATCCGGGCAATGTGTAGTAATATGCGGGATCTAGGCCATAGCTCTCAACGCATGTATTTCGAAAGTTTTCAAAAATATCGGCTAATAACAAGACATCTGTCTTCAAGTACAAATCGCTATATTCACCCAGCGTTCGAATGGAGAACCGCTCCCAAACTTGCTCAGCATGTGCGTACTCGCTCTCGGATACTGTAGCATCTGTCAGGGAACTGTAAAATGCGTCACGTGGTGGTAGGAAAGTGTCGTCTAGCTTCGTCACGTCATCAATATATTCATAAGGGAAGACCCCTTTCCGCGTCAGCAAATTGAAATCATCTGTCGAGAGAGTTGGGAATTGTGTGCGTAAAATTTTGAGTTTGTCGTCGGTCAAGAATGAGGCTAATTTGTCGAGACTGGTGTTGAGGAATTTGTATGAGTCGATAAAGCGCAATTGGATCTTGTGCTTTGAATCGTCTGTAATATCAACATGCTTCGTGAATGAGATGTATTTCTCCTTTGTGATTGGAAGCACATCGGTTCTTCCTTCGAACGCTGTGGCTACTTCCTTGATTATAAAATGCGCATCATAACCGGATAAATTGTGGAAAACTACTGGAATGAAAAATGACTGTTTGTAATTTAGGTTGCAGTTGGAATGGGCAGGGCCTCTATAGCGCCCAGTCAGATGGCAATGATCTCGAACGCGTACATCTTCTTGCGCAAATGGTTTCCCACATATGTGACATTGGGTCGCTGCGCGAAAACTAGCCCACTCACTTGCTGTTAAATACACCATTGGTACATTATCACAGAAAGTTCCTTTTATCCGCAGTGCTAGATTTTTTAGTTCTTCGACAAACCATGATACACAATCAGCATTGCGACGCGAGTGATATGAAGATAATGAATCGTCATACGAACAACACACGTAATATCCGATACTAAATACTTCATGGTGCTGGTACATATCTTTCGCTAGGTTCTCCCCATCGGTCTTTGCCAACACACACTCCAAATCAGCATACACAATGAAGGGATGTCGCTCTTTCCGGCTAAAGTTGCTGAACTGGAGCCACTTATTGGTGTCGTTTGGTAGTCGGATTGCACAGTCGTTTATTGCCCCACAATCGACTTCATGCGATTGCAATTTTTCCTCGGAACCGAAGTAGTGTAAACATCTGTAAAAAAAAAAACAAGATGGTTTTGTTTAATTCGTCTAGCATATATAATTACCTATATATTATGTTAACTACATACCGATCGCATATGTATTTCTTATTCTTCTTTTTGCTCAGTTGCTTCGTCACGAGTCTCGACAGGTTCTTGATCCATACGAAGTGCCCCACATTGCTGTCTTCGGTATCTTGCATGTACAGCAAATTGATGTGCTTATCCTTCTTGTGTTGACTGACTCGTATTGGAACAATGTCCTTTTTGACGGTGGTGGTATACACGTTGATCGATACATTGTTATGAGCTTCAAATTTTTTTATTTGATGTATCGTCACCGGGAATTCGATATCCTTCAGATTCAGTACTGTTGAATAATGAGGATAAGAAGATGGACGAGCATTGTGTTGTTCAGCTGGGTATAGAGCAGCGACAACTGCCCATGCGAAACATGCGTTATCTTTGGATTTGACGTTAACCACCGCTTTCTTCATCATTATTTCCCGCGGCAATGATATAGAGCACCCGGCACGCATCGGATTATACTTATTTACATTTATCGTGAGGTTAAGTATTTTCTGCAGAGCCCAGCCACTATCACGTTCTTGAAATTCATCGAGTAAGCTTAAAGTGGGCTCAATAACACGTTGTTCATACCACTCACCCAAATCGCTTGTGCTAAATAGTTCACAGTTTCGCGTGTTGATACTTTTATTTGCATGTTTGTCCCCACTCGCGAATTCACCATTAAACACTGTATTAACTTTGATGCTGTTGTGCTTGTTGATAATATTTTGCACATGATGAAGGACTAGGACGCGAGCATCATTTAGGAAGTGTCTCGGGTCGATGTGGCTGCGATTGATGATGGAACCGGTCAGTATCCGGCTCTCGAAGGATGTTTCAATCTCTCGCCAGATTAATTCATGATCGCCATGTCCTGCGCCCGTGTGTATGAAACGACTTCGCACACAATTCCTCAATCCTTCCAGACGCGCTATTTGAGCTATTAGTGACTGTTGATGTCCAATTAATAATCGCGGGCGCTTAATCCGGCTTTGCGTTTCCAGCCCTTCGATGAACTCGACGCATCGTTGCTCCCACGCGGTAAAATCTTCGAACGAGCGTAAAAGCACGGCTTGGTCATGCAAGATTTGCTCCATGTTGACGAGTACGAAAAAACTTCCACGATGTTAACAGACTGACTGCTTCATACAAAGTGTGGCCAGATTTGAGCGGAGCGGATCATTTAAAAAGGCTCTTGTGGGAAAAAATCGACCCTCTCTCTCGGAAAAACGGAGTTTCCCGATAACGCGTAGATCGTTCGGGGAACATGAAACAAAAACAGGAAGTCGGAATGCATGGGGTCAAAAGATTTTATGGGTCCTGCAGCTCAAGTGGTCCATCGGCGGTCACCGCCTTTGATCCCTAAAGTTTATAGTTTTTCCAAGAAAATCCTGACTTGTCGAGACCTGTCTAAAGTGTTGGCGAAATTCGTGGTGGGTGGCCTCGCATGCAAACATCTTGACATTATCTTTCGGAATGGAGACCTCGACAGCGAGCTTTGAGACGGGGCGGATGCAATAGACATTGTCTTTCGGCATGGAACCAGCTGCATGTCATAAATAATGGGCTTTGAAAGGCGCCGCCCTTCATGTGGCGCCTAGCGTTTCCATATGACCGAAAATTTCCCGACCCATATATGGTTGTCACACACACACATGCACGCACGCTTTTCCAAGAAACCTGTCAGGACCTGTCTGTCGGCGAGCTTTGAGACGGCGTCCCCCACCAGTCGCTCCAAGGACCACATGGCCCTCCACAGAAGCTACTCTGTGACGTCACTCGCGTCCAACACACACACACACACACAAAACACTCATTATTGCCGGCTTCCCCCTCCCGCCAAGCGCTTCACGGACCACATGGCCCTCGACAGAAGCCCCTCTATGACGTCACACGCGCCCGGCGACCTCCCCCCCCCCCCCCCAATCGAGGAAAACAGGTTTGAACACGTTCAAAGAACCGTGGGAATCCCCCCCCCCGCCCCCGGACACCGCCACCTGGACACCGCCACCTGGACACCGCCACCTGGACACAGCCACCTGAACCCTCCCCCCTTGACCCCCCCCCCTTGACCCCCCTGCCCCCTTGCCCTCCCCCACTTGACCCTCCCCCACTTGGCCCTCCCCCCTTGACCCCCCTTGACCCTCCCCCACTTGACCCTCCCCCACTTGACCCTCCCCCACTTGACCCTCCCCCACTTGACCCTCCCCCCAAAAGTGGCTTAGAACCCGCCTAGCTCTACTACTTACACGATAGCCGCACCGCCACAGTCATCGACTTTTTCCCCATCCCATTGACTGTCAACAAGAACACGATCTCGGGCGCATATTCCAAGAAGAGCTGTCGAACGAAAAATCAACCATCAACTCGATCAACCGACTCCAAAAACTCTACGCCGTCCGAACCGCATGAGAACCAAAGAAGCCTCTACCCTAGATTACTTCATCATAACATAGCCTAGACGGCTCCGACGAATTTATAACTCTGACTGAAAAATAAGACATCCGGTCTCGCAGCGTAGCCCGATATACAAACTTCTCGATATGAGAAGTCACCATAGCCATAAATTGACATAACACAAACCATGCGAATGCTTAGGTCTCTGATATCGAACTCTATATCCCATGCGCTTTTTCGCCGAAACACGAGACAAAGGTCTCCTTCTCTTCATACGCATATTAGTCAGAACCGATGCCCTGAAATAAGGCCACGCCCGTGCCTCACGAATCTGTAACGTATTCGCACACCATACCGCGACCAATCACGCTAATCAACCGATATCTTCACGACCAATGGTCCAATCCCTAACGAACTAGATGACCAAGATCACACTCTCCCTAAGGTTCCTTCTCCCACTACTGACCCTCTCCTAATTTTCATATCAAGAAAGACTTCCTTCCTGAAGTCAGTCTCCCGTCAACCACCATCAAATCAAGTTCTTCTATCGACTCTCAATCCCAGTCTCCCGTCAACCACCATCAAATCAAGTTCTTCTATCGACTCTCAATCCCAATCTCCCGTCGACCACCATCACATCAAGTTCTTCTATCGAGTCTCAATCCTAGTCTCCCGTCAACTACCATCGACTCAAGTTCTTCTATCAAGTCTCCATCCCAGTCTCCCGACAATCTTCATCAAATTCAGAACTTAGTCTCCCATCAACAAATATTTCCGTCAACTGAATCACTCCTTATATCAAGTCTTAACCCAGAAGCCTAACGAATATCTCCGATTATCCTTCATACGAACCGTCTTCATTTTTCGAGTCACAAAAGTTTTATTTTATACTTGTATAAGTTCTATCGTCGGTCCGTAAATATCAACCTCAATTCATCGACCTTGCGCGCAGTTCATATTTCTATCTACGCGTAGTGCCCGTTGTAGTAAACACGTCGGTTATACACACGACCAGCGTAAAATCCTGAGAGCGCCTTACCAACTATTGTACCAGCGAGCGCACCAGGCTAAGAGCGAAGGCCCTTGTAACGCGAGCGACAACAAACATCCACGCAAGCGAGCGAGCGAGCAACCGAGCGTCAAACACCACCAATGTAAGCTAACCATACCTTTTTCGTTTCTGTATCATTCATCGTAGGCCAGACCGCTTTAACCCGTCTAGTAATCTTACAATAAATAACATATTGTCAATCGTACACTCATTCTGTCGAATTATTCCTCAATATCGAAATATCGCGTCAATTCCTTCATTCTATTCCTTCCCACGCACTACCCCTTTTTACCCTCATCCCGTGCTATTGCGCTAGGCGTAGGCAACAAAGAGGGAAACAAAAATATTATGCTCTCATCCCTTCCGGATGTGACAGATGAAATAGCTGATCCTTTTATTCAAGTTAAAACTAAATATCCTGCAAATATATTTGCTGTTCATCGAATTTATCAAGTTAAAAGACAAATGATATTTCTAGTTGTTTCAATTAAAACTATAAAAGGTATTAAAAGAAAGGGGGTCTTCTTTTGAGGGATTGCATGCGCAAATGCAAAGTTTGTATTGTTTAATGAAAGGAAATTTATTAAACCAAATCAAAATAGGAGGGAAATGTCAATTGAAAAAATTAAATGTCTTGAACTTGTAAAAATATATGGGACTTGTGAAAAAATATATGTACCTATATATATGTACCTTATTCGATTTCCCGTAGGGTTACAAAGGCCTCCGTTTCCTCTCCTCTCTTACATTCTTCCTTATAATTTCCTTGTGAAAAAATATATAAAATTATTTCTTAAAATTAATATAAATAGAATAGTGAAATCAATTATATTAAAACAAATAAATTTATTCAATAATTTTTAATTCTTTGAATAAAGTTATTCAAATCAAATTTTAAAAATTAATAAATCGACAATCAACTATTCGAAATAATATTGGAATAATAACAAAACTTGAATAGAAGAAATTCAATTTAAATCAACCATTGAATTGGTTTTAGAATCAAAAATAGAAAATAAAGTTCTTACCATCTGAAGATACATTTAAAAAAAATGTATTATACGAATTAATACTTTTTTCAATCTAAATAAAACTATATTTAAAGTTAATCAATAGTATAGTGATACTTGTGGAATATAAAAAATATTAATTTTAATAATTTAAAAATGACATTTTAACTTTATATTTTAACTCATTTCTTTCATTAGAGGTAATTTTAATTACGATATATTGATTTAAGAGATCAAAAGTTTAAATTCAGTCATCCAATGAAAATGGATAAAAAATTCATTGTATAACATTTTCATGATTAGTTCTTTCAACTGCAATAGGTATAAATCTATGAGTTCACCACACATTTCAGAACATTGTTCATAATATAATCCAGATAGATCTATATTAATTAAAGTTTGATTACTTCGGCCAGGGATTGAATCAATTTTCATACCTAATGATGGAACAGTTCAGGAATGAATTACATCTGAAGAATTAATTAATATACGAATTTGATTTTTATTTGGAATGATTATATTATTATCAACATCTAATAAACGGAAATGATTTATGTTCATATCATTATTTTTCATTATAAATAAATGAAATTTAATTTTATTAAAATCTGAATTTTCATGAGATCAGTAAATATCTGTTAAATATAAAACGTTGAATGAAGGAATTGCTAGATAAATTAAAATTAATATCGGAATTAATGTTCAAACAATTTCAATATTTTGATTTTGTTAAATAAACTTATTATTTAAATTATTAATTAATGAGAAAAAAGTAATAGAAATAATTATAATAGTAATTAGCAACAACATTATTAATGAATGATCATAAATTTGTTTTAAGTTTTCTGTAAAATGTGAATTAGCATCTTGTATATTAATGATGAATTAGGTAGAAATTTCATTAATTTAGAGTGAATTAATTATGATATATTAAGGGAGTTTAATTAAATCTATGATTTAATGGGGGGTAAAATGTTCTTAATCATTCAGGTGAAGAAATTGTATACATTCAAAAAATATTTAATCGTTGAGGTGATAATCGTTCTCATATTCGAAAAATAAAATATATAACTTTTAATATTGACATTAAAGATCCTATAAAAGAAAAATATTTTAAGTTATTGTGATGTCGGGATGGACACTTTTATTATAATTTTTGAGGAAAGGAGTGTCTGACTCGCTCCAGAACTCGGTTGTAGGACAGAATAACTCGGTTAACACGGATTGAGCTACTTGAGACGGATTTATTCGTACAGAGATTCGGCGTTGTACAGTGTTCGGAGACTTACTGACTACCTTAGCTTACAACGAAAGTAACTTATAGTGATGGAGTGTGGGAAAATCGAGATGGTGGGAGGAAGGTACTACGTGACTTTAGAAACGTTGGCTATCGGTTTCATAAGAAATTGAGAAATCATATTGGTGAAATTAAAAGTGACGGCATTCCAAATACGACTGGCCGGATGTTGTAATTATGTGAAAGCGCCGCTCATGAAGATCCAGGCGCATCAAGGAGGGCTTTCGTCATAGGTTTCACAAGAGTTTGAAAAGCCATGCGTGGAAATGATATTCCGGAGGTGAAAGGCCACTTGCACATATGTATCAGCGGTATGGATGGTAGGAAGAAAATAGGGAGAAGAACGACCAAGGAAAAAAATAGAGGATCTCATTACATTATACATGAATCAAGATAATCAGGATATCGTCGAGGTATTCCATTTAGACCCAAAAATCGTTGGGGGAAAAAAGTTAAATTAACTCGAAAACTTAACTTAATAATTTTTTATGTAATGTAATATCATGTAAAGTAATATCACTTGATGAATTACCTAGAATTACTCCAGTTGATCCTCGAATTACAAATAAAAATACAAATCCTAATCTTCAAAGGTTTGAAGGATTAAATTTTATTTTTGATTCATGGATGGTAGCTAATCATCTAAAGACTTTAATTCCTGTAGGGATTTCAATCATAATAGTGTAATAAGCTCGAATATATAAGTTAATTGTACATATATGATGGGATCATACAATGAATCCTAAAAATCGAATAGCTAATATTGCATAAATTATACGAATAGAACAAAAAGTTTCTTTTTCTTTATTTTGGTAAAAAATTATATGGGAAACCAAATATGGAAAATTATATGTATGTATGTATGTATGTATGCTTTATTCGTTCCCCGTAGGGTTACAAAGGCCTCCGTTTCCCCGCCACCCTTACATTCTTCCTTACACTTTCCTTATTCTACTTCACCTATCTTACATCTATTTCGCCGCTGTCTCTCTCTCTCTCTCTCTCTCTCTCTCTCTCTCTCTCTCTCTCTCTCTCTCTCCCTCTCTCTCTCTCCGCCGCCGCCTGCGCCGCACCGTCTTAATCCTACTTATCTTTATCTCGCTCGCTTCCTCAATACTACTCCTCTCTCTCTTCTCCCCGCCGTCCGACTTCCGCTTCTTCCTCTCACTCCATTCCTCTTTCACTCCGTTTCTTCCTCTCCTTCTCCTTTCCCTCCCTCCCTTTCCCTTTCCTTCCTCCTCTCCTCCAGTCTCTTCATCCATCCCTCTCCTCCGCCCTCTTCGTCCAAGATCTCTATTATCCTTTCTCCTATCCCTCTTTCCTCCCCATCTCCTCCTCCGCACCTATCCACCACGTGTTCCCACGATTCCATCTCTTCTCCACATATCCTACATTCCCTCTCTTCCTCCTTCTCCCAGTATTTTTCTTCTCTCATATCGTTCCCCATCCTGAATCTTGCCACTCTCCTATACCGCTCTTCCCCCCATCCCGCCTTCAGGTATCCTGGAAGCCCTCTCACTCTTACCTCCTTGTACCATCTGTTACATCTCGACTCCATTATCTTTTCCCACGTTTCCCTTTTCTGCTCTTCTCCATCCTCCTCCTCCTTCCTCTCGTACCCCTGCTCTTCTTGATCCTGTTCTTCTTCTTCCCTCCCCCCAATCCTTCTGAACTCCTCCCTGCCTTTCTCCCATTTCGATCTCCTTTGATCACCTCTTCTCTCCCTTTCCCTGATCTCCTCCCAGCACTTCCTTGCCCATTCGCTCCCTCCCCCTTTCCTCATCTTTTCCTCATATTTCCACGCTCTTCTACCTGCTCTCGTTCTTATCTTGTCCCTTTTCAGCTCCTCCCTCACCAAATACCCTGGTGTTTCCCAGTCGAGCCCCAATACCCATCTCCCATATCTCTCCTGCATCGCTTCCATCGCCCCTCTTTCTTCCCATCCCCAGATCTCTGCTCCGTAGCCCATCACCGTCCACACCAAGGTGTCGAACAACCACATCCTCCTCCCCACGTCTTTCCCAAATTCCCTTTTCCCTATACCCCACACCTGCCTCACCACTGTTCCCGCCTTTCTTACCCTGTCTCCCCCCCCCCCCGTACCTTCACCCTGCTCTTCGTCTCCTCGTATATTTCTTTTATCCTTTCCCTTAGCCCTTTCCTTATTCCTCTCCTCTCTAACGCCTTCCACAATTCTTTTCTGTCTACTGAATCGAAGGCCGCTCTCAGGTCGATGAAGAGCGCCACCAACATTTCCTTCCTTTTCTCCACCTGCCTTCCTATTACGTGATTCAGGACGTAGATGTTGTCAATTGTTCCCATTCCCCTTCTGAAGCCGGTTTGGTTTTGTGGCACCGCTCCTTTCCTTTCCACTTCTTCTTCTAATCTTTTCGCCAATACTGCCGCATAAATCTTGTACAGCGAGGGCAACAACGTCACCCCCCTGTACTCCTCTACCCTCGTTCCTTGCCCCTGTTCCTTCCTCTATGGGAAATTATATGGTATAACCAAATCCTGGTAAAATTAAAATATAAACTTCAGGATATCCAAAACATCAAAATAAATGTTGGTATAGAATTGGATCTCCTACACCTGATGGATTACAAATTGTATTTCAATGTCGGTCAGTTAAAAGTAAAGTGACCCCTGCTAATACAGAAACAGCTCATAATAATAAAGTTATTGTAATTAACACTAATCATGAAAAAAAACCCGATTAGTTGGAACATTTAGCAAATAACAATATAACATTTTTTTATATTTATGATTGTGGTAATAAAATTAATTGCTCCTATAATTGAGGATAATCCTGGGAGATTAAGAGAGAAAATGGCTATATCTAATGATATTCCTTCATGATATGAATTTAATGGACTTCCGGTTCCGGAGTGGATGAGAGAGAGCGTGTGTGAGACAGCTGGGAAGGAAAGCGGGAAAAAGTGAGTGTGAGGGCGGTGGAAAAAAGCGAAAGTGAGGTGAACGGTAAAGAGGAAAGTGGGGACTGTGGGGGAGAAGGAAAAAACAGGGCGACGGGAGTACTAAAAAAGGAAGAGGAGGTGAAAGGTGGAAGCGAGGTTAGGAAGGAAGGGCGAGGAAGGGGCGGTGCGGCAGAGAAAACGGGAAGGGAAGGAGAAGGCGAGTGGAGCCGGTGAGACGGCAGCGGCAGAAGACGGCGGAGATAGGAAGCGGTTGGAGAAAGGAACGAGGCGAGGCAGGTAAGTAAAACAGGGAGGCGGTAAAGGACTCGACGGGTAAGGAGAATAGGAAGGTATGGGCGATGAGGGAGAAGGTAACGAGGAGCGCGAAGAGGCGAGGGGGCGAGTGGGAGAGGCAGGGAGAGAGGAGGAGGAGATAGCAAAAAGGAAGGGAAGGAAAACGAACGCGGAAAGGCTCCGCATGGAGAGAAGCACGAGCGTAGGGGAGATAAGCGAATTGTGGAAGAGGAAGAGGGAACGGACGGAGGAAAAAGAACAGGAGGGAGAGGAGGCTTTTCAGAAAAGCAGAAAGGTACAGAGGTCGCCAGAAGGAGGGCGACAGGACGGGGGAGGGCTGGAGGGGATGACCGCAGCAATGAGGGAGGTCAGGAGGGGATTGGCGGAAGTAAAGGCGGAAGTGCCGGGGCAAGGAAGGAAAGTCGAGGAGGAACTAGGGAGGATGAGGGGAGAGATGAAGTTGGAAGAGGAACGATGGAGAAAAGAAAAGGAGGCGATGGAAAGAAAGATAAGGGAAGTAGAAGGGAGGATGAAGAAAGTAGTGGAGCAGGAGACAGAGATGGAAAAAATCGGGGAGAGACTGAGAGAGCTGGAGAGTGCAGAGGGAAGACGAAAGCAGCGGGGAGGAGAGGGGGACGAAGAGCGGTTAAGGGGGAAGGGACAGCCGGAGAGGAGGGTACAGGAAATAAAGAAAAATGGGGAGAAGGGAGAGGGAGGAAAGACGGAGGAACTTCATCATAAGGGGAGCGACGAGGGAAGGAACGATAAGGCAAGCGGTGGTGGAGGTGCTGGAGAAGATAGGAGCGGAAGGGAGAGTGGAAAGGGTGAGAGAGTTGATGAATGGGGCAGGACAAGGAAAGGAGAGAATGATAGAAGTGAGAATGGAAGAAATAGAGGGGAAGAAGTAGGTGATGAGGAGAAAAAGGGAATTAAGATGGAGGAGAGAAAGAATAGAGGACGATTTGACATGGAAGGAAAGGAGGATGCAGTGGAAACTGAGAAGAATAGGGGACGAAGAGGAAAGGAGTGGGAAAAGGGTAAAGCTGGGGTACGGGAAGGTGATAATAGAGGGGGTCACGTGGTTCTGGGACGAGAGTAGGGAAGTACTGTGGGACTGGACGGGAAAGGAAAGAGAGACAGAAGACGGGGGGGGGGAAGAAGACAAGAGAAAAGGGACGTGGTAGGGAGTTGAGAGCAGCCAAAAAACGGGTAGAAAAGGAGAAAGGAAAGAGGGGAAAAAAGAAAGGAAAAGAAGGGGGGAGCTGGAAGGTGGCGTTTTGGAACGTAGCGGGTCGCACAAAGAAGGACAAGGAGTTTTGGAAGGGGCTGGAGGATTGGGATGTGGTGGTGATGGTGGACACATGGGTAGAGGAAAAAGGATGGGATAGAATAAGAGAAAGGCTTCCTAGGGGATACACGTGGATGACACAATGGGCAAGAAAAATAAATAGAAAAGAGAGGGCAATGGGAGGGATGGCGATAGGAGTGAGGATGGAGATGAAGGCGGAAATAAAGGGAGAGAGGAGGGAGGAAGAGGGGATAATGGCGGTAAAGGTGGAAGCAGGGGAGGACAAATGGACCATAATTGGGGTGTATGTGAACGGGGACATAGAGAGGAGAACGGAGAAATTAAAAGGATGGATGGAAAAGTAGGAGGAAGGAGGAAGGGTCATAATCGGAAGGGATTTCAATGCGAGGACAGGAGAAGAGTGAGGAGGAGGATGGGAGGATAAGGGGGAAGAGGAGGAAGGCAGGAGATCAAAAGACAAGACGGTAAATACGGAAGGGAGGAAGTTAATCAAGGTGCTAGAGGAGACGGGGTGGGAAATATTAAATGGAAACATAGAAGGGGACGAAGACGGGGAATTCACATACACAGGGGGGAGGGGGAGACACACAACAGGGAAAAAGCACAAAAGAGCGTTATAGAGAAAAGAAAAGAGAGTACTGAAAGTTGGGCAAGAGGAAGAAGGAGGAGGAAAGAGAAAGGAGAATAAGAGAGATAGCGGAAGCGAAGACGGAGAACAAGGTGTGGGAAATAGTGAATAGGGGAAGAAAGAAAAGGAAAAGAGTAGAGGAGAAAATAAAAGCGGAAGAATGGAAAAGATATTTTATCGACTTGTTGGGAGGAACGGAAGGAAGAGAGGAAACGGGGGCAGAGAGAGAGAGAGAGAGAGTGATGAGGAGACACAGAGGAGGAATTAGGGAAAGAGGAAATAAGGAAGGCGGTAGAAAAGGTCAAGGAGGGAAAAGCGATGGGAGGAGATGAAATCCCAAATGAAGCATGGAAATGGGGAGGAGAGAAGGCGATAGAGTGCAAGGAGCGAGGGTAGAGGAGTACAGGGGGTGACGTTGTTGCCCTCGCTGTACAAGATTTATGCGGCAGTATTGGCAAAAAGACTAGAGGAAGAAGTGGAAAGGAAAGGAGCGGTGCCACAAAATCAAACCGGCTTCAGAAGGGGAATGGGAACAATTGACAACATCTACGTCCTGAATCACGTAATATCAAGGCAGGTGGAGAAAAGGAAGGGAATGTTGGTGGCGCTCTTCATCGACCTGACAGTGGCCTTCGATTCAGTAGACAGAAAAGAATTGTGGAAGGCGTTAAAGAGGAGAGGAATAAAGAAAGGGCTAAGGGAAAGGATAAAAGAAATATACGAGGAGACGAAGAGCAGGGTGAAGGTAGGGGGGAGACAGGAGAGGAATTTTGGACGGAGAAAGGGGTAAGGCAGGGATGCCCGCTAAGCCCGCTCCTGTTCAATGTTCTGACGGCAGATCTAGAGGAGGAATTGAAAAAAGGGGAATGGGGGGGATAAAGATAGGGAGAGAGAAGATTTTCTCACTAGCGTACGCGGATGACGTGGCGGTGCTGGCAGAAAGGGAGGAGGACATGCGGAACATAATTAGGAGACTGGAGAGGTATTTCGAGGGCAAGAAGCTGGAGGTGAACGTGGGGAAGACCAAGTTGATGAGGTTCAGGAAAGGTGGGGGGAGGTTTAAGAAAAATATATGGAAATGGGGAGGGGAAGAGCTGGAAGAAGTAAGGGAATTCAAGTACCTAGGGTACATGTTCAGGAGGAACAGGGGGCCAGAGGGGCACATGGAAGACAGGGTAAGAAAGGCGGGAACAGTGATGAGGCAGGTATGGGGAATAGGGAAAAGGGAATTTGGGAAAGACGTGGGAAGGAGGATGTGGTTGTTCGATACCTTGGTGTGGACGGTGATGGGCTACGGGGCAGAGATGTGGGGATGGGAAGAAAGAGGGGCGATAGAAGCGATGCAGGACAGATATGGGAGGTGGGTATTGGGGCTCGACTGGGGAGCACCAGGGTATTTGGTGAGAGAGGAGCTGAAAAGGGACAAGATAAGAACGAGAGCAGGTAGAAGAGCGTGGAAATATGAGGAAAAGATAAGGAAAGGGGGAGGGAGTGAATGGGCAAGGAAATGCTGGAAGGAGATCAGGGAAAGGGAGAGAAGAGGAGATCGAAATGGGAGAAAGGCAGGGAGGAGTTCAGGAGGATTGGGGGTCGGAGGGAAGAAGAAGAACAGGATCAAGAAGAGCAGGGGTACGAGAGGAAGGAGAAGGAGGATAGAGAAGAGCAGAAAAGGGAGAGATGGGAAAAGATAATGGAGTCGAGATACAACAGATGGTACAAGGAGGTAAGAGTGAGAGGGCTTCCAGGGTACCTGAAGGCGGGATGGGGGGAAGAGCGGTATAGGAGAATGTCAAGATTCAGGATGGGGAACGAGATGAGAGAAGGAAAATACTGGGAGAAGGAGGAACAGAGGGAATGTAGGATATGTGGAGAAGAGATGGAATCGTAGGAACACGTGGTGGATAGGTGGGGAGGAGAAGATGGGGAGGAAAGAGGGACAGGAGAAAGGATAATCGAGATCTTGAACGAAGAGGGCGGGTGGAGGGATGGATGAAGAGACTGGAAGAGAGGAGGTGGGAAAGGGAAAGGGAGGGAGGGGAAGGAGAAGGAGAGGGAGAAACGGAGTGAAAGAGGAATGGAGTGAGAGGAGGAAACGGAAGTCGGACGGCGGGGAGAAGAGAGAGAGGAGTAGCATTACGGAAGCGAGCGAGATCAAGAATGTAGGATTAAGGCGGTGCGGCGCAGGCGGCGGAGAGAGAGAGAGAGACAGCGGCGAAATAGACGTAAGACAGGTTAAGTAGAATAAGGAAAGTGTAAGGAAGAATGTAAGGGAGGAGGGGGAACGGAGGCCTTTGTAACCCGATGGGGAACGAATAAAGCATACATACATACATACATATGAATTTAATGAAAGAAGTTTCTTATAATTAATCAGTTAATAGAAGGAGGTAAAAGTCAAAATCGCAAATAATTTATGCGTGGAAATGATATAGCTGGGGAATATCACCTGCTAATATTAAGGGAATTATTCAATTCTCAAATCCTCCAATTATAATAGGTATATCTATAAAAAAATATGATGATTGCATGACGTGTAATGATGGAATTATATAATTGATAAACTTAATGAAGATCCTATTATACCAGACAATATTCTCAAAATAAAATAAAGAATTCCAATATCATTATGATTAGTAGAAAAAAAATCATTTTAGAATGATTTTTAGTTAACAAAAATTGTTGCAAATTTTAAGATATAATAGTTATAAAATTTTAAGTAATGTGTCCGATTTATGTACTAAATTTTAAATTATTTTGACAGATTAATTCTTTACTATAACGTTATTAAGATTTAAAAGTAAATTGTTATTTTTATTTTGAAGATTAATCGTGTTTTAACTTAAAATGTTATATAATTCAATTATTTAACATTCATACATTTAATGAACTGATAAATAAAGTTATAAATAAATTATTTATATTATTAATATTAAAACTTTATAATATAGATTAATTTTTAAGATCATTTTTTCATAAGCCTAAAGAAACAATATTACGTGTGTAAAATAAAAAACAGATTGATATAATTATTGAAATTAATAAGATAATAAATGTAATTTAATGTTAATTGAAGTGTTAATTTAACATCAGGAAAATAAAAAACGGTTGGGGCCACGGCATAATTTTACTCCTTATTATAAATAAAAAATTTATATTTTGGTATATCCATGTTTTATTGATATACATAATTAACAAATTCATATACAGCGGTAATTCTAGAATTCCTATCGCTCATTTTCTGATTCAGTCTGTGCCGAAGAGCCGGGGAGCTGTCAGGTGAAAAACTCAGTCCCGATAGATTTCGTGCGAAAGAAAATATAGCCGGTAGCGGAGCCTCCACAATCCGACAGCTTAGCTATATATACTAGACTGCCGAAGATACCCATTCGACTTTCGGAGACCGTCAGCGTAAGCACGTGCAGTGCGCCGGCAAGAGAGTAAGGGGCGGTTAGGTACCAGTGGTCTTCAATGTCCTCGTTTTCGTCGCGCGCGCGTTTATAGTATTGGTGTGAATTGGTTTTTCTAAATTTACGGCTGAACTATTGGAGATAGAGAAAAGACTCGTATATACCTATGAGGTAAAACTTCCATTCTACAACTTTTGTTCGAAACTTTTTTGCGATTTCCTCTTCGTTCTCAAAATAATGCATATTTTTCGATTTTTAACCCTTTTCTTCACTGTTAATAGTTAAAATTCCTAGAAATTCGGATTCCCCGGGTCGATTAACATAGGAATACATGTTTCAGTAAGCGGTCGCAAAAAATTTCGACTTCGGCCACTTTTGACTGGACTATTTGTCGGCAGACATCCGACTAATATCCGAATAATATGATCGAATTTAACATGTGTTTAACGATTAATTAATTACCCGTTAATTAATTGAAATTTTCAACTCTATTAGAGTTCATTTTATTTATTTTTTGACGAAGAAAATGGGTCGTCGACCCAATTTAAACTTCGAAAAGCGTGCATCATTCCTTGTTCTTCGCAATAAAGGGTTCAAAATTCGCTACATTGCAAAGCGATTTAAAATAGCAAAATCATCTGTCGGAGATTCTATAAAACGCTTTAGAGAGGCACAATCCAACAAAGTCAAAAAGCGTTCTGGAAGACCTCGTGTTACTTCTAAAGCGGAAGATCAGTCGATAATTGTGATGTCCAAAATGAATCGAAATCTTACGGCGGCAAACATCCAATCGTAGTTTATCAAAGGTCATGAAAAAAATGTTTCAATGACGACGATTAAACAACGCTTGCGCAGCGCCCAATTAACCCATTAACGCCCAAGAATCGCGATTTCTTCCTTCAATTTCAAGCCAGATTTTTATTATATAAAAAAAATCATAAAAAATGAAGAAATACGTTCCCTAGTATTTTCGGGGGTGCTCTTTCAGAATCTGGGGTCAAAATCGGGTTTTGTCCATTAGGAAAAAAAATATGGCGGCTTCTAAACAAAAAAAAACAGGAAACATCGATGACACTTTTTTTTCAAAATTTTTTTTCACCTCGAAGCCGTTGAAAACTCCGGTTTTCTTTTCAACCATGGGTGCATAGAATAGTAACGATTGAACACTCAATTTTTTTAATTCGTCGTTGTCAACATTTTCACCCCCAAAATGGCGCTTTTCACCCCCTGAGTGACACGAAAAATTTCACGCTCGGTGTCCCAAATGAAAAGTAGTTGGATTTGGACGAAAATTGGTACTCCGAGGTTTTTGAGGTCGCTGATTACGATTCTGTTCTCAAAATTCCGAAATTCAAAATGGCCGATCCAATATGGCGGACACAAATGCAAAAGTTCATTTGGATTGGATAAAACATGGCATTCGGGGGTTTTCGAGGTCGCTGATTATGATTCTGCTCTCAAAATTCCGAAATTAAAAATGGCGGATCCAATATGGCGGACACAAATGCAAAAGTTCATTTAAATTGGATAAAACGTGGCACTCGGGGGTTTTCGAGGTCGCTGATTATGATTCTGCTCTCAAAATTCCGAAATTAAAAATGGCAGATCCCATATGGCGGACACAAATGCAAAAGTTCATTTGAATTGGATAAAACGTGACACTCGGGGGTTTTCGAGGTCGCTGATTATGATTTTGCTCTCAAAATTCCGAAATTCAAAATGGCGGATCCAATATGGCGGACACAAATGCAAAAGTTCATTTGAATTGTATAAAACGTGGCACTCGGGGGTTTTCGAGGTCGCTGATTATGATTTTGCTCTCAAAATTCCCAAATTCAAAATGGCGGATCCAATATGGCGGACACAAATGCAAAAGTTCATTTGAATTGGATAAAACGTGGCACTTGAGGGTTTTCTAGGTCGCTTATTATATTTCTGCTCTCAAAATTCGAAAGCCTTTGGGTATTTAAATACCTGGTATTTTCAGGTATTTGAATACCCAAAGGCTTTCAAATTTTGAGAGCAGAATCATAATCAGCGACCTCGAAAACCCCCGAGTGCCACGTTTTATCCAATTCAAATGAACTTTTGCATTTGTGTTCGCCATAGTGGATCCGCCATTTTTAATTTCGGAATTTTGAGAGCAGAATCATAATCAGCGACCTCGCAAATCCCCGAGTGCCACATTCCATCCGATACAAATGAACTTTTGCATTTTTCTCCGCCATATTGGATCCGCCATTTTTAATTTCGCAACTTTGGGAGCAGAATCATAATCAGCGACCTCGCAAATCCCCGAGTGCCACATTCCATCCGATACAAATGAACTTTTGCATTTTTGTCCGCCATATTGGATCCGCCATTTTTAATTTCGCAACTTTGGGAGCAGAATCATAATCAGCGACCTCGAAAACCCCCGAGTGCCACGTTTTATCCAATTCAAATGAACTTTTGCATTTGTGTCCGCCACATTGCATCCACCATTTTTAATTTCGGAATTTTGAGAGCAGAATCATAATCAGCGACCGCGAAAACCCCCAAGTACCATATTTTATCCAATCCAAATAAACTTTTGCATTTGTGTCCGCCATATTGGATCCGCCATTTTGAATTTCGGAATTTTGAGAGCAGAAATATAATAAGCGACCTCGAAAACCACCGAGTGCCATGTTTTATCCAATCCAAATGAACTTTTGCATTTGTGTCCGCCATATTGGATCCGCCATTTTTAATTTCGGAATTTTGAGAGCAGAATCATAATCAGCGACCTCGAAAACCCCCGAGTGCCACGTTTTATCCAATTCAAATGAACTTTTGCATTTGTGTCCGCCATATTGGATCGGCCATTTTGAATTTCGGCATTTTGAGAACAGAATTGTAATCAGCGACCTCAAAAACCTCGGAGTACCAATTTTCGTCCAAATCCACCTACTTTTCATTTGGGACACCGAGCGTGAAATTTTTCGTGTCACTGAGGGGGTGAAAAGCGCCATTTGAGGGTGAAAATGTTGACAACAACGAATTAAAAAAATTGATTGTTCAATCGTTACTATTCTATGCACCCATGGTTGAAAAAAAAACCGGACTTTTCAACGGCTTCGAGGTGAAAAAAAAATTTGAAAAAAAGTGTCATCGATTTTTCTGTTTTTTTTTGTTTAAAAGCCGCCATATTTTTTTTCCTAATGGACAAAACCCGATTTTGACCCCAGATTCTGAAAGAGCACCCCCGAAAATACTAGGGAACGTATCTCTTCATTTTTTATGATTTTTTTTATATAATAAAAATCTGGCTTGAAATTGAAGGAAGAAATCGCGATTCTTAGGCGTTAATGGGTTAAATGGTAGGGTCGCAACAAAAAACCACTCTTGCGCCGCACAGTGGGGCAGAATCCCAAAAAGCTGGCCAAAATTCGGAAAGTGTCCAAAATGATCTCCAATTCTCTTCTCGGGGGTTTTCGGGGTCGCTGAATACGAATCTGTTATCAGAATTACGATTTTCAAAATGGCGGACCCAAAATGGCGGACATAATTCAACCAATTAGTCAAATAATTCAGTAAAAAATACCCAATCATATTTCTTAAGGGTTTTTGGGATCGCTGATTACGAATTTGTTATAGGAATGTTAATTTTCAAAATAGCAGACGCGATATATAGACGATTCCACAAAAATTTTCAATTCTTAAATATTTTTTAATAGAAAATATTTCATAATATTTTTAGGTTTAAACGAGTAGAAAATCTCTTGAGCCATGTTTTTATTTTTGAACAATTTCTTGAGTACAAAATTTGCAATAAATCAAATATCTGTTATTTACTTCTAGTAACAAAAATCTTGTATGTCATCTTCAATGTTGGAATCATTCGATTCGGATTCTGATGTTGACCCACTTGTATCCAAATCGGAATCGTTCCTTACCTCTTGTCTGGTGACTTCAGGTTGTTTTAACATTTCCATAGCTTCTTTATGTAAAGATTTCGCCGGTCTCTGGGGCAATTTCTTGATGCTTGAGAGAAATGGATCTGATGATACTAAGAGCCTATAGAAAATGTCTCTCATATTCGATTCTCGAGAGCATTTTCTTGAATGATGTAACCTGTAGTTCTTTATGTCCTTATTGCGTGACTCTTGGGCCTCTTCAGAAAGTTGTCCGATCGGTAAAAGGGCATATTTTACAATTTCTGCTCCGTGCATCAACACTTTGTGCACAGATGTTGGCATGTAATACCATGGATATAAAGCAACGAATAAACGGGCAGTATTTACACAATAGTCTTTGAATTTTTCTTCGTCTATATCATACCCGCTCGAAATTGCCTGCAAAATAACATGAAATCGGTGAATTAAATTTTCATCGACTCCTGTTATTTCAGCAGATATATTAGCATTTTCGAAAAAGCGGCGGGCGGTATTTCCATCGTTTGAGCTGCCATATCCTGGCTTTGGTCGATCAACGATAAGCCCCAGTGTTGCCTTAAATTGAGTCTGTATGTCTTCCTTGCGTACTTTCACAATCTTTTTCACTTCCTCTTCACGAGCTTGCCACTTTTGAGTTGTGAGCTTATACGACAAATGCAAACAGCACTCGAAAAAACGAATCCACGCATGTAATGTAGATATGCCAAATCTTGAATTATCTGTAGTAATGTCCATTTTTATAATTTTGTCGATGTTATTAAAATCTTTAGAGGTGGCTTTGCACAGGAAGCAGCGTTGTGCAGAAGTGGTACCGGTTACAGCGTTAAAGACTTTGCCGTCTATCATCGTAAACGACATACAATAGGTTACTGAAATTGATTTTTCATTTTGTTCAGTAGTGTATGGTGCAAGACCCGCAATCTGCTGTTCAATGTCGGTAACTTCTTTCAATGTTGATTGTACATCTTCATGTACAAACTGCAATCGTATTGGTCTGCAGAATCGAGGAGATGAAGGTCTAGGATTTTTCCACACAATAGTTCCTTCATCCGTCTCGTGATTGTTGTAGATTAATTGCAAAGGTACCAGAGAAGTATAAAAAATGCTTTCATCAGATTTTCCAGCCTCATCAAATTTTTGCTTATAAACACTTTGACCGCTGCTTCCATCACATCCCCATTTACAGTGAAGTACTAATTTTTGCAGTATTTCAGAATTTAGAGTATCGACGACATCAGCCTGAAGTTGTATAATTCTGTATGTGGTATGATCAAGTAAAGCCTGTAGTTTAATTTGTGCGCACGACTCAGTAATATTCATGTACACAACTGATGGATAACAACGATTTTTTGCTTTTTCTACTTCATGGTATGATGGGTATAATTTGCATTTACGTGCTCTAGCTGCATTTCTTGATAGCTGATAAGAGCGCTTTGATTCTCCTTTCTCGATCATCAAAGAAAGTGCTTCGTCTGGGGTTAAAGGTGTCTCATTTTTTGACCGAACAGCGGCTATATATTTTGAGGCTCTTGTTGGGCTGGTTAATGTGACATCTTTAAGAACTTGAGCAGCATCCACTTGACCAGAAGTCCTTAAACTCATTTGAGCAGCATACGTCAATTCTTCTGTAGATAAAGTAGAACGTATTTCTTCAGTCTTTCGCCTCTTAGATCTATCGCTGGATGAAGCAAAGGATTTCGAAGGTCGTCCAGATGTTCCTTTTTCATCATTCTTCACAATCTTCTCAGATGTTGATGTTGTGCATTCAGTATCGGATAATGTTGAAAAACATACGGTGCCATTCAACCATTCTTCATTATTTTTTAGAAACTTTTCTTGGCCTCTATTTGCTGCTTTCCATCTGGATCGAAAATTTGCAAATAACAGTCCTAATGACTTTTCATCCTCGTCTACTTGTATCACATGTTCTGTTTTCTTGAAAATTGCATCTTTCAAAACTCCAATAACGAATTTCTGTTCGTTTTTTAAACTGTCTTTCACCATGAACAAAACATCTCTTCTTGATAATTCCATATTTGAAGATTGGGAAGACTCTGTAAAATACCAATATAAACATGTACAAAATTGAATGACATTATTTTGAAATCATTTTATACTTAACAAAACTATATACGGTGTTCTGACTCGAAATGTACAAAAATAATTTATTACTACTAAAAATGATTTTATAGTTATAAAGAAAACGAATATTTATGATATAAATGATTAACAAATATATTTACATACATTCTGCACGAAAAAAAACAGAAATTACATGAAATCTGTCTTTACGAGAATCACCTCTGTGTCAGTATACAACAGGTATAATAAAGCCTGAACAGCAGGCGGGCTCCATTCTTTCATACATGGCTGCTCTAGGAGCCCCTCGTCAGTCCTTGCCGAATCGCCGTCTACACTACGTATACACTATGTACGTATACACTAATACACCTTTACTGCCGAAAACCGTTACGCCGTACAAACATGGGGGAAACACAGTTCTAGCTACTGAGAGTTCTTGCAGGAATATTTTATAAAATGTTGAGATTTTCGTAAAGCGTACATTTAGAATAATAAATTACTGTATTAAAATTTAAATGATCTATGAATATTAATCAATAAATGAACATACTACAAATGGAATTGATAAATAAATATTAATCTATGTTAATAGACAGAAAATATACCAACGCGCTGTAACGTAATAATCAATGGATTACATTCACACGTCCGTTAATGTCGCGCCACGTATTTCTTCCTAAAAATTAGTCTAACTATTCGTTGAGCACTCCTGAGCAGCCAGTTTTTTAGTATATTATATTTAGTACTGTACACTATCAGTTTCTTGTTGAAACAAGGTCGAGACTCGCGAAGACATTTTTAAAACTACTTTAGAAAATCGATTTTCGAAAAAAAATGTATAATTTTTTAGGTTTACTTGTTGCAAAATTTAGATATTTCAAACATAAAATAAGCAATAACTGTGCATAATTATATTTTTTGCATACCTTCAGAAAGTTTTTCCATTTTGCAGAATTAAAATTGAGACAGTTTCGTCCGTTTCACAGCACTTCGAAACAGGCAAGAATTTTTCGACGCGTGCGCTTGTTTAGTGCGTACCGAACGGCGGCTGAATGTCGACTGATGCCGAGGCGACCCTAGAGCAGGTATAAACCTGCCCGGTCCGGAATTTCGTCCTAGGACTATCAGTAAACAAGATCTGAACATATATAGACGAATATATACAACTCAAAAATTTGACTTTTGGCCAGCTTTTTGGGATTCTGCCCCACTGTGCGCCGTGGACACGATAGCCACGGAAACGAAACGATTAAATTGGGCACGCAAGTATAAGAATTGGACGATCGAATATTTGAAACGGGTATTATGGACCGACGGAGAAAAACTTCGAGTTTTCGTTCGTCACGCAGCTCACGAGAAGATGCATCCTGATTGCGTAATTCCAACCGTTAAACACCGCAGCGTCTCTATAATGGGGTGGGGGTATTTTTCGTATGCTGGTGCAGGGGACCTCTACCAAATAAAGGGAATCTTGGACCAAAAAGGGTATCACGCCATTTTAAAAAAACCACGCTCTGCCTTCTGAAACGCGACTGATCGTGAAGGGGTTCGTTTTCCAACAGAACAACGCCCCAAAACATACTTCAAAACTCTGCTCAAAGTATCTTGAATCGAAGCAAAAAAGTGGCGAGCTTCGAATTATGCAATGGCCTCCTCAATCCCATAGAACTAATATGGGATAATATGAATCGGCAAGTGCACAAAGTCATTCGTTCATCCGCCGAAAATCCAGGGGATTACCTATAAAAATCTTGGAAACAAAAACCCCGAGAGATTTTGCAAAAACTTGTGGAGAGGATGCCGCGTGTGGTGGAGAGCGTGCTGCCGGCGATAGGGGGTTTCTCCGGCGAGACCAAAGTTTAATATGTAAGTCAAAAATGTAATTATATTATTGTTATGGTATTCAGATCAATCGAGCTTTAACCAGAAATAGATGGAAAAAAATTGAAAAAAGAATCTGAAAAAACTCCCGTGAAGTCACAAGAAGCAATGCAACTTTTTTGCTATCTTGAGATTTTGTTGTAAATCTCATCGTTTTCGTACTCCGGAGCAATTTTTAAATGATCTATTTTTTTACAAAAAACGAAATATTGTTGGACAAAAAAATCGTAGATTTTTTTTTAACGGAATTAAAGCTTCCTTTATGGTTTTGGTCGAAGAAATGCGCAAACATTTTTTTACTGAAAATGGGGTCCACTCAAAAAGGAACAAATAAACGACAAAAATGGTCCTTTTCAAAACAGCGTGCTAATTGTAAAAGAATCGTAAAATGAAGGTAAATCCTTCCCCTTTAAAATGCCGTTTATTAAATTAGCTTAGGTCAACTACCGTCGAAATGGCATAGAAAACGGTTCCGGCACTCTTTTAAACTTTTGTCCGGAAACTTGTCGCCGGTAGTATATATGAGGCATTCCACGCCATTTCGCTCGGCCGTGACCCTAACCTTTTTTAATTCTTTTGATTTTTAAAAATAAAATAGTAGGCTGTGCAAGGAGTTTTTTCACACATTTTTAAATTTTTATCGCACGTATTTCAGAAGTTACAATTTTTCGAAAAATCTGGATTTTAGAAAGGTCGGAAACGTTCTAACGCCGATATCTCTTAAATTCATCTATATATCGAAAAATGTCTATAGATCGATTTGTTTCATATTAGTTCACACTTTCATAAAAAAGGAAAAAAAAATAAATCATCGTTGTCAACATTTTTTCAGCGCGTAAAGTGAAAACTATTTTTTGTTTGGAGATGATTACCATTTTTTTTTAATTCTCTAAAATAGTATGATGAATTATATGAACTTCAAGGCTAGTCCCATTGTGGGCCCATTTTTTTAATTCAATTTTTTCTTCTTTTTTTCGCATGATTTTTTTCGTCAAAAGGATTGCGATACCGATCAAAATGGACGTTCAATGCCATAGCAATAACAAACACGATAAATTGGAGCAGATAATTCTTTTACGTTCGCACTTTTCAGCAGGTGAAGAGACACTGTTGCTTCTAGCTACTTTTACAAATTGTTCGAAAAAACTCTGGTTTCACGAGCCTCGCTCCTCGGCAGAAGGAGAGAATAACTCCCGTGTTTGCATTTCAAACAATGTAAAGTTTCAACCTTGGGATCTACGCTTGCCAAGTGTAGGCGTGATTTATCTTAGAATGGTAAAACAACATTAAAAAAATCGTGCGAATACGATAAATATGATTCATACGGAACACTCGAAATTTTCGTGAAAAAAAATTGAATTTATTTTTAATAATATACGGTAATTATGCATAACCACCTCAATTTCGATGGGAAATTATTTTTTCGCCATGAAGTAGTTGATTCCATTATGGTAAATGATATTATGTTGATGGAGGCTGACATTCTCTGTTAGTTCCATAAATTATGGAGTTTTGAAGTTCCCGGAAATACGTGATGAGATAGGGCATTTCCAACATTTCAACGCCTATGTTGGGGGTGGGATTCATAGAAAAGCCTTCCCGAATACCCAAATACACACACACACACACACACACACACACACACACACACACACACACGCACGCACGCACGCACGCACGCACGCACGCACGCACGCACACACACACACACACACACACACATAACCCAAACCCACCCAAACACACAAATACATACACACAGCACACAAAATCCAAACGCACGCATGCACGCACGCACGCACGCACGACCGCACACACACACACACACACACACACACACACACACGCGCGCGCGCGCGCACGCGCACACACACAAACACCAAACACACACACACACACAGCAGTTTCCCACCTGCATAGCATAGTGTGAAAAACTGCTCTGTGTGTGTGTGTGTGTGTGTGTGTGTGTGTGTGTGTGTGTGTGTGTGTGTGTGTGTGTGTGTGTGTGTGTGTGTGTGTGTGTGTGTGTGTGTGTGTGTGTGTGTGTGTGTGCGCGTCCTTGGGTTCTGTGTGCTGTGTGTGTGTGCGTGTTTGTTTCGGTTTGTTGGGCGCTGCTTGTGTGTATGTGTGTACTCTATTCGTGGTCATACACTCCGACACGTAATGGAATTCCGGACACCACGTGTTTCCGGGAATTTCAAAATCCCCATCACTTATGTAATTAATGAAAAATGTCAGCCTCCCCCGCCAAAATATCATTAACGGTGACGAATTAAAGCAGTTGAGGCCAACAAACATGTTGCTATTGAAATTGACGTGGTGCCCACTTATGCATAATTATCAAAAATACAAGGAAAATGGGCACATAAGGTGTTACATACAGAGCAATAGCACTCAAATTATTGATCATATCCAATAATGTTTCAGACAAAAATTTCAGTGTTCAAAAAGGCCGTCATACTGGCCCACCCTATTTTTTTTTATCGGTGGAGGCGCTGAAGATGCGACATGATCAACTCCACTTTTTTAAATGGAACTATGTATTTTTTTTCGATGACATTATTACCGATTTTAAGACGAATTCAGCGGCCCACAACACAAGATCATTGGAGTCAGGCAAAGTATGAAGATGGTCGAAAAATCGAAAAATATCGGAATAATCACTTTCAAAGGATTCACTAATCTTAGTTTGGGTCTACCTATAGAAGATGCTCGAAGTGATGACCCTCGACTTGTAAACACTTTTTTGATCGCTGTTTTCATTTCTTACGATACCAATGTTTCTTATCGGCAACAAGTACACCGGATCGCGAAAATGATCGATTTTCAAAAATCTTTTGATTTATCGATGGTGGTGGGGGAATGCCGTAAATATTACAGAAACGCCCAAGATTTGTATGCGGCTCGTTATCCGGATGGGCAACAAAAATCGCACATGGCTTTTAAGCGATTAGCTGACCGTTTCTGTCGCTTCAGTACAATGAAACAAATACAAGTCAAACGTGGACCGATTGTTAATGAAAATAACGCGGCTGCTATCCTAGCTTTTACTGCACTAAATGGACATGCGAGCAGCAGGCAAATGGAAAGAGAGAGTGAAATTAGTCAGCGATCTGTATTAAGAATCTTACATCAATATAAGTTCCATTCGTATCGTATGTCATTACATCAGGATTTGTACGGCAATAATTTCCAAAATCGCGACAATTTCTGTAACTGGATTCGTAGAAAAATGCGCACAGATGTCATTTTTGAGTCATGTGCTTTTTTCTGACGAATCTAACTTCACAAATACGGGAAATGTGAATAGGCATAACATGCATTATTAGGCAAATAAGAATCCTTGATGGTTGAGAACTGTACCATTTCAACATCCGTGGTCCGTTAATCGTTGGTGCGGCATTGTCGGCGGTCACGTCATTCGTCCATATTTTTTCGAAGGTGTTACATCCTAGCGAATGTGCCTTCACTCGGTTATTCCCAATATCCTCATTCGCCCTTATAAGCTTATTATTAAATGTATAAATCTAAGAATAAGAGGAATAACAGCGTACAAAGGAACGTACGTACGTTCCGCACGCATATTCAAATAACAGCGATATATACACGATAGCCGCACCGCCACAGTCATCGACTTTCCTATCCCATTGGCTGTCAACAAGAACACGTTCTCAGGCGCATATTCCAAGAAGAGCTGTCGAACGAAAAATTAACCAACAGGTCCATCAAAAGACTCCAGAAATCCTACGCCGTCCCATCCGCATGGTGACCAAGAGAAGCCTCGACCCTAGATTATTTAAACATAATATAGAATAGACGGCTCCGCCGAACTTATAACTCCGACTAAATAATAAGACATCCGGTCTCGCAGCGTAGTCCGATATACAAACTTCTCGATATGAGAAGTCACCAGAGCCATAAATTGACAACACAAACCATGCGAATGTTTAGGTCTCACATATCGAACTCTGTACTCCACGCGTTTTTGCCGAAACACGGGACAAAGGTCTCCTACCTTCCACGCGTGCAAATTCTATGTAAGGAATAATCGAGATCAATTCTACGAATCATGAATATCACGACCAATCACGCTAAACCTTAAGGTTCCTTCTCCCACAATTTATCCCCTCCTAATTTTCATATCAAGAAAGACTTCCTTCCTGAAGTCAGTCTTCCAACAGTCTCCACCGCGTTCAGATCAAGTCTTCCAACAGTCTCCACCGCGTTCAGATCAAGTCTTCCAACAGTTTCCATCGCGTTCAGATCTCAGTCTCGCAAAATCTTCCATCAAATTAAATTCACTTCTTAATCTTGTTCTGACAGAATTTGAAGTGTAGAACCGGTATCATAGAGTTTCTAATATTATACATCTTCGGGTTTTGACCGAAGTGTCGTATAAACAGTTAGTCGACTCTCGCGGCCTCGAGTCTATAAAATAGTTCAAGTGCTGTTTACTACGCGGATATACATAAACACTCTCAGCGCCCCAAAAGTCTGGTGCTGGTGACCGCCTTCCGAACGCTAAGCGTGGCGTCCGTCAACGAGACCCTTATCTGCGAGCGACAACCGATACTCTTGCGAGCGAGCGTACCTACACACTGATCCACTCACGAACACAGCGACCAATGTAAGCGACAAATCTCATTTTTATGTTAATCCGATTGTTCCCCCGGCTTCACCGTTATTTCCATTGTCAATTTTTCTGTTAAACAAATTTATTCATCCGATCACTTATTTGTAATAAACCTTTAGTTAAGTTTGTACAAATTCGTCAGATTATTGCCAAATGCCAATCACTGCATGACTTCCTAATTTCTAACTCATTCCAAGCACTACCCCTTTTTACCCTCATCCCGTGCTATTGCGCTTGTCGTAGGCAAAAAAGGAGGGAATCTAAAAATATATGCCCACGTCCCCTTCAGGACGTGACATATTAATTTTTGGGGGCTCGTCCGGGATTTTAAAAAGGAAATGTGCCGATTGATCCAATGTCCGGGGACGAATCAACAGCTAGTTCATTGAATTTAAATATCACTGACGACTTAGGTGAACCATCAGGTTATTCTTTGAGGAGTTCTGACGCTCAATTGCTACCCGGTCTCGAACTTAAGAAACGACCAGTAAAAAAATTAGAAATACCCCAAAAAGTCGATAACGAAAATACAACAGAAATGGCGCTAGGTACAAATCAGTCACTCGCTTACGTATCCTTAAGGGAAGCTATCGAAATGGTCCCGGATTTTGACGGGAAAGGTAGCTCCTTCTCAGATTTTGTAGCCGGATGCGAAGACGCATTGGCGTCGCTTCCGCCCGGATCCGAAGCACGGTTTGTGAGAGTAATTCGAAACAAACTAAAGGGTCAGGCTAAGAAGGTCATCCGGTCATCCACGTTCGAAACAGTAGAATCTCTTTTGTAATTCTTAAAGAAACTATATGCTCCAAACAAAACTGAGGTGCAACTGTTGGGAGAACTCAGTCACATTTTTCAAGGAACCGGTGAAACCGTGATAGATTTTTCCACTGCAATTAGGGATAAAGCTAGAGAAATACTCGACGCTCAACCAGCATCCCAAAACGGCACGGAAAGTGCCGCTCACAGAAAAACATTAGACGGCTATTTCCTCTCGTGTTTCAAACGCGGGCTAAGACTGGAGATAGAACAGCGTCTCCCTCGGTGCGACGATATCTCGACCGCTATAGATCATGCGATCGAAATCGAACGCGACCTCGAAGCCCGTAAGGAACTTTTCTCGTCCACTATTAGATCCGTTCCAAACAAATCGGTAAAAACCTGTAACATCTGTAAAAAGGACGATCATTCGAGCGAAGCTTGCCGATTTGCGGCAATCACATACCAAAAATGCAACGGTAAAGGTCACAAAGCCGATCAATGTGGAAATAGTCAAATCGCTCAAAAATCTGTCACGTGTCAAATTTGCGATAAACCCGGTCACATCGCGAAAAATTGCTACGTTAACCAAAAATCTTCAAATTTTTCTGGCAATCAACCACACCGCTCGCCCGGTCCTCAATGCCCACTCTGTCATAAACAGGGTCATACCGCGGATCGATGTTTTAAATTTCGAAACAATCCCCCCAATTCTAATCCGCCAACCTGTCGGTATTGCAAAAAGGTCGGGCACACTATCGAAAACTGTCGCGCTCGCGATTATAATAATTCGCGTAATCAGTCGGGAAACGGGCCGAGTGCCCCTCGGACAGACGCGCCGAGCGGCCCGCCCACTCAAACGCGTCAAGTGAACGCCGTCTCTCTCCGAGAGCCGAACGAAACTATCCGACCTACGCAATAAAGTCGGAAAATTTCAACACATTGCCCTCGGTGTGTATCGGAGTATTACCGGAAAAAGGGGCAATTTCGATGCTTTTAGATAGCGGTGCCATCCCCAATTTGATAAAAAAGGCATATACAAAAAATATGGTGGACATCAACGAAGAAGATGTCATTAAATTAACAGGCATATCCGAATTACCGGTCTTTGGACTAGGGAGCGTGCTACTTCGCGTATTCGACTCCGAATCGCTATTTCACATTATACCCGACAATGTGCCGCTTCCCTACCCCGGTCTGCTGGGGTCTACATATTTTTATGAAACCAAGTCCATTATCAGTTACCGAACGGAATGTCTCGAGTGTGGCGATAATTCATGGCCTTTCGAAAAAAGAACCGAACCCGACGAGGTAATAGAAATCCCCGCGCGTTCGGAAACTCCCTTCTTCGTGAAGGTAAAAGACAGCACAATAAAAGAGGGATACCTCTCGCCTTTGAAAATCCGTCAAGGTATATACGCCGGCGATTGCCTGGTGACAAACATCGACGGAAAGGCTCATTTGAAGGTTTATAATACCACAAATGACGCTGTCAAACTGATCGTTCCAGTTGTGGAGCTGCAGGAATTCGACGCTATCGAAGACCTGTCAGAAAATACTCCCAGTTCAGACTGTACGACAGTTTCAAATTCTCGTTCAATCCCTCGTGACCCTAATTTAAGCGTAAATTGCACGATAATTGCGCCGATCCAGAGCCCGAAAGTGGCCAATTCTAAAATTTCGATGACAAATGTCGAATCAAATAATAAGTCTTGTAGCGAGGAAAGAACGAGAATCAACATCGATCAAAAGAAAAATTTCAGTCAAATTTCGAGCCAAAAATCAAAAGCTGATAAAAATAAAAACGCGAAAAACTCAAAAATGAAATCGATCGAAAATTCAAAAATCGAGGTTAATCGTAACGAACCGTTAAACGATGTAATAAATCGCAATAAAAGTCAAAAATCGAGTCAAAACGTGATCTGCGTCCCTGCCTCTGAATCAACATCGCGTATAAAGAAAAATAATTCAGAGCGGTCAAAAATAATAAAAAGTCTTTTGCGACTCGACCACCTTGCAAAAATCGAATTAGAACACGTCGAAAAAATAATCGAACAATATTCAGACAGATTCCATATAAAGGGTGAACCTCTAGAAGCCACACATGTGCTTCGACATAAGATTCCAACGGTCGACGACCTACCGATAAACACTAAACAGTATCGGTTCCCCCAAGCGCTCAAGGGCGAAGTCCAGCGTCAAGTGGACGAGCTACTAGAAACAAGAGTCATAAGCCATTCGGAATCTCCAAACAACAGTCCCGTCTGGATAGTCCCGAAAAAACCAGACTCCAATGGTAACAAACGTTGGCGAATGGTAATTGACTTTCGTGCTTTGAACGAAAAAACAATCGGTGACTCATATCCGCTACCCAATATCACAGATATTCTGGATCAGTTGGGACGCGCGAATTATTTTTCAGTGTTCGATTTAGCATCCGGTTTCCACCAGATCGACATGAATCATGAAGATAAATCGAAAACCGCTTTCTCTACCCCACATGGGCACTACGAATTTTCAAGAATGCCATTCGGGCTTAAAAATGCCCCGGCAACCTTCCAACGCTTAATGGATATCGTATTGAGTGGACTCCAAGGAGTATCCCTCTTTGTTTATCTCGACGATATCGTAGTGTATGCCAGGGACCTAGAGGAGCATGGTAAAAAGATTCACGAACTGATGGAACGATTGCGCAAAGCCAATCTCCAACTACAACCGGATAAATGCGAATTTCTTCGACCAGAAGTCAGGTACTTAGGGCACATAATCGGTAAAGACGGACTTAAACCAGACCCGAGCAAACTCTCAGCCGTCAAAGATTTCCCTGTACCCAAAAATGAAAAAAATGTTCGCCAATTTTTGGGCCTAACCGGTTATTATCGTAGGTTTATCAAAGACTTCTCCAAAATCGCGAAACCGTTAACTCGCCTCTTAGAGGACAAGGTCGACTTCAAATGGACTGACGATGAGCAAAAAGCTTTCGATATCTTGAGGGATAAATTATGCGAAGCTCCTATTCTCCAATACCCCGATTTCGAAAAACCGTTTATTATAACAACGGATGCTTCTGGCTACGCCTTAGGCGGAGTCTTATCACAAAGAGAAATAGGAAAAGACAAACCGATAGCTTATACGTCGTGCGTACTGCGAGAAGCGTCCCTTCGGTATGACACGTACGAAAAAGAAGCAATGGCAATTATTTATAGCGTAAAAGCCTTCCGACCGTACATCTATGGTAGGAAATTTACGCTTGTAACGGACCACAAACCTTTGGTTTGGTTCAAGACCGCCAAAGACGCGAACGCACGCGTTCTCAAATGGCGACTCAAGCTGTCCGAATACGATTACGATGTCGTATACAAACCGGGCACACTAAATTCAAACGCTGACGCATTGTCGCGTAATCCAATCGAACAACCTGAAGAATTCAAAATAGCCGCCCATTGCGATCACAAAAAAATAAAAAATTTCAAAAACACACCACAGGTGATAACTCGTTCAAAAACGAAATCCAGTAGTAGTGAAGAAGAAGGTGATACTCCCATTCAAATCACGACACGGGTCGAAGTCCATCCATTTCCGGAATCAAAAAAAATAAATGCAGTCACCCGTGCTCAGGCAAGGGAGACTGTACTATCCGATCCGGATGCAATAATACAAGCAAACGAAACGCTCGGTGACGTTAGTGCGTCAAGTGCCGACGCGCCTGCTCTCGAGAAGGCCGACGCACGCCCCGCGTCTCAGCATCGTACCCGACGACCTCGCAAGGCCGTGAACTACGAGGAGAGTAGTGACGATGAGACGGAGGCCGAGGTAATAAGACCCGCACGCGTCACCCGACCTAAGAAGGCCGTCGGCCCAAAAACATTCAATGACCCGAACCAGCGCAAAGCACCTCCTACCTCTCGCTCCAAAACCTCCACTGATTCCAATTCCAATAATTCGACAAATTCAGATTTCAGCTCTCTCAATTCGGAACTTTCTGAAGACGAGATCCCTCCCACGGAGGAAAGGAAAATATCAGAATTTCAAATCGCTAATTGCATTACGACTAAGGAATTGTTCCATTTTCGAAACGATAATCTAGTCTATTTTGTCGATTCAGCTGGCAAACCATGTGACTCTGGAGCACAAAAGCTGTTAGAATTAAACAAACTTCCCCTCTGGAAGAATTTGACGGTTGGCCAAGCTTACAGCAAAAAAGTTGGAAAAAAATATTACATCGCCCTCGTGATCAAAGACGAGTATTCAAGATCATTATCGTTCGTATCAGAGAACATTAAAGAAAGCGTAAAAGAATTACGAGATCTTTGCGAAATTCTCAAACTCGAATCATGGAGTATTTGCCAAACGAATCATGTCGAACACATAGTATGGAACAACATTACGAACATCATAAAATAATCCTTTAAGAATAGTCGAGTAAAGATAATCATTTGCCTGGGAACTCTACAGTATGTCCCAATCGAAAAACGAGATTCGATTTTTTATGAAATGCATAAGTCCCCAATCGGAGGACACAAGGGTGTTTCAAAAACATACAATAGAATGAAGCGCGAATATTTCTGGGAAGATTTAAAGTCAGACATCCAAAGAAGAGTGCAGCAATGCTTAGAATGTCAATTGAAGAAATTGGTCCGAGTCAAAACCAAACAACCGATGATAATAACGGACACTCCCGGAACCGTTATTGAAAAAATATCAATGGATATTGTTGGACCTATGCAACGCACGTCAAATCAAAACGAGTATATTCTCACGATCCAAGACCACCTCTCGAAATATTGTGTTGCAATTCCGCTTCCAAATGCACTGGCGACTACGGACGCTGATGCATTCATAAAAAGATTCAGTTGCGTTTTCGGTGCGCCAAAAGCGCTATTAACAGATCAAGGAAGCAATTTTTTGAGCGGTCTCATGAGAAGGGTCGCAAAACGTTTCCGAATTAAGCGATGTAGGACAACAGCGTTGCACCCGCAGTCCAATGGTGTCCTCGAAAGATCTCACCACGTATTAGCCGAATTTTTGAAGTAATACACAGATAAGGATAACGAGTGGGATCAATGGCTAGAATTGGCGATGCTCTCGTACAATACTAGCGTTCACGAAAGCACGAAGTACACTCCCTATGAGGTAGTCTTCGGCAAGGTTGCAAGAGTCCCAACAAGCGAACCGCTTCGGGAATCAGATCAGCTACCAACATATCGCGGTTATCTAATTGAATTGATCACACGTATAAACGGAATTCGAAACATCGCTTACGAAAATTTGGTCTCGTCCAAACAACGCTCAAAAAAATATTATGACAGAAACGCGAATCCAAAGAATTTCAAAGTAGGAGACTTTGTCTACCTACAAAAGGGTCCTAAACCCGGTAAACTCGGAGATCAATACACTGGACCGCATAAGGTCTTAGAAAAAATTGCAAAGGGCAACGTCAAAATTCAATACAACAATAAAACGCGAGTAGTTCATGAAAATCGTCTGCGACATTCTCATATTAACGTTGAAGCCAAACTCAATAGGAAACCCAATTCGACTCGAGTCGATGAATCTGATTTTAATTCTAATTAAATAAGTAATAATAACAATTATCCTGTTTTTCAGATGGCTGTTATCAATCATTGTCGTCTAACGATATCACCTTCGCACTTGCAACCAGAGAACTAGATCAAAATTTCTAGTTACAGTATCCTCAGTAAAGAACATTCGAACTTGTGTATATTCAAAACTTGCCGAACTAACTGTCTCACAATTCGACGAAAATTTGCAGTCGCGAACCTAGATATAATCACCTACATGAATTCGAAATTCATACACATTATATTACATTAGAAAATCATTATATTACGATATGCATATGCAACAGTGTAGTGAAGAGCGCCAAATGGTCCAAAACAATTTGTTATTAGCGATTCAAGCCTCGGACGTATTGTATACAATATAAGGAAAGAGCCGAGTTACATCGGCTATATATAGCCGCACTTGCTGGCGAAAGAATACACATCATTCATCGTATAACAAAACAAGAAAACCTGATCAGGTTAAAAGAATTTTACGATTAATTTCCTCTCACTCGTGGGAACGAAAAATATCTCCTTACTCCTCGAACTCACATATAACCAATTACCAAAAGAGAACCTCAAACAACCTGTAATTCCTTACTTCCCCTATATTACCTTTTCGGAGACACTTGGTACAAGTTCATCCCTGTTCTGGTCGAAGCCACACCACCTGCAATCACGGAATCGACGACGAAGTCTACTTGACGATACATCAACCCAACATCATCAGCATACTGTGCGATGTACTCCAAAGAAGATACCGACAACGTACGAGAACGCGTAATGTTTCCCGTAGAGAAACCCGCTGTCGTAAACAACATGGCATGGCATCAGTGGTCAGAACACTGTCAATCAAGAGGATAAGTTCTTAAATCTCCTGGATAAGAACAATCTCCAACACCAAGTGGACTCCATCTGGAATCACACCTGGGAAAATTCATTCAATTCGGTACAGCAACCGCTGGTTTCACCCGAACCTCACTTGTCGTGCGAGCGATCAAGGTCCTCGTAGATACGACGATCCATGCATACGGCCTACACCATGTGGACGGCTGGTCAAGTTATCTCGTCGGTGCAGTATGGGACTCGGTTACGTACCTCCTCATGCACCTCGCTAAGCAACCCAAGAAGAAAAAGTCAACGGATGCAGTGAGTGGTCAAGAACTTCATCAACTCGTGTCGGCCCCTCCAGCTGAACCAGAGGGCCAATATCAACGCTGCAACACATGATCTGTACCCTGTCATCTCCGATCATCCAGAAAACAACCAATCCTCTAAACCTCGTTCCTTCTCTTAATTTCGCACGAGGAGATTTAAGATAATTCTGATCATGCTAATAATTTATTTTTTTGTCATCGTTCTTTTAACCTTGTCAATTAAGAGATGGGGTAAAATAAGTAAATGAGCATCTTTGCACGAGGAAAAACAAACGAAAAACTTCCTTGCACAAAGATCTAGAGATAAATACAATAACTAAAAATATTCTCATACAAAGATCTATATATACAATAATAAGACACACATTCTTTCCTTCTTCTGTAGTCTTCATAAGACTAATCCAAAGATTGTACCTACCGACACCGCAACCGTTTAAGAATAGGCTGATGACGATATTGAGATAACCTTCAGAACATTCATAATAATTGAGCGGGACGCTCAATCTTAAACGGGGGAGGTGTTACATCCTCGCGAATGTGCCTTCTCTCGGTTATTCCCAATATCCTCATTCGCCCTTATAAGCTTATTATTAAATGTATAAATCTAAGAATAAGAGGAATAACAGCGTACAAAGGAACGTACGTACGTTCCGCACGCATATTCAAATAACAGCGATATATACACGATAGCCGCACCGCCACAGTCATCGACTTTCCTATCCCATTGGCTGTCAACAAGAACACGTTCTCAGGCGCATATTCCAAGAAGAGCTGTCGAACGAAAAATCAACCAACAGCTCCATCAAAAGACTCCAGAAATCCTACGCCGTCCCATCCGCATGGTGACCAAGAGAAGCCTCGACCCTAGATTATTTAAACATAACATAGAATAGACGGCTCCGCCGAACTTATAACTCCGACTAAATAATAAGGCATCCGGTCTCGCAGCGTAGTCCGATATACAAACTTCTCGATATGAGAAGTCACCAGAGCCATAAATTGACAACACAAACCATGCGAATGTTTAGGTCTCACATATCGAACTCTGTACTCCACGCGTTTTTGCCGAAACACGGGACAAAGGTCTCCTACCTTCCACGCGTGCAAATTCTATGTAAGGAATGATCGAGATCAATTCTACGAATCATGAATATCGCGACCAATCACGCTAAACCTTAAGGTTCCTTCGCCCACAATTTATCCCCTTCTAATTTTCATATCAAGAAAGACTTCCTTCCTGAAGTCAGTCTTCCAACAGTCTCCACCGCGTTCAGATCAAGTCTTCCAACAGTCTCCACCGCGTTCAGATCAAGTCTTCCAACAGTTTCCATCGCGTTCAGATCTCAGTCTCGCAAAATTTTCCATCAAATTAAATTCACTTCTTAATCTTGTTCTGACAGAATTCGAAGTGTAGAACCGGTATCATAGAGTTTCTAATATTATACATCTTCGGGTTTTGACCGAAGTGTCGTATAAACAGTTAGTCGACTCTCGCGGCCTCGAGTCTATAAAATAGTTCAAGTGCTGTTTACTACGCGGATATACATAAACACTCTCAGCGCCCCAAAAGTCTGGTGCTGGTGACCGCCTTCCGAACGCTAAGCGTGGCGTCCGTCAACGAGACCCTTATCTGCGAGCGACAACCGATACTCTTGCGAGCGAGCGTACCTACACACTGATCCACTCACGAACACAGCGACCAATGTAAGCGACAAATCTCATTTTTATGTTAATCCGATTGTTCCCCCGGCTTCACCGTTATTTCCATTGTCAATTTTTCTGTTAAACAAATTTATTCATCCGATCACTTATTTGTAATAAACCTTTAGTTAAGTTTGTACAAATTCGTCAGATTATTTCCAAATGCCAATCACTGCATGACTTCCTAATTTCTAACTCATTCCAAGCACTACCCCTTTTTACCCTCATCCCGTGCTATTGCGCTTGTCGTAGGTAAAAAAGGAGGGAATCTAAAAATATATGCCCACGTCCCCTTCAGGACGTGACAAAGGTCAGTTGACTGGGCAAGTTTACGCAAATTTTCTGCAAAAAGTACTGCCTCAATGACTGGAAGACGTGCACTTGCGTGTTCGCATGAACATGTGGATGCAACACGACGGTGCACCACCCCATTATGCTCTGTGTTCAAGACAAGTGATGAATGAGATTTTTTGTGAAAAGTGGATAGGACACGACGGCCCTGTAGCTTGGCCACCTCGTTCGTCAGATCTAACATCACCAGATTACTTTTTGTGGGGTTTTGTCAAAGAACGCGTAATGGCGGTAGCACCGACTACGCTCGACGGTATGAAAGAAAGAATACGCCGAGCATGTACCGAAATTCCACCAGACATGTTGGCTGAAGTTAGACGGTCTTTTCATCAGCGTATTAACAAGTGCTTACATGTCGAGGGTCATCACTTCGAGCATCTTTTGTAGGTAGATCCAAATCAAGGTTAGTGGAGCCTTTGAAAGTGATTATTCCGATATTTTTCGATTTTTCGACTATTGTCATACTCTGCGTGACTAGAATGACGTTGTGTTGTAGGTCGCCGAATTCGTCTTAAAATCGGTAATAATGTGATCGAAAAAAATACATGGTTCCATTTCAAAAAGTGGAGTTGACCTTGTCGCAGCTTCAGTGCCTCCACCGATAAAATAATAGGATGGTCCAGTATGACGGCCTTCTCGAACACTGAAACTTTTGTCTGAAACATTTTTGGATATGATCAATAGTTTGAGTGCTATTTCTCCGGTCTTTCTTCACGCGCTCAGGGCCACCGCGTCGGTACGTCGGTTGTTTCTTTACTCGGGACGCTAGCTAGTATTCCTTTATTTTTATATTGTTGTGGTGTGCGAGTTCGCCGAGCCGGCGAATTGTTTCATAGCTAGGACAGAGATGGGCATACTCGAATACTAAAAGTATTCGAGTAGAAAAATGATACCGAATACAAGTCAGATGGATATTAATTTTTTTCGATAACGAATCCACCTCGATTCAGTATTCGTTCTGAGAATAAAAAATGAATTCAGTTGGATTCAGTATTCGTTCCGAAAATGAATAATGAATCCTACTGGATTCAGTATTCATTTCAAAATAAATAATGCATCTAGTTGGATTTAGTATTCATTCCAAAATGAATAATGAATCCAACTGAATTCGGTATCCATTTCAAGATAAATAATGAATCCAATTCGATTGAATATTCATTCCGTATTCGGATATCATCAAATTGAATAATCTGGAAAAACTGACAGAAAACATATTTATTCTATTGAAACATTATCGTCCGATTACATTATATTTACTCAAGGGAAATCGCACGCATAGTATGTAGTAACTGAAGAAATGGGGGTAGAAATGGGACAATATATTTCTCCCATTTACATTGTCCATTTTTCCAGATTATTCAATTTCATGATATCCGAATACGGAATAAATACTGAATCGAGTTGGATTTATTACTTCTGTTGAAATGAATACGGAATTCAGTTGGATTCATTATTCCTTTTAAAAAGAATACTGAATCCAGTAGGATTTATTATTCATTTTCGGCACGAATTCGAATTTTGTAAGTGGGTTGAATTATTCATTTTCAGAATGAATACTGAATTCAGTGGGATTCTTTATTTATTTTCGGAACGAATTTTGAATAAGTTACTTTATTATTCACGAATTTAAAAAAAATCGAATATGCCCAACCCTGAGCTAGGACCCGCAAGTACATGTATACGGAAACAAAGCGCTGAAGTGTTTGCGCGGGCTCGGATATACACCGGGTGACCGCGACATGAGCGCGGGGCATCGATACTTTTGTAGGTAAATTACGTTACTGCATACTGGATCCAGACTACCGGAGCAATTATTGCGAGTGAGTGCGTAAATTACGTTACTGCCTACTGAATTCAGACTACCTAAGCAATTATTGCGAGTGATTGCGTAAATTACGTTACTGCCTATCAGAGATGAGCATCCTCGAATACTTTTAGTATTCGAGTTTTACTCGATTACCTACTCGAATACTTTTAGTATTGGAGTAGGAAAATAATACCGAAAACATGTTAAATGGATATCCATTTTTTTCGAGAACGAATCCACCTCGATTCAGTATTCGTTCTGAGAATGAATAATGGATCCAAGTGGATTCAGTATTCGTTCCGAAAACGAATAATGAATCCTACTGGATTCAGTATTTATTTCAAAATGAATAATGAATCCAACTGAACTCAGTATTGATTTGAACATAAATAATGAATCCAATTCGATTCAGTATTCATTCCGTATTCAGATATCTGAATCAGATAAATTGAATGATCTGAAAAAATTGACCGAAACCATGTTTATTCTATTGAAACATTATCGTTCGATGACATTATATTTACACAAGGGAAATCGCGCTCTTAGTATCTAGTAAGTGAAGAAATGGGAGTAGAAATGGGACATTATATTTGTCCCATTTCCATTGTCCATTTTTCGAGATTATTCAACTTTATGATATCTGAATACGGAATGAATACTGAATAAGTAAATGTGAATGTAAATTCTGTAAGTAAGTTCAGACTTGAGGTGCTCCAAAAGATGGTTGAAAAAAATGTACCATTCCACTTAAAAAAAATGAAGTTGACCTTGACGTAACTTCAGCGCCTCCACCGATAAAAAAATAGGGTTGTCGAGCATGACGGCCTTCTCGAACACTGGAACATTTTTGGATATGATTAATAGTTTGACTGCTATTGCTCTGTAACACTTTATATGCCTCACCCTGTATATACCAAGATGAATACTAGCTATGCGGAGGAAAGAGGCGATAATCTTGCAGATCATTCTTCCCAAACATTACTTCATGTGATAGAATAGGATTAATTCGAGAGCGCTCGCCAAACATTTTTCACTGTTGATATGCCTCCCTTTATAGGCTATTCGATGCCTCTCTCGATCAAATACACTCGTTGTCAAGTGTACACCGTCCGAAGAGAGACCACAGACGAGTATTATCGATCCTCGTCCTCTATCTGATTACAATTTTTTATTCACCCTGTTTAATTCCATTATCTCCCGTGCGGAAATTGAGTTGGGGCTGCGATCGGGCCCTAATAATATTCCCCTAACTTTATTCGGGCCCTCATCTGGAAGCCATATGAGGGCCGTTAGCGGCCGGTCGAACTTTGTCAACAAGGGCCATTAAAGGCGCAACGACCGGGGCCTTATAAGTTGCCTCAATGGCGCCTTATCAAAACCATTTCAGCGCCCTGAAAATGCCTCAACGGCGCCTCATCAAAACCATTTCAGCGCTATAAAATATCCGTATCAGTGGATATACGTGTATGTTAAATGCGTCAGGGTATCTGTGTTTGTTTTTATGTAATTGTTCATGCGCATAGGTGTGGGCGTGAGTACATGTGTGTGTATGTGTGCGCGCGTAGAAATGTGATTGCGTATTTGCATGTGAGCCTTTATGACAAACTGCCATGACAAAATTAATACAAAAAATAATGTGAGGCGAACTCTCTTCACTGCAAACATTTATTTTTGAGGAACTATCCGCTATGATAACATTTTTTAGAATTGTGGTAGCTTGTAACACTTGAGTCTGAAATTATAAGATTATCACATTGGTTATAGTTATATAGTTATGCCAGTCTTTTACATTATTTAAACAAATAGATTCTACTACCCATCCGTTCTAAGGAATGGATGTGTAGTAGAAATAAAAAATATATATGGGTCTACTGAATCACTGGAATCTATTTCCGTTGAGGGAAAGATCTAGAAAACAAAGACCAATTTATTTACTTATCCTGCACAGTCAGATAAAATTTATGAATGGAAAATATCCGCGAAGTCTTCAGAAGAAATCATTTTCCCTATGATGAGTATTGAGCGGAAATTAATTGCTATAAAAATGTCGAGAAAACTGGTTGGGACCGTTCCCACTAATGCGCTAGCATTACTCCATGTATGAGTGAAACCAAGAGTAATTGTTTGTATCTATGTAAAAGCTTTCTTTAATTCGATAAATAAATACTGTCTGATGTTTGTCTGAATATTTGTGTTCATCGTTGATTTTTTATTTGCTAATGCCCTTACGTTTTTTCCCAATTTGCGTTCGATAATATTATTTGATCGATGTATATAAACGATTTGAATAGTTGAAATACCATCAACCATGTAGCCTAAGCTATTTATACTTTTTTATCGCTATAATAGTCAGATCTGGGCCTATTGGGGAAATCCCTACTTGTTTATCCCTATACTGGCCAAGTCTGCGCCTATTGTGGAAACCCCTACAGGTTTATCTCCATAATGGCCAAGTCTGGGCCCATTGTGGAAATCCCTACTAGAGAAAGCACTAGGGAAGCCCTTATTTTTATTAGGGATGCCCTATAAGTTTGCCGCACCGGCTCCTTGCCGCAAGTTAAATTTTGACACTTAATTTTTAATATTCTAAAATTTTATTGTTTGCGGAATGGCCTTTAATATTGGGTGTACAACTTAATTCGGTCCGTTTTTTGCTTAAAATACGCACTTATTTATTGCTAGCCACTACTTTCCCCCATTTTTCTGGTAATTTATGGATTCCGTCGCGGAAGAAGCATTCATCTTTTGAAGCCAAGAATGAATCGAGCCAATTTTTGATACCCTGTTGTGACGTGAAGCGTATTACAGTTATAGCGTTCTGCATCCAAATAGTTCCAAATAGTTTCTAACCACAATAGCAACGTGAGGCCGAGCGTTGTTATGTTGAAAGATTATGGACTCGCGTCCGGTCGCATATTCTGGACGGTTTTCAGCTGTAGCTCGTTCTAAATGGATCAATTGTTGCCTGTAGAAATCTCCCGTGATGGTTTGACCAGCATTCGGTGGGCTTCAGCTGCACTTTTCTTCCAATTGAAACAGAAAATCAACACGTCCCGCAAATAGTGCTTATGTGGAACGAAATTTGACATTTTCACCGCAGTAAAAATTAGTCTTGATGTGCAAAACTCAAAGGTCTGTAAACGATATTTGGTTAAGAGATGTTGATATTTCACGATACAGCAAAAATCAGCTGCTGCCGTCAACCATTTATAGCACCTAGAGCCATCTTTTGAAAACGGACCGAACTAAGTTGGACACCTAATATCTCTTACCTAACTATATTTTAACATATAACTTTAACTTGATAACTTGAACTTGATCGGAACAGCACTAATCATTTATCGACATTTTACAAAACAAAATAAGGAAGATCCTTTTTTCTTTAGTTTATTATAAATGATTTTTCGTTTTTCGTTCTATACTAATTTGTGTATGAATTATCGCTTTTGACGGTTAATTTTCGTGATCGGCGAAGTGATTCGCTTTCCCAACGGGTCCTACAATGACTCTTCGCATGGCCTAAATAGCCGATAGAACGCGTTCGTACGATGGATTTGAACGTTAAGACGTCGAGGAGTGACAATATAGTGACATTTTCCTGTCAGAACATTAATAGTGATGGGAAAAATTTTAAGAATCATTATTAAGCTCCGCGATTAAATTACGTAAAAAATAAACATCCTATTTGAAATAGCGGAGACCTTGAATTGGAACTACTCGACAGTGTTCGACTTCACGCTGGACGCGGTAAGTGTAACCAGGAGGAATTTTGTGTTTTAAGGGGCAGAACGTGTTTAAGGGTAACCTATTTTTCATGTTTTAACATTACAATCGACCCTACGTATATACAGGGTGTCCAATAGGAAGTTGCTAAAACTAAATAAGTGTCTCTTCCCTCCATGAATTCAATAGGGGTCCCTTTTTCTAAGACACATACCTGAGGCCCCGCTGTTTTATTCCAGCCGTGGTTGAAGCAAGTTCGCGAGCGTCAAAATAAGTGAGCTCACCACGGAAGAAAAAGTATATCTTATTGAGTGCTTCTTCTCGAGGGGAAAAATTTATAGTAATGCGTATAGAGGGTTTCGTACTAAGTTTGGAACTCATAGAGTTGCCAGCGAAAACACTCTGAAATGGTAAGAATTTAATATTTATTCATATTCATCTATCACACAACTCGTGTTTCAATTCAATTAAACTGCATTGAAGTAATTTTACGTTAATTTTTGTAAGATAATCGATAACTTCGTGAAGTATGGTACACTCCAGGACCGTAGACACGAGTTGCCAGGTCCATCTGTTACGGTGACTACACCAGAGAAGATCAACGAAGTTGAAAACTATTTCAAACAAAATCCAAATGATTCGATTCGGAAAGCTGCTCAAGCATTAAAAATAACCAAATCATCATTACACAACATTTTGAAATATTTTTAAAAGTTTCATCCGTATAAATAAGCACTCATCAATTATTAACTGAACATGCCATGACGAAACGCATCGAATTTTGTAACATTATTACGGGAATGTTTGAAGCCGAAGAACTTAATGAGAAATTGATTATTTATTCTGATGAAGCACATTTTTGGATGAATGGGTACGTAAACAAGCAAAATTACCGGTTTTGGGGAACGGAAAATCCCAACATATCGCTAGCGAAGTCCCTTCATCCACAGAAAGTAACGGCATGGGCAGCGATTTCAGTAAAAGGAATTTATTTGCAATTCTTGGAATCTACGGTAACAGGAGAGAGTTACAAACAGGTTTTGGAAACGAAATAATTTCCTTATGCAAAAAAGAGGGGACTGGTTAAAAATGTTTACTTCATGCAAGATAGAGCGACGTCGCACCGGACTCATGAGGTGTTTGAAGCTATTCATCGCGTATATGGGACTCGAGTAATGAGTCTGGGGTACCCTAAATTTGCTCAAAGTGGGCTAGAATGGCCTCCGTACTCACCGGACCTGAACCCTTGTGATATTTTCTTTTAGGGCTACATTAAAGATCATTGTTACGCTAAAAACCCCGGCACAGTAGAAGAACTGATCGCGGCCATCCAGGAAGTGGTTCGCGGCATTACGAACGATATGTTGGACACAGTTTTCAAAAGAGAATTGATTTTTGTACACAATCTAACGGTTCGTACTTCGAAAATATCTATCATTAATCACTGTACTTTTTCGTTATTTTTATAAGATTTAATAAATTGACATAAAAAATGTTTGACTCGGTTTTATTTATGTGCGTTTAAAACTGCAGAGTTTCCTCTATCTAAAGCAATTTGACTTTTCTGATTCTGTGCACGTGTTTTAAAATGACAGTCGATTAGTTTCAGCAACTTCCTATTGGACACCCTGTATCATATTGATTCATTCCTTTGTAGGTAACACCCGCATGAAAACATGTAACGAAAAAGAAGAACATCATTCAATCTGTTAGATGAAGAAGTGTAAATGCACAACAAATGGAATGTGGAGTGTAAAAAAAGAGATCACAACGCATGCACTACAGGGAGTCGGTATTACGTCTGCTATATTTTGAATAGCGAGTAAACAGATTTTGTCTCGTTTGATTAAAAAAATGTATTTCACCGTTTCTATTATATTTCGTTAAATTTATGTTGAGTTGATTAAAAGAAAATATTATTTTACTATTCGGATTTCCCACGAGCGAAAAGACCCGTTTACCTTTAAGTTGATTAAAAATAACAATAACTACAAATACTGCAGTGTATATATAGTCAATTGAGTTCCTACATTATACATTTATGAAATATCGTACCTTAATAGCTGTACCTTAAGTAGGTGTCCTAATTTTTACCGATTGACACTTTTTCCAAAAACCATTATTTTTCTGCTAGTTTTGATTTTTTTTTTATGTTTTACATTGGACCCTGCCCTCAGTTGCATGCCGGACTAAAACCTATATTAGGCCGCACTGGATAAACGCTGGCCCAACAAATATGCCAAATATGCAAGTTATTGTAGTTTGTGAATACCTTAGGGAGAGTGACAACTTCAACACTAAGTTTACCAATGTGAAAGTTTTAACGATCCGGCGATAAGTTATGTATTCGTCAGAGGAAAGAACTACCGACAAAAGTGTACTGTCAATTCCAAACTACACAACTTGAACGTCTTCAATGCAACGAGGATTTTTCGATCTCTACTGATGTGGGTGTTTTCGTTTTTCGGAAGCAAGGCAGAAAAACGTAAACCATTAAGCTTTGTATCTAGTTGACAACTCAAAATCTGTCATAAAATTCAAATTTTTATTTCACCAGGCCTACCGATTAGACAGCGGTACACACAGTTATCCGAATTGTTTTTCTATTTTAATTAAGCTGATATCAAGATACTAATAGCAATTTCTCCCACAGGCCCTGTTACTATATTTTCCTGTTACCTATTTCCTCCAATTCATCCCAGGGTCCGTTTTATTTCCCCCGTAAAACAATCACAAACACTCTGCTTGTTGCACCTATCGTTGCTTTTCTCACGTGGGTAAATCGCACCTCCAATGACTTGCAAGTGATCTTATTTTTTTTAAATTCATATGAAGGGCAAATACAGTCGAACCGCGATATAACGAAGGTTTGTCCATTCCCTTCTGAGACTCACCGGAAACCTTGATACTATGACATAATCATTTACATTAGGCTCTAATTGCTAATTTCTTGTAAACAATGCTCTAATTTAAACCTTTTTTCTTTAAAAAATATCCCCATATTTGTAATAATAATATACTTCTTTAAAGAACATTTTAAGGGGAGATATACACCTAGATGGTCGAAAAAATCGATTTCGAAGCTATGAACATTCCGTCGACCGTAGAAGACCTACACTATGGGCCTGGTATCGATGATTCCATGTAAGTTGAAAATTTCATGATTTATTCATTTCCAAATTTTCAAACGCGTTTTTCTCAAAACCACGTTTTTCAAATCGGTACCGAAAATTTCTCGACAACCAATGATCCGATTGCCTGGAGGTTTTTTGTGGTTATTCTATACACCACTAGCTAGTACTCATCATAGGATTTTTTCCGTTACTTAGTTTTTGTTTTATAGGCAAAATAATAACTGATTTTTAGCCCAAAAATCACTATTTATGTTCAAACGTCGCCCATTTTGTCATAAATCGATATTTCCAAAATCGGCTATGACAGATAGCTATGACTAGATTATAGTATCTAATTTAATAATCGTTTTGGTTTTTTTTGAGATTATTTTTAAAGAAACGCCAGTGGGTACCGTATACGCAGATTTTTTTTACAACTCTCCAAGGATCATACAATATCCTTGTATATTTTTGATATTTTTAAATAAAGAAAATAAAAAATATATTTGAATGTATATACTTTTAGATAATTCAAACCCCGATCCGAAATTACAAATGGTTTTCCTTGAAAAATTCACAAAAATGACCTTCTTCCGGCTTCCAGGTGTATATCTCCCCTTAAGGAACATGACTTCGGTATAACGAAACCTCAATATAAAGAAAACTCGATATAACGAACTTCCCTTGAAATTCGTTATAACGACGATCGACTGTAGTAAAAATGTATATTCCTTTCTGTTTGACGTTTCGTCGTTGGCAAGTTTGCGGAAGCGTGGGTGATTTCGGTATATCTAGTACCCATTCTTAAATTATCCCAACGGTATTAAAATCAAGAATTCTGGACAAAATATGTTGAGTAAAACGTGGTTTTCTTCAATGGTTAGGTTTTCATAATACCACTTTACAATTAGATTACTTATTAACCATTTCACTTTCGCCAGCGTTAAACGACTCACAATTTCCACTTATCGGCTCTGTTACAATATCCACAAGCTGGACAATTTTCGTAAAGGTCTAAAACAAGTTTTAAACTTAATCGCATCTGAAAAATCATAAATATTGGTCATTTTCGATCTTTCGACAATCTTTCAACCGTCAATTTCGACGGTTTTGAGTAGCTATATCTCCGGGGACAAAGATCGCCGAAAAAATAAAAACATTGTCAAGCGTAAATCTTCATCTTCAAAAGTCGTGGTCGAAAAAAATTTCGGATTTCTATTTTATGAAGCTGTTGTTCGGCGAAAGACAAAAAGAAAGAAGTTGTACAAGGGTAGGGAATATTTTTTTGCGAAACCGCTTTGATAGTTGCGGCTATTTCACTTCTAATTCATTTGTTGTATCCCCGGCTCGAGAACCCGGCATAGGTATTTTTGGGATCGTTGCGGAATTAAGAGTAGGAACTCAAGTTCGTTGAATAGGAATATAAGTTTATTACTGCGCTGGACTTATAATTGAATTTACAGTGTATCGGTCGTATCTGAGGACCGAACCGTTCAACAGCCAACCAAGGACTGCCTGTTCCTTGGTAACTTCTCTTAATTGTCGACTCTGATTGTCGTAATTTGCACTAGATCAAACATCATACGATGCTTGGGCAGGACGAGTCACAAAGTGTCTTTTTGACGTTTTAACTCTCGCAAGGAGGGCAACAAAGTGAAACTCTCGCCGTTGCGCAAACACGTTCGTATTGGGCCAATTTGCGGATACAGAATTCCTCCCCCTTAAAAGATCAAATCCCTCCTGGAATTAGTTTTGCATCAATAGTAGAGTTGCAACGCCAGTTCTAACGCAGGGATCTCAGGGATCACGGCGGGAAGGGTAAGGCCAGGTAGTGGGGGAGCGAGACGGTGCCTGTAGCAAAGGGAGGGGGGAGAACAAATAGCGGCAGGTAACCGTTGGAAAGCCATAAAGTTTTTGTAATTTTTATCGTATAACTCGGAATTATCAGCTTCATTATGGACACATGTGGGTAAACTACTATATATAGCTAGAAAAGTTCCCACCAATAAGAAAACGCTAGCTGCCATATGAAGGGCGCTCTTTCAGAGACTTATTAAAAAAAATGCATCATTTATTGCAAGCAACTGCAGGTATGAAAGGTGTCGATAAGAAAATTCAACCCGTCGCGGTTTCATTCCGAAAGATTACGTCCAGATCTTCATATGTGCGAGTATGTACGCAGTGCATCCGGCCAAGCACCCGCTAGACTTGACCAAAAACGAACTCGAACAGGTTCCAAAGGTCTTGCTCCTAAAATATTGGAGTGAATATGTTGTTTTATTGTGGGATCGTTTGCCACAACATCATCGGAACAATAGTGAAATGGTATCATATCTCCCATGCATGAAGCATTATAATACGCCACAGATGAAATATCACATTGATGACCCCCCACCTCAACGTCGAGAGTGTGAAAAATGCTGTGGAAATTCTCCACGTATGGGGTTCTTCAAACGTGTTTGAACCCGTTTTCTTTTTGGGAGTGTGAAAAAATGTCGAAGGAGGTAATTCTCCACGTACGAGGTTCTTCGAACGTGTTTGAACCTGTTTTTCACTACTGGAAAAGTGGGGAAAAGTTTGAAAATTGGAGTGGGAGGGTTACGAGGGAGCTTATAATTTCGTGGACCAAGCTCAGACTACCACACAACATCAACATCTCTCTCTCGAGAAGCACTTTGAAAAGAGAAAAGCGTGGATAATGGATTTCACGAGCATCAACAAAGTCAGCCGGATGGCGGAATTCCTTCCAACGAAGAAGCTGTCAGAACTCCCCGTTCACTCGGATCATCGAATCTCCGACATGAAGGACGTGTAAACCAAGTTTGAGAAAAGCTACATCGCGGACATCACGGATGAGTTCTCTGTCTTCTTACCGGCGCGACTTGTGAAGGCCATCGACCAAGATCCGACAATGTTTGAGAGTATGCTGCAAGTGGCACGTGATGGCCAACTCTGCATGCGGTACATTGGTGGGAAATACAACAGTGTTGAGTTCCGTCGTCTCTGAACATGATGGAAAAGAAAAAATTCGATGGACCACCATTGTCGAACAGCTGTCGGCATCATCGAGAGTATGTTGGTCAACTTGTCAACTCAGTGGTGGGAAATACAACAGCATCGACTTTCATCATCTCCGAGCATGGATACAAAATTGGGCACCATTGTCGAACGGCTGTTCGCAGTCGTCACGGTTTTTTTCAAAGCGATGTAAGAATGTATATGTTTGATTAAATTGTAAATGATGGTTGTTTTCGCCGTAAAATAAAGAATACAAATGACACATATTTTCATCTAAATGTTTTTTATTCATTTTAAAAAATCCCTCGCTCACACAACGCTTCGTATACGCTCAACCAGCTTTTCAGCGATTTTACATTCTCATGGGCGCAGTTGTATTTCGCGTTGAAGGAATGATGCGGGCATTTGAAGTTCGTGATTTTCGGCAACTTCTGCAGCGATGAACAGTCCAGAGTCTCCAAGTCGATGACGTTTGTCGCGGGATCCGGGAATCTTGATAGCCATGCGCATTTCTCGAATCCCTTCGCATAGATGGTTGGAGCTCCTTGCAAGATTTCTCGAATTGTCTTTCTATGTGCTTCGTATGGTACGCCATTGTGATCCCATCGTATTCCACGAAAATTGCGTACTAGCCACTTGTGTGTAATTTTTTACTTGGCCGGTAAAGAGTCCCATGCAAATGGTGCGTCGAAGGCGAGCGTCAGCGGTTCAGCATTCTTGTCGTGGAGTTTGACGATGGACATCCCCTTCAAGACAAATTCGTTGATGCCTCTCTTGAAACCTTGCACATCGACGATAAGCTCCATGTTGACTTAAGTGGACGTGAATCATCGGCATGATTTTATAGCGATTTTTTAACTCCACCACTGATCGGATTGTACTCAACAATACGATAATGGAGGATCATGCAAAGCGCCAACGATTATCAACTAGACATCAATAGTCATTGATAGTCCAAATACCGCATCTGGAAGGATTAAAGTGTACAGACATTTTACAGGCATGGGTGTATCACACAGCGGTGATGGGTTAATGTGGCGAGAAATCGACTTGAACGCGTGATGGTCTATACTTTAACCCCTGCTCGATGAATTTCGACAACGTGGAAGTGGTTGAGCTTTACGAAAAATACGTAATCTGACAATAAATGTAAACAAGTATGAATCAATACGCGTTGAATGTTATATCTTATTGCCACGGGAGATAATGATTATGAGGTCTGCGATTAATGTGCAATCAAGAGATAATACACGTTTCGCATGGGTGACAGACGTAGCCTTAAACCCAGCTGAACAAAACAGTGACCACGCATCTTCTCACATGCATTATTCAACGGTATTGAATCTATAGAATATTGGATGCCCGGTGACTATAGGTCAAATAAAAAAAAAGTGCTTCAAAACAATTTATCCATCAATATGTATACCACCAAAGAAGACATTGCTCCGATACGCGAGGCTCAACATAAGAAGACAAAAATCATATGAATTTGCTACAAGATACCGAGGATAACAATGTATGACATTTCACATGTACAGTAGAACCTCGATTATCCAAACCAATTGGGACCGAGACTAGTTCGGATAATCAAAAGTTCGGATAATCGAAACGTGGGTTTTTTGGAACGAGATCATAAACAACATCTTTTTACATGAAAACAGTACATACATATATATATATTAAAATTTGACATACATGTTAACTTTGAAATATATATATACACATGTATATGTATTTGAAACACTTGAAAAAAGTCGAATGCTTTTTTATATTTTTTGAAATAAAATTGTCCATTTTTAATTGACGAACGACTGTAACGCGTTTTTGAGCGGCTAAGTCTCGCAGCCGTTTGAGAAGGAGAAGTTGCGTTGGGTTGCTCATTGTTGCTCACGGCGGTGGCAGCGAGCAACAATGTATCTTCCGGGCCAACGTTCGGATAATTGAGCGTTCGGATAAACTAAGTCATCGCTCGGATAATTGAGAGTTCGAATAATCGAGGTTCGGATATTCGAGGTTCTACTGTATCAAGAACCTGTCAAGCCTCGTGAACGCAGGACTAAACAGAGACAGCGATTAAAAAATATATATATGCCATCGGTGTGTGAAGTTAACATAATTACTATATCGTTATGTGTGCTAGACGAATCAAACAATAATCCATTATTTCGCAGGTGTCTGCATTACTTTAGATCAAAGGATAAACTGCAATCACATGAGGTCGATTGTGGAGCACTAAAGCATTGCCCCATCCAACTAACAAATAATACCAATAAGTGGTTCCAAATCATCAACTCCAGTCGAAAAACGCGACATCCATTCATTGCAAATGCCTTTTTGGAGTGTTTTTGACTAATGATAGACAGAAGATGAGAATGTGCAAAGACCGATGAGAAGAACGTGGCAGAGGATGTGTATCAATATCATGAAGTATTTAGTATTGATAACCACATGTGCTTTTCATATGACGAATCGCTATCATACTATCAATCACATTACAGCGCTGATTCCATATCATGGTTTGTGGTAGAACTGGAAAAACTAGTGCTGTGCATGAAAAACATTTTCCAGGAAAATGAATGCTCATCATGAGTTAATTCTAATACGTTCACTCTATGGCAATAATTATATATTCAGTCATCATCAACCTATAGAGGTAGGAGTTAAATTACTCAAGATACAATGGCGTATGCCTCACATAATATTAGCTGAGATCAATGAATTTTTATTACTTCGAACATTAAAGAGTGGGCGATACTTGAATATGAGTTTTCGCTCTTGGGATCTATACGACTGTACACTGCTTCAAATCACAACGATACATTCACGGACTGTAAAAGCTGCCTCCCAACTAGAGAAACCAAAATATGTAATTGGTGCGGCGCAGACTGGTAAAAACGATAATCTATGGCAAAGGACATTATGTTATTCACCGACTGCAAACTCACAAGTGCTAAACTTTATCTCAATTCAGCATTCTTTTCTCAGGAGGACTCGCATTTGGACTTCAAAAAAGTTTCACCATTTTGTTCAATATGTACTCTCCATTTCGTAAATATCATTAGGACTGCAATAGTGATCGTTCTTCACTAACCATTGCCAAGTCTTAATGAACGGCCCTCTCGCGGATAATGATTGATCGCATCAGAACGAGCCTGTAAAAAAATGCTGCCGTAGATGTGTGAATAGAGTTCGAATGCAAAGAAGATTCACCACCGAATTCAACTGCATAGTGTTTTAATCTTACACGATCGCGTTGTAGGATATTGTTCATTGACCGACATTATCCGTAAAATTGTATTTGTTCGGGATTCCGCCTCGCCTTACAAGCGGGGCGAGCTTCCCGATCGGCTCGCGCCGAGGCAGCACCTCGTGGGAGCTCTCACCTCGCCTCAGAGCGCATGCTCTGTTGGACGGGTGCCGGCCGGCACGCGACAGCGGCCATCTTCATCTTTCTGTTTTGTTCTGACCGTGCTCTGCGACACTTCGCTGCTGGTTACGTCCAAGTTTTCTTTAACCGCCCCGCTGTTAAACCCGCACCGCTATCTTTAATCGTAATGTGACTTAACGTGTGCACTCTGCACTCGTCACCCGCACGATTGGCGTATAAGACGCAATCGCTACCCGCCATGTCTACATCGCATTTCCGTAGTTGTAAGCGCACCGCGTGGCCAGGCCACGACCGCGTGTGTCATCAAAGTTCCACTTAATCGGCCATTTTTCTCCAGTCGTGAGATATCGCCACGAGATCAATAAAATCAGTGCGCGATCTCCGACTCGTCTACACCGCTTCGCTTTATTGTGAAAACCGCTCGTTCACCCGCAACGATTCCAAAAACATTGAGTCCGAGACTATTTCAATAAACAGACAAGCGGATCCCGCGCAAACACATCGCGTCTTCGAACAACCTTTATTTTCCACCGTGTGCACGATCCTCAACATCCCGGCATTATTTCACTCATTCCGCAACAGTATTGATCAGCCAAATTCCGAGAGATACGAAGCATCATGGTTGATTCGCAATCGTCATGGTCTAAAGTGGTCCTATGGAAACGTTCCATACAGCGTGACTGAAGGTTTAATAACAGCTGCAGTTGAAGGTTCAATGAAAGACGACATGTGTCCTATCGTATATGTTAACGGTCACGAAAAACGAAAATGTCTAGATGATATACTAAATATGAAAAAATGAGCTATTCATTGAGCCGTTGAATATAGACTTTGACGATATGGATGTGTTTAGATTTGGGTTAATATCTCGGATTCTGGTTGGAAGTGAACGAGTGGGAAATGGTTTGAGTTATTCGTGAGAATGGAGGAACGCGCCGGAAAATGAAGAGTCGAAAATGCACTCGCGTTAAATAAAGAATATAGGTTTATTTTCCACACTAGTTTACTTATTTTAACTATTGTACTAATAATGATCTGGAGTCGCGGAAGAGTACCGAGTTGACCGTTGCCGCGGGAGCTAACGCGGGCGTAAATCGCGTTAGTCCGTTGGCGTTAAGAAGGGGAGAAGAGACCGAAGCTGACCGTTTACCGAAGAGACTCGTGAAGCAGTTAGAGACGAAGTGATTTGAAAAGAAGGACACCTGATATTAATTAGAACGTTGAGAATAGGGGGAGAAATCCCTGTGCCCGGACACTGTCCTAGTCAAGCGCGCGACCGGCCGAGAGACGTCGACCTCTAGCGGGGTCTCCCTAAATTAGGGAGTCGGAGATGGTGTTTCCGAAACATTCTCCCCGCCTTCGGCGACAGTCGTCGACGAAGAGTCCACTGGAAGTACGGCCAACTTGGCGGTCGGTCGCTTGAAGGTGGAAGTGGCCGTGCGAAGCGTCACCACCCTGGTTAGACCATCCGACCCGGGGTGAAGGTCGACCACTCGTGCTAGTGGCCATCGTGAAGGTGGAAGTCGTTCGTCCGTGATTAGCACGAGTGAGCCGATCTGGATTTCGTGTGAAGGGTGTCGCCATTTGGAAATCGACAAGCTTCGCTGAAGGTACTACGAAGACCACCTCTGCCAGAAGTGCTGTAATTTTGCCTGAAGGAATTGTCACCGTGAAAGTCGAGTGAAGTGAGAGACGGTCTGGCACTGTGGTGAGTGCCTCGCCGATGGTGAAGTGACCCGATGTGAGGGGAGAAATGTCCTCGGGGTCGTCCGATAAAGGACGAAGTGGCCTAGAATTTAAAACAGCCTCCACTTGCGCAAGAAGAGTCGTAAATTCTTCGTACGTAAGTGAGGCTTCTCCGATTACCCGACGAAGGTGATATTTCGCGGATTTTACCGCAGCCTCCCATTTTCCACCCATATGAGGTGCGGCCGGAGGGTTGAAGGACCAATTCGTCCCAAGGTTGGTCAGCGAGATGATCGTAGAATTCATTTCGGCTGATCCAGCCTTGAAGAGAGCACGAATTGCAGTATCTGCTCCGATGAAGTTGGTCCCGCAGTCACTATAAATAGTGTGACTGATTCCTCGTCGTCCGGAAAACCGCCGATAGGAGGCAACGAAGGCCTCTGAAGTATAATCCGTGACGAGTTCGAGGTGGACCGCAGAAGTAGTGAAGCAAACAAAAACGGCTAGATAAGCATTGTACGTTTTTGTTCCTCGTCCACGCCGGGTCTTGACGGTGAAGGGTCCAGCGCAGTCAATGCCGGTGTGGAGGAAGGCCCGTGAAGGTGTGACTCGCGCAGTCGGAAGTTGACCCATAAGTTGTTGTGCTTGAAGTCCTCGAAATCTGGCACACGTGGTGCACCGAAGGATGTACGATCGAATTGGAGCCCGGCCACCCGGAATCCAGTACGATTGACGGAGGAGGCTTAACGTGGATTGGGTGCCACCGTGAAGCGTTCGAAAGTGCGAATCAGCGATGATCAGTGAAGTGAGCGGAGAGGTCCGGGGCACTATTGACGGATGTTTTGCCTCGTGCTGTAGAAGGGCGTTCGTCAGCCGGCCGCCAACTCGAAGGGTCCCTAGTTGGTCGACAAAAGGGTTGAGGGCGGCAAGGGAGTGGCCCCGATTGAGGGTCGCTCCGCTCGAAATCATCTGAAGTTCAGCCGAGAAGTGTGTGCGTTGAATGAAGCGTATCCAGAAGAACCTTGCCTCTTCCAAATCTCCCGTGTTCAGCGGGTAGGTTATTGAGGCGTGCGGAAGCCGTTTGAAGCGGGCCACCGCCCTCTGACACACTGCCGTGATCCGAAGAAGGCGAGTGAGCGAGGAGTACCGTTGCAGAAGGTCCCAAGTGATAGGACTGTTCTCGGAGGTGGTGGTGAAGGCGAGACCTGATCGTTGTTCGAGGTCGCCATCCGGTGGAAGTTCGGCTGAAGAGACTGGCCATGAAGATGGCGGTCGCGCGAGCCACTCAGGCTCGTGCCACCATAGATGGTGCTTGGACAGTTGTCGGGGAGTCTGCCCTCGCGACGCACAGTCAGCCGGGTTCTCCTTACCCGCAATGAACCGCCATGTGGCGTGGGAAGAGAAATTTTGGATCGAGGTGACCCGATTTCGGATGAAATCTTTCCATCGGGCCGGATTTGAAGTAATCCATGTCAATGCAACTGAAGAGTCCGTCCAGAGAGAGACTGGGACTTGCGTTAAGTCTAGGGTTCTCTGAACGTGAGAGGCCCGCCTTGAAAGAAGTAGAGCCGCCGATAACTCGAGCCGTGGAATTGTGAGTCGTTTGAGGGGGGCTACTTTCGTCTTCGAGCAGACGAGGGTGACCGTTGTAGCCCCGTCGACTGAAGTTGTTCGGAGGTGGATCACGGCTGACATGGCGAGTTGGGAGGCGTCCGAGAATCCATGTAGCTCGACAGTCGAAGAAGACGAAAGGTGAAGCGTAGGCATTTTTCCTGAAGTCGTTGAAGTTTGGCCCCGGTATGGAGAATGTCGTTGATCGACACACCGTTCGCAGATTTGAAGGAACCGTTGAAGACAACACGAAGTTCCGTAGTGGCGCTATGGGCCCGAAAGACACCGTGATGTGGGAGAAAAAACCGTGGTCTCGAAGACGCTGCCGTTGGAGCACGAGGCAGGTGAGACAGGTTCTCGTATTCTTGGAGAAAGGCGTTGTAGAGACCGCGACACGACCCATTTGTCGAGAGTCGCCGTAGAAGTTGAAGAAGGCAGCGTTTTGCACCCGAATACGAATCTCCGAGTAGCGAAGGAGGATTCTTGAAGGGGAGCCGTACGATTTATCGGCCCGTGTGGTTCCTCGTATGAGTGTCCTTGAAGTGTTGTTCGCAAGCGGATTCGTCCGGGTCGGTTGTAGGGGCCGAGTCCGGAGGAATTTCCTCTTGTTCCCAAAACTTCGCTAGTAAAGAAGTGACCTCGTCTTTGATGGAGGCATGTTGAATGCGAACCGAATTTGAGGTGGAACCGTTGACGGGACGGAGTACAATCCATCCGAGAAGCGTGCGCTGAGCGATGGGATTGATGGCCCGAACCTTGACGACGTCTGACTCAACCAGAAGACCGTACGCGTCAGCTCCGTTGATGACGTCGATTGGTCCCGGTTTCAGAGAGTTCGGGTCTGCCAGAGGAAGTCCGTGAAGATGGTCCCATTGCGCCGCAGTAGCGAACGAGGGAAGCTTTGAAGTTAATACGTTTAGAATAAACGCCGTCACGATGAAATTTGAGGTTGAATCGTGTATTGAAGGTACTGTGACGGTGATAGCTCCCCGCGTCCGTCCCGCTGGCTGTTGATGGACGCGATCATCCTGTGTGTTCGAAGGAGTTGGACCGTGTGTTCGGAAATGAACGAAAGTTCCGCGCCCGGGTCGATGAGGAGTCTCGCCCGCTGCGAGATTCCCGGTGAGGAGGTCAAAATAGCTTGACTCGTAGTTAGCAGAACGGAGGGTCGAATGGCCATCGCGTTTGAAGAGTCCTCTGAATAAGGCGGAGGAGTACCCGAGGTGTCGAAGAAGTCTGAGGCGAGCGAAGAAAGGAGGTGGATCGAGTGGGGTCGCAATTCATCTCGAGAAGCGTGACATGTTTCCTTGGAAGCGGTCCCAGTTGGTATTTTGAGGGGTCGCATTCCTCGTCTTCTCAGCGAGGCTCGAGATGCACTGAAAGGTGCTGACGAGGCCGGCAATGCGACGCTCCAGTTTGACGATATTGCTCGTCATTGTCGAGGTGTCACCGTTTGACACACGAAATCGCTATGATTCAGCGTGAAGCTTCCAAGCCGAAAAACGAGCAACTCAAGAAAATGTCCGAACGAGTTGCACGAAGCGTCCAAACCGAAAATCACGAAAAACTCGTGAAATGAGGCGCGACGTGTTAGAGATCGAAAATGGCGCGAAGCGTCCAAACGAACACACGAAAAACTCGCGGAAGACGAAAAGATGGCGCGAGACATCGACGACCGTACCACACGCGAGAAAGGGCGCGAAGCGTCCAAGCCGAAAATCACGAAAACTCGTGAAAATGTCCGAATGAGATGCTCGAAGCGGCCGAGTCGACGATCGAAGCACACGCGTTAAATGGCGCGAAGCGTCAAAAACGAAAATCACGAAAAACTCGACAAAAGTTCCGAACGAGTTGCACGAAGCGTCCAAAACGAAAAATCACGAAAGGCTCGTGAAAGACGAAAAGGATGGCGCGAGACGTCGACGATCGTAGCACACGCGAGGAATGGCGCGAAGCGTCTAAGCCGAAAAGCACGAGAAAAAGTCCGAACGAGTAGCACGAAGCGTCCAAATCGAAAATCACGAAAACTCGCGAAACGAAAAGATAGCGCGATGCGTCGACGTGCGTAGCACACGCGAGAAATGGCGCGAAGCGTCCAAGCCGAAAAACAAATAACTCGAGAAAAAGTCCGAACAAGTTGCACGAAGCGTCCAAAACGAAAATCACAAAGAAAACTCGCGAAAGACGAAAAGGATGGCGCGAGACGTCGACGATCGTAGCACACGCGAGAAAATGACGCGAAGCGTCCAATGCCGAAAAACCCGAAAACGCGCGAAAGAAAAGATGGCGCGATGCGTCGACGAGTGCAGCACGTGCGAGAAAGGGCGCGAAGCGTCCGAAACGAAAATCACGTTTTTTTCGCGTAAGACGAAAAGATGGCGCGAGACGTCGACGATCGTAGCACACGCGAGAAATGACGCGAACCGAAAGCCGAAAAACGAACAACTCAAGAAAACGTCCGAACGAGTTGCACGAAGCTTGCAAATTGAAAACACGAGAAAACTCGCGACAGACGGAAGAATGGCGCGATGCGTCGAAGCCGAAAAAACACGAAAAAGTCGCGAAAGAAAAGATGGCACAAAACGTCGACGATCGTAGCACGCGATGGAAATGGCGCGAAGCGTCCGAACCGAAAAACACGAAAACTCGCGAAAGAAAAGATGGCGCGATGCGTCGACGAGCGTAGCACACGCAAAAAATGGCGCAAAGCGTCCAAGCCGAAAAACGAACAACTCAAGAAAATGTCCGAACGAGTTGCACGAAGCGTCCAAATTGAAAGCACGAGAAAACTCGCAACAGACGGAAGGATGGCGCGATGCGTCGACGATCTTAGCACACGCGATTGATATAGCGCGAAGCGTCCAATGCCGGAAAACACGAAAAACTCGCGAAACGAAACGGACGCGAGGCGTCCGAAATCGACGAGAAGGAAAAACTCGCAAGATCGTGGCACGAAGCGTCCAAAACGAAAACACGAAAACTCGCGAACGAAAAATATGGCGCGATGCATCGACGGTCGTAGCACACGCGTTAGAAGCGAGAAGCGTCCACAAAAATCACGAAAAGTCGTGAAAATGTCCGATTGAGATGCTCGAGGCATCCGAGATCGACGAACTCGCGAAATCGTAGCACGCGAGAAAATGCGCGAAGCATTCGACACGAAAAACACAAGAACTCGCGAAATCGTAGCACGCGAGAAGATGCGCGGAGCGTCCGAAACGAAAAAACACGAGAACTAGCGAAAGAAGAAAATTGGCGCGATGCGTCGACGGTCGAAGCACACGCGAGAAAATGGCGCGAAACGTCCAATGCCGAAAAACCCGAAAACTCGTGAAGAAGTCCGAAGGAGAAGCACGAAGCGTCCAAGTCGACGAACTCGCGAAAATGTCTCTCGAAAGGTCCAAAACCACAACTCGACGGAGAACTCGCGGAATCCGACCGATATTTTTCGAGGCGTCGAAAATCGATAGAACTCGCGAAAATCGTAGCACGCGAGAAAATGCGCGAAGCGTCCGAAATGAAATTCGCGAGAACATGGTCGGAAGAAGAGACGAGATCGGTCGGTCGACCGGCACGTTGACCGTCCCGTAGGCCAGCCACAGGCTGAAGCGCGCATGCGCGCGTGTATAGAGTTCGGTATCTGGCTCGCCCGAGAGCGAGAGAGCGCAATGTATCGGGCGCGGTGCGCGTGCGAGAGTGAGAGAGCGAGGTGTCTTCTCGGCTCGCCCGAAAGTGAGAGAGCGTGTGGTATCGGGCGCGGTGCGCGTGCGAGAGAGAGAGCGAGGCTTCGCTCGAGCTCGTCTTGCGAGAAGGACGACTAGAATTCGCGACCGGCGTGTGGTCACGTGACCGCGATGAAAATTACCCGTTTTCTCGCGCACCGAATAGAAAGACTGATTTCCTTTGCCTTTTTCAGCGAATAACTCACCTTTTACCACTTCGTTCACTTGTATCCGGCTCGAAGGACCATGTTTAGATTTGGGTTAATCTCTCGGATTCTGGTTGGAAGTGAACGAGTGGGAAATGGTTTGAGTTATTCGTGAGAATGGAGGAACGCGCCGGAAAATGAAGAGTCGAAAATGCACTCGCGTTAAATAAAGAATATAGGTTTATTTTACACACCATTTTACTTATTTTAACTATTGTACTAATAATGATCTGAAGTCGCGGAAGAGTACCGAGTTGACCGTTGCCGCGGGAGCTAACGCGGGCGTAAATCGCGTTAGTCCGTTGGCGTTAAGAAGGGGAGAAGAGACCGAAGCTGACCGTTTACCGAAGAGACTCGTGAAGCAGTTAGAGACGAAGTGATTTGAAAAGAAGGACACCTGATATTAATTAGAACGTTGAGAATAGGGGGAGAAATCCCTGTGCCCGGACACTGTCCTAGTCAAGCGCGCGACCGGCCGAGAGACGTCGACCTCTAGCGGGGTCTCCCTAAATTAGGGAGTCGGAGATGGTGTTTCCGAAACAGGATGTCTCAAGTAAATTAGATGGAAGTTCTACTCTACAATGTAAAAAGCATACAAACAATTGTGCCCCATAAAATGTATTTAAAATCTTTAATTGGTGGCTGAATCATAAAGATTCGTGCAAATAAAAGAAATGTAAAATGATGTACTTTTTACTCTCCTCACCCCATACTTAGTTATGCCAGCATCGTCTGATATCGGATTGTGCATCTGAATACAAGATTACTTTCGAATGTGACACTCAATTTTTTGGATGGAATTCGATTGAAAATAAATTAATATAATCGCCCAATGATGATCGAAGACTTTTATTGGTATACGTTCGATAAACGTTCGTGCGCCGTTTATTGGAAGTTTGCAAGGCATTCGAATATTTTCGACAGTCGTTCGTGAAACGTTCCAGAAACGTCCGAAGACATTCATAAGACATTCGAAGACATTCAAGTGACGTTCGAAAACATTCATAACACGTTGAAGACATGCATGAACGGTTCAAAGAGTTTCCAAAGCCTTTCTATGACGTTCATGAGACGTTTGAAGATGTTCGTGAGACGTTTACGAGACTTTCGAAAACGTTCATAAGACGTTTGAAGACATTCATGAGAGGTTCGAAGACGTTTAAGAGATCTGTGACGATATTCATAATATGTTTGAAGACATCGATGAGCGGTTAGAAGACGGTTGAGAGACTTTCAAAGACATTCACGAGGGGTTTGAAGACATTCATGAGGGGTTCGAAGACGCTTAAGAGACTTTTAAAGACATTCACGAGGGGTTTGAAGACGTTCAAAAAACTTTCGAATTCGTTCAAGAGACTTTTGACGACGCTCAAGAGAGACTTTCAAAGACATTCATGAGGGGTTTTTCCCGAAGACATATATAAGACGTTTGAATACATTCAAGAGACGTTCAAAAACATTCATAAGGCGTTTGAAGACATGCATGAGGGGTTCAAAGAGTTTCAAGAGACTGTCTACGACGTTCATGAGACGTTTGAATATGTTCGTGAGACAATCAAGAGACTTTTGAAAACGTTCATAAGACGCTTGAAGACATTCATGAGAGGTGCGAAGACCTTCAGAGACTTTCGAAGACATTCAAGACATCTTTGACGATATTCATAATAGGATTGAAGATATTGATGAGGGGTTTGACGACGTTTTAGAGACTTTCAAAGACATTCAGGAGAGGTTTCAAGACGTTCAAGAAACTTTTGAGTACGTTCAAGAGACTATCGACGGCATTCATAATACGTTTGAAGACGCCAAAGAGACTTTCAAAGACATGCACGAGAGGTGCGAAGACGTTCAGAGACTTTCGAAGACATTCAAGAGATCTTTGACAATATTCATAATACGTTTGAATACATCGATGAGGGGTTCGACGACGTTTTCGAGACTTTCAAAGACATTCACAAAGCGTTTGAAGATGTTCAAGAAACTTTCGAATACGTTCTAGAGACTTTCGAAGACATTCATAATACCTTTGAATACATTCATAAGGGGTTCGAAGATGCATGAGAGACTTTCATATACATTCGCGAGGGGTTCGAAGACGTTCAGGAGACATTCGAAGACATTCGCGAGAGGTTTGAAGACGTTCAAGAGGCTTTCGAAAAAGTTCAGATATCTTCGACGACATTCATAATACAATCTTCGACGAAACCCATAAACCTAAGACTTTCACGACGTTTGAGTTTTGCTGGAATTGTTTGAATTTGTTTGGGATTTTCTGCCAAACAAACTCAAACAATTCCAGCAAAACTGTGAAAATTCCAAACAGACCCATACAATTCCAGCGAAACTCAAACGTCGTGAAAGTCTTCGGTTTATGGGTTTCGTCGAAGATTGTATTATGAATGTCGGCGAAGATATCTGAAATTTTTCGAAAGCCTCTTGAACGTCTTCAAACCTCTCGCGAATGTCTTCGAATGTCTCCTGAACGTCTTCGAACCCCTCGTGAATGTCTATGAAAGTCTCTCATGTATCTTCGAACCCCTTATGAATGTATTCAAAGGTATTATGAATGTCGTCGAAAGTCTCTAGAACGTATTCGAAAGTTTCTTGAACATCTTCAAACGCTTTGTGAATGTCTTTGAAAGTCTCGAAAACGTCGTCGAACCCCTCATCGATGTGTTCAAACGTATTATGAATATTGTCAAAGATCTCTTGAATGTCTTCGAAAGTCTCTGTCGTCTTCGCACCTCTCGTGCATGTCTTCGAAAGTCTCTGAACGTCTTCGCACCTCTCGTGCATGTCTTTGAAAGTCTCTTTGGCGTCTTCAAACGTATTATGAATGCCGTCGATAGTCTCTTGAACGTACTCAAAAGTTTCTTGAACGTCTTCAAACCCCTCGCGAATGTCTTTGAAAGTCTCTAAAACGTCGTCGAACCTCTCATCAATATCTTCAAACTTATTATGAATATCGTCAAAGATGTCTTGAATGTCTTCGAAAGTCTCTGAAGGTCTTCGCACCTCTCATGAATGTCTTCAAGCGTCTTATGAACGTTTTCAAAAGTCTCTTGATTGTCTCACGAACATATTCAAACCTCTCATGAACGTCGTAGGCAGTCTCTTGAAACTCTTTGAACCCCTCATGCATGTCTTCAAACGTCTTATGAATGTTTTTGAACGTCTCTTAAATGTATTCAAACGTCTTATATATGTCTTCGGGAAAAACCCCTCGTGAATGTCTTTGAAAGTCTCTCTTGAGCGTCATCAAAAGTCTCTTGAACGAATTCGAAAGTTTTTTTAACGTCTTCAAACCCCTCGTGAATGTCTTTGAAAGTCTCTTAAGCGTCTTCGAACCCCTCATGAATGTCTTTAAACCCCTCGTGAATGTCTTCGAAAGTCTCTCAACCGTCTTCTAACCGCTCATCGATGTCTTCAAACATATTATGAATATCATCACAGAGCTCTTGAACGTCTTCGAACCTCTCATGAATGTCTTCAAACGTCTTATGAACGTTTTCGAAAGTCTCGTAAACGTCTCACGAAAATCTTCAAACGTCTCATGAACGTCATAGAAAGTCTTTTGAAACTCTTTGAACCGTTCATGCATGTCTTCAACGTGTTATGAATGTTTTCGAACGTCACTTGAATGTCTTCGAATGTCTTCGCAAGTTTCTGGAACGTTTCACGAACAACTGGCGAAAATCTTCGAATGCCTTGCAAACTTCCAATAAACGGCGCACGAACGTTTATCGAACGTATACCAATGAATGTCTTCGATCATCATTGGGCGATTATATTAATTTATTTTCAATCGAATTCCATTCAAAAAATTGAGTTTCTCATTCGAAAGTAATATTGTATTCGGATGCACAATCCGATATCAGATGATGCTGGCATAACTGAGTATGGGGTGAGGAGAGTAAAAGTAAAAGTACATCATTTTACATTTCTTTTATTTTCACGAATCTTTATGATTCAGCCACCAATTAAAGATTTTAAATACATTTTGTGGGGCACAATTGTTTGTATGCTTTTTACATTGTAGAATAGAACTTCCATCTCATTTACTTGAGACATCCATATCGTCAAAGTCTATATTCAACGGCTCAATGAATAGCTCATTTTTTCATATTTAGTATATCAGCTAGACATTTTCGTTTTTCGTGACCCTTAACATATACGATAGGACACATGTCGTCTTCCGTTGAACCTTCAACTGCAGCTGTTATTAAACCTTCAGTCACGCTGTATGGAACGTTTCCATAGGACCACTTTAGACCATGACGATTGCGAATCAACCATGATGCTTCGTATCTCTCGGAATTTGGCTGATCAATACAATTTTACGGATAATGTCGGTCAACGAATAATATCCTACAACGCGATCGTGTAAGATTAAAACACTATGCAGTTGAATTCGGTGGTGAATCTTCTTTGCATTCAAACTCTATTCACACATCTACGGCAGCATTTTTTTACAGGCTCGTTCTGATGCGATCAATCATTATCCGCGCGAGGGCCGTTCATTAAGACTTGGCGATGGTCAGTGAAGAACGATCACTATTGCAGTCGTAATGATATTTACGAAATCGGGAGTACATATTGAACAAAATGGTGAAACGTTTTTGAAGTCCAAATGCGAGTCCTCCCCAGAAAAGAATGCTGAATTGAGATAAAGTTTAGCACTTGTGAGTTTGCAGTCGGTGAATAATATAATGTCCTTTGCCATAGATTATCGTTTTTACCAGTCTGCGCCGCACCAATTACATATTCTAGTTTCTCCAGTTGGAAGGCAGCTTTTACGGTCCGTGAATGTTTCATTGTGCTTTGAAGCAGTGGACAGTCGTATAGATCCCAAGAGCGAAAACTCATATTCAAGTATCGCCCACTCTTTAATGTTCGAAGTAATAATAATTTATTGATCTCATCCAATATTATGTGAGGCATACGTCATTGTATCTTGAGTAATTCAACTCTTACCTCTATAGGTTGATGATGACTGAATATATAATTATTGCCATAGAGTGAACGTATTAGAATTAACTCATGATGAGCATTCATTTTCCTTGAAAATGTTTTTCATGCATAGCACTAGTTTTTCCAGATCTACCACAAACCATGATATGGAATCAGCGCTGTAATGTGATTGATACTATGATAGCGATTCGTCATATGAAAAGCACATGTGGTTATCATTACTAAATACTTCATGATATTGATACATATCCTCTGCCACGTTCTTCTCATCGGTCTTTGCACACTCTCATCTTCTGTCTATCATTAGTCAAAAACACTCCAAAAAGGCATTTGCAATGAATGGATGTCGCGTTTTTCGACTGGAGTTGTTGATTTGGAACCACTTATTGGTATTATTTGTTAGTCGGATGGGGCAGTGCTTGAGTGCTCCACAATCGATCTCATGTGATTGCAGTTTATCCTTTGATCTAAAGTAATGCAGACACCTGCGAAATAATGGATTATTGTTTGATTCGTCTACCACACATAACGATATGGTAATTATGTTAACTTCACACACCAGTGGCATATATATATTTTTTAATCGCTGTCTCTGTTTAGTCCTGCGCTCACGAGGCTTGACAGGTTCTTGATACAGTAGAACCTCGATTATCCGAACCTCGATCATCCGAACGCTCAACTATCCGAACGATGACTTAGTTTATCCAAACGCTCAATTATCCGAACGTTGGCGCGGAAGATACATTGTTGCTCGCTGCCACCCCCGTAAGCAACAATGAGCAACCCAACGCAACTTCTCCTTCTCAAACGGCTGCGAGACCTAGCCGCTCAAAAACGCGTTACAGTCGTTCGTCAATTAAAAATGGACAATTTTATTTTAAACAATATAAAAAAAAACATTCGACTTTTTTCAGGTGTTTCAAATACATATACATGTGTATATATATATTTCAAAGTTAACATGTATGTCAAATTTTAATATATATATGTATATACTGTTTTCATGTAAAAAGGTGTTGTTTATGATCTCGTCCCAAAAAACCCACGTTTCGATTATCCGAACTTTTGATTATCCGAACTAGTCTCGGTCCCAATTGGTTCGGATAATCGAAGTTCTACTGTGCGTGTGAAATGTCATACATTGTTATCCTCGGTATCTTGTAGCAAATTGATATGATTTTTGTCTTCTTATGTTGAGCCTCGCGTATCGGAGCAATGTCTTCTGTAGTGGTATACATGTTGATGGATAAATTGTTTTGAAGCACTTTTTTTTTATTTGACCTATAGTCACCGGGCATCCAATATTCTATAGATTCAATACCGTTGAATAATGCATGTGAGAAGATGCGTGGTCACTGTTTCGTTCAGCTGGGTTTAAGGCTACGTCTGTCACCCATGCGAAACGTGTTTTATCTCTTGATTGCACATTAATCGCAGACCTCATAATCATCATCTTCCGTGGCAATAAGATCTAACATTCAACACATAATGTTTCATACTTGTTTACATTTATTGTCAGATTACGTATTTATCGTAAAGCTCAGCCACTTCCACGTTGTCGAAATTCATCGAGCAGGGGTTAAAGTATAGACCATGACGCGTTCAAGTCGATTTCTCGCCACATTAACCCATCACCGCTGTGTGATACACCCATGCCTGTAAAATGTCTGTACACTTTAATCCTTCCAGATGCGGTATTTGGACTATCAATGACTATTGATGTTTAGTTGATAATCGTTGGCGCTTTGCATGATCCTCCATTATCGTATTGTTGAGTACAATCCAATCAGTGGTGGAGTTAAAAAAATCGGTATAAAATCATGCCGATGATTCATGTCCACTTAAATCAACATGGAGCTTATCGTCGATGTGCAAGGTTTCAAGAGAGCCATCAACGAATTTGTCCTGAAGGGGATGTCCATCGTCAAACTCCACGACAAGAATGCTGAACCGCTGACGCTCGCCTTCGACGCACCATCTGCCTGGGACTCTTTACCGGCCAAGTAAAAAATTACACACAAGTGGCTAGTACGCAATTTTCGTGGAATACGATGGGATCACAATGGCGTACCATACGAAGCACCTAGAAAGACAATTCGAGAAATCTTGCAAGGAGCTCCAACCATCTATGCAAAGGGATTCGAGAAATGCACATGGCTATCAAGATTCCCGGATCCCGCGACAAACGTCATCGACTTGGAGACTCTGGACTGTTCATCGCTGCAGAAGCTGCCGAAAATCACGAACTTCAAATGCCCGCATCATTCCTTCAACACGAAATACAACTGCGCCCATGAGAATGTAAAATCGCTGAAAAGCTGGTTGAGCGTATACGAAGCGATGTGTGAGCGAGGGATTTTTCAAAATGAATAAAAAACATTTAGATGAAAATATGTGTCATTTGTATTCTTTATTCTACGGCGAAAACATCCATCATTTACAATTTAATCAAACATATACATTCTTACATCACTTTGAAAAAAAACCGTGACGACTGCGAACAGCGGTTCGACAATGGTGCCCAATTTTGTATCCATGCTCGGAGATGATGGAACTCGACGCTGTTGTATTTCCCACCACTGAGTTGACAAGTTGACCAGCATACTCTCGATGATGCGGACAGCTTTTCGACAATGGTGGTCCATCGAATTTTGTCTTTTCCATCATGTTCAGAGACGACGGAACTCAACACTGTTGTATTTCCCATCAATGTACCGCATGCAGAGTTGGCCATCACGTGCCACTTGCAGCATATTCTCAAACATTGTCGGATCTTGGTCGATGGCCTTCACAAGTCGCGCCGTTAAGAAGACAGAGAACTCATCCGTGATGTCCGCGATGTAGCGTTTCCCAAACTTGGTTTGCACGGCCTTCATGTCGGAGATTCGATGATCCGAGTGAACGGGGAGTTCTGACAGCTTCTTCGTTGGAAGGAATTCCGCCATCCGGCTGACTTTGTTGATGCTCGTGAAATCCATTTTCCACACTTTTCTCTTTTCAAAGTTCCTTTTCGAGAGAGAGATGTTGATGTTGTGTGGTAGTCTGAGCTTGGTCCACGAAATTATAACCCTCCCACTCCAATTTTCAAACTTTTCCCCACTTTTCCAGTCGTGAAAAACAGGTTCAAACACGTTCGAAGAACCTCGTACGTGGAGAATTACCCCCTTCAACATTTTTTCACACTCCCAAAAAGAAAACGGGTTCAAACACGTTTGAAGAACCCCATACGTGGAGAATTTCCACAGCATTTTTCACACTCCCGACGTTGAGGTGGGGGGGTCATCAATGTGATATTTCATCTGTGGCGTATTATAATGCTTCATGCATGGGAGATATGATACCATTTCACTATTGTTCCGATGATGTTGTGGCAAACGATCCCACAATAAAACAACATATTCACTCCAATATTTTAGGAGCAAGACCTTTGGAACCTGTTCGAGTTCGTTTTTGGTCAAGTCTAGCGGGTGCTTGGCCGGATGCACTGCGTACATACTCGCACATGTGAACATCTTGACGTAATCTTTCGGAATGAAACCGTGACGGGTTGAATTTTCTTATCGACACCTTTCATACCTGCAGTTGCTTGCAATAAATGATGCATTTTTTTTTAATAAGTCTCTGAAAGAGCGCCCTTCATATGGCAGCTAGCGTTTTCTTATTGGTGGGAACTTTTCTAGCCATATATAGTAGTTTACCCACATGTGTCCATAATGAAGCTGATAATTCCGAGTTATACGATAAAAATTACAAAAACTTTATGGCTTTCCAACGGTTACCTGCCACTATTTGTTCTCCCCCCTCCCTTTGCTACAGTCACCGTCTCGCTCCCCCACTACCTGGCCTTACCCTTCCCGCCGTGACGTCACACTCCAGGTACCCCGCGCGGGACCCCCGCCCCGCTCCCCCCTGAGATCCATGAGTTAGAACTGGCGTTGCTACTCTACTATCAATGGTTGGTCCATCGGTTTACAAATCTCTATATCCATTTTCCCGTGTGATTTATATATGGGATATATGGATGTACATATAGATCTTTTTTTTTTCTTAAACAATTCTCGTATAATTATAATAATTTTTTTTCCAATACATTTTGGCCTGTTCATTTCACACGGAACTTGTCGTGGACGTGTTTCGCTTGATTTTTAGTCTTAATTTGGGCACGGGCAGTTTCCTTTTTGCTGACTGTGATTTGCTCGGTTTCGTCGTCTCGGCGCTGTTTTGGGCCTCGTCGTTGACAGGTTTCCTTACCTGCTTTATGCGGTAATAGTATATATAGTCTATTCCGAGTATTATCGGCGCGATTGTGCTTAGTGAATAACTGGGCAGGGCGTGAACTCTGTACAGGGCAAGTCGACACCGTGTCAGCTCGCCTGTTTAACTCTCCACTGTTCAACTCGACAAAGCGGGCAACTCGACACAGAGCCAAGTCGACACCCGTAGCAGCTCGACATTTCCCCGACGCTCGCGTATCCCCACTCTTCAGATTCGGGCCGGGCCATTTGCTACCGTATCAACTCGACACTGAGTCCTCTCTACACAGCGTAGCGTGCTCAACTTACATTTCCTAGCGGCTGTACTTTTTTCGAATCACCCATACCCGGGAACGAGAAATATACGAGCAAAATGTTTTCACATGTACCGACTACCCGCTCTGTCAGTTTTCTAGTTTATCGACTGATTTTGAATGGAAATTTCACGAGCGGCATTTTGTTATAACGTTATTCTTCAATAATGCCACGAACATATATTTAGTCTCCTAAAATTTTAATTCTCCCATAATTCGGGGAATAAAGCGTCATTTTTGAGTACTTGAGAATAACGATAAGCAATACTAAGAGAACTGAAAACTCATATAATAATCGTGTGAAAGAAAAACTGGTGGCCTCGTACAGTTGGACAGTTTTTCATTGCCTTTGAATATAGGATTATGTTCTTCAAGAGGATGTTTAATTTTGTTCTGAATTTCATTTCTTGTGGCTCTTAATTTATTCTTAAAAATCATTGTGCAAAGTCTAAATTTTATAATCAACATTTTAATAATAAAAAATATCGCTGAAAAAATCATATGCAGTTACAAGAAATTAATATCATGAAACGATTGGAAATAATATTGTTGTCAATATTCCTCATATTGGTTCCTTTCATTACAGATTGAAACGTCCACATTATTATTATCCACGTTGTTCAAATACTTAGCGCCGAAGAATAGTGCATGAGGGATATATTTTTCATTAATGTGTGACATATCGTCTACCATATATGAACAAATTGAATCATCGTATAACATGAGTACGCTGTGTTGAAAAGCGCAGAATCATTAGGGGGAGAGGTTAATTTGCTATAAAAAACCATATTTTCGAAATTTTTCTGTTGACGACATTGTTTATATGTATATTTATTTATATAATTAGTATAAAATTAAAGGACGTTTGAAGAATATTCTGTGAAATTTTCGTTAATAATTGTGCAGAAATGAGCTAGTGACAGCAAATCTTCTCAGACGCCACAAAAAAGATACATTACGGTGAACTGCATAACTCACCACTGGAACATCCGAAAAAAATCCAAGAAGATTGTATTAGTTAATAAGTTTCTTGAGGTAACACTGTCGCGTTTTTTTATCATTTTAATTCATTTTGCAATAATAAAGGTTCCAATATTTAAATGAAAAATCGCTATTTGTCTTCTTAGTGTGACTAAAAGATGAAAACGAAAAAAAAAAAAAAAATACCAACTCGACAGCGTTACGCCAAGAAACTTATTAACTAATACAATCTTCTTGGATTAAAAAGATTATCGTTGAGTCCAAAATTTGCACATTTCCCGTTAAGGCGTCTTCTACTGTTTTTTGCTTTTTATTGATTCCGTTTATTTCGTTGCTAATTTTGGATGCGTATTGTGCATTCATATTTCCTGTGATTTCTTTTCGGTTTATAAAACCGTGTCGATACCGGATTTTTTAAATTCATGTTATGTCGTAAGCGGCTGGTAGTTCGTTGTTAATTTTATCGACCATGCGAGTCGTTTTTGTGGCCATATGACAGAGCAATTTGGCCCGCAGGTTTTGAGCGCATAGGTCTACTATTTTCTTCATGGCTGCGATGAATAGTGCTTCCTGTTCCGCTATTCCACTTAGATCCATTTTTACTGCCAGTTTTCATACGTCGCGGGTTATTGACATTGTCCTGATTTCCTCGTAGAAAATTTCGGGTGAAACCGTAAACTTTTATATCCGGGGTGGTTTTTCCGGCATATCAGCCTCACTTGGGCTCGACCCTAGGGGCAGAGAGTACCCTGCGAAAATAATTCGGGAGGTACAATCCTTCGGACCTGTCGTTTTTTTTCAAAGTTTGCGTTTTCGTGCTTCGACCAGGTCGCTCGTTCGACGCTTTAATGGCAACGATGTCATTATTACTTCGACTTTCGACGGGAATCAACGATTCATCGGTAAGTTTAATACTTCCCTTCTCTCTCTACATAATTTTTTGCACATTTTCTTTATTATAATTTTATTTTTCTTCCCCTTGTTTTCAGAAAATTATAATGGAATATTCTCGGTATGAAGGGTGGACGGTGGTCTTCGGAGCTGAGGAAGATGGCCTCGAGTTTGTTATAGAAAGTAGAGCAATGCCCCCTCCTTTTCTCGTTCATTAGAAGAAATCCTTTCTTATTAATGTATTTTTCTTTTGTTTCTTTTCCTGTTTAGACGGCTCGGACTCATAAACGAACGCGTCCCTTCCCGTAGAGGTGGTGGTAACGGCTATTTATTCAGCAGGCCGTCGGTGTTCGCCGCCGTCGCGCCCGGGTCAGGGCCAATTTGCTCAAGCTGTGGGTCGAGGATCCGGGGAGTTTGGAGGCCACGGAGTGGGGCTGAGAGCGGGTCGACTTGTTCGGGTTGTGCCGGCTCTTTTATGACAGCCCGGAAGAGGGTTGGTGGCTTAGTCTGCCTACCATGTGGTGGGTATCCGCACTCTTCCCATTCCCAGGGACGGACCCGGACCTGATTTGGGTGTTCGGCTGATCCGATTATTTATTTAAAAAATACGATAAACAAACAAAAATGTAACGATATATTGCGTTCCTTTTAAAAAAAATGTATTTCAGTTGTTCTTTTTATTTTTCCCTTTCTCTTTTCAGGACGTATTGCAGGAGGGCCATTGTGGCCTCCCTTAATTATAAAAATGTAACATTTGTTTTTAAACCGATGCGCGTTCTCGCCTTCCGCACTTCCTGTGCGATGTATATAAATATACAGACATGTTTTCAGGTTATTTTCTCTCTCTTCTCTCACTCTGTTCTTTTTATGACGGGGCTTGTTGTGGTCGACCCGTGCCCCCCCCCCCCCCCTTCTCCGCGCCCACCCGCTGGCCATCTAGACGGCTAGTGGGTGATATACTTTTTTAGGCGATTTGCGTATACGCGTATTCCCTTGCATCCGCGGCCGATATGGTAGGTCTTGCCTGCCTCTTGGCTTCGGACCGTTTAAGGCCCTACCCATTTCGGGGTGAGTTTGGCCGATCTGCCCCTCTTCACGGTCTCGTCGTAGGGGATCACTTGATCACCCGGGCGGTACTCTACTTTGCTGGCCGTGTGATTGTAATGATGCTTCGATTTCTCCTTTCCTCTTTTCAGTTTTTCTTGTGCCTGTTGCCATGACGCTCTCAGACGTTCACGTAATTCTGCTGCGTAATCATCGTACAAATGCGCGAGGAATTTCTTGCAGCGCATTCTGTAATTAGCCTCTTTACCGAACACCAATTCATACGGTGTAATACCTGTAGCCATGTGTGGCGTGGTATTATATGTCAAGACGGCGTATGGTATCCATTCTTCCCAGTCCCTTTGATCCTCACCTACTAAATTTTTCAGGTATTCTGCAAGGGTCCTATGGGATCTTTCTAGGGCTCCATTCGATTGCGGATGGTATTTCGTGGTTTGCAACTTTATTATTTATAGATCATACATTTCCTTAAATATATTGCTTAGAAAATGTGTGCCTTGATCCGACAGGATTTCGGACGGGGCACCGAATTTACAAATGATTTCCGTTACAAGGGCCTTTGTTACAGTTTTGGCTTCTTGGTTGTCTAACGGAATTGCTGCACTATATTTCGTTAATAAATCCTGGAAACTCAGAATATATTTGTTGCCTTTTTCCGTAACAGTCAAGGGACCTACAATATCGACAGCACATTTTTCGAACGCTCGGCCCGGTGTGTTTGTCTGTGATCACCATCGGTACCTTCGTATTTTTTTCCCGATTTGTTTCGCAGACATTTTTCGCACTCTGGTATGTGTGCAGTGACGTCTCGCTTCATTCCCGGTCACGAATACTGTTGACGTATTCGCTGCAGCATCTGTGTGATGCATTGGTGCTCACCTAGAGGGGCATCGTGATATTCTTGCATTATTTTCACTCGGTCTCCCCTACTTGGAGTGGATACGCCAATGCTGCAGTTTTCTTCGTCGCTCGCGCTCGTGCTCGGGTATCGCGATTCATTTAACTCACGGGGGAGATTCCCCCTGTGCCGCGCTTCACCATTCTTCTCTACCTGTTACTGCGTAGCACGGTGAGTGGTATCTCTCTCGTTCTCTCTCTCGCTCGTATTGTCACCGTCCGAGTCCTTATCGGACTCGGTCTCTTCCCTCTCACTTGCACAACGCCTGGCAGCCATAATGTCTTCCTTTATTTTACCTCGCGCGCTGCCGCGCGAGATAATTTTTCCTTTATTATTTTTCTCCGTTCTACTACCGCGTTCTTGTGTAATTCTATCTCCTTCTTGCGCCTGAGCTCGTGTCAAGGCATATATGCGACTTAACGCATCTGCGTTTGCGTTTGATTTTTCCGTTTTATATTGGATTGTATAGTTATATTCTTCCAATTTTATTCGCCATTTCATTAGCCTTGGTCCTGGATCTTTTCCGCTGAATATCCATGTCAATGGTTTGTGATCCGTAATTATGATGAATTTTGTGCCATAAATATACGGTCGAAATAGAGGGGCTAGGGCGGTTCTGACCCAAGGGGAGGTGGTGTGTCAAGAGTAGGGAAGCCAAGGTGGCGCTACGGTCGAGGGGAGGTCGCCGGGGCGCGTGTGACGTCACAGAGGGGCTTCTGCGGCGGGGGGGGGGGGGGTCGATGAGTGTTTTGTGTATGTGCGTGCGTGCGTACGTGTAGGGAAGCCAAGGTGGCGCTACGGTCGTGGGGAGGTCGGCGTGTGTGCGTGTGTGCGTGCGCGCGCGTAGGGAAGCCAAGGTGGCACTACGGTCGTGGGAAGGTCGGCGTGTGTGCGTGCGTGCGTGCGTGCGTGCGTGAAGGGAAGCCAAGGTGGCGCTACGGTCGTGGGGAACTCGGCGTGTGTGCGTGCGTGCGTGCGTGCGTGAAGGGAAGCCAAGGTGGCGCTATGGTCGTGGGGAGGTCGGCGTGTGTGCGTGCGTGCGTGCGTGGGTGCATGCGTGTGTGTGTGTGTGTGAAGAGCGGCCTTTCAAAGCCCATTATTTATGACATGCAGCTGTTTCAATTCCGAAAGATAATGTCAAGATGTCTGCATCCACTCCATCTCAAAGCTCGTCGACACTCGAGACAGGTCCTGACAGGTTTCTCGGGAAAAATATTTAGGGATCAAAGGGACCGCAGATGGGCCACTTGAGCACAGCTGCACTCTTGCGTTCTCCATGGTTCTTCGAACGTGTTCAAACCTGTTTTCCACGATTGGGGGGGGGGGGGGAGGGGTAAAAGAATGCATCGAGTTTCTCTCGTCAACACTTTAGACAGGTCTCGACAAGTCAGGATTTTCTTGGAAAAACTATAAACTTTAGGGATCAAAGGCGGTGACCGCCGATGGACCACTTGAGCTGCAGGACCCATAAAATATTTTGACCCCATGCATTCCGACTTCCTGTTTTTTGTCTCATGTTCCTCGAGCAATCTACGCGTTATCGGAAAACTCTGTTTTTTCCCGAGAGAGGGCCGAACTTTTTTTTCCCCAAGAGCCTTTTTAAATGATCCGCTCCGCTCAAATCTGACCACACTTTGTATGAAGCAGTCAGTCTGTTAACATCGTGGAAGTTTTTCGTACTCATCAACATGGAGCAAATCTTACATGACCAAGCCGTGCTTTTACGCTCGATCGAAGATTTTACCGCATGGGAGCAACGATGCGACGAGTTCATCGAAGGGCTGGAAACGCAAAGCCGGATTAAGCGCCCGCGATTATTAATCGGACATCAACAGTCACTAATAGCTCAAATAGCGCGTCTGGAAGGATTGAGGAATTGTGTGCGGAGTCGTTTCGTATACACGGGCGCAGGACACGGTGATCATAAGTTAATCTGGCGTGAGATTGAAACATCCTTCGAGAGTCGCATATTGACCGGTTCCATCGCAGCCACATCGAGCCGAGACACTTTCTAACTGATGCCCGCGTCCTAGTGCTTCAACATGTGCAAAATATCATCGAAAAGCACAGCAGCATCAAAATCAATACAGTGTTTAATGGTGAATTTGCAAGTGGTGACAAACATGCGAATAAAAGTGTCAACACGCGAAACTGCGAACTATTTAGCACAAGCGATTTGGATGAGTGGTATGAACAGCGTGTTGTGGAGCCCACTTTAACATTACTCGATGAATTTCAAGAACGTGATAGCGGCTGGGCTCTGCAGAAAATACTTAACCTCACGATAAATGTGAATAAGTATAATCCGATGCGTGCCGGGTGCTCCATATCATTGCCGCGTGAAATAATGTTGAAGAAGGCCGTCGTTAACGTAAAATCTGAGGATAACGCATGTTTCGCATGGGCAGTTGTCGCTGCTCTATACCCAGCTGAACGACACAGTGCCCGTCCATTTTCTTACCCTCATTATTCGACAGTACTGAATCTCAAGGATATCGAATTCCCGGTGACGATACATCAAATAAAGAAATTTGAAGCTCATAACAATGTATCGATCAACGTGTATATCACCACCACCAAAAAGGACATTGTTCCAATACGAGTCACTCAAGACAAGAAGGAAAAGCACATCAATTTGCTGTACATGCAAGATACCGAGGACAGCAATGTGGGACACTTCGTATGGATCAAGAACCTGTCGAGACTCGTGAGGGCACAACTGACCAAAAAGGAGCAAAAAAAATATATTTGTGATCGGTATTTAGTTAACATAATATATATATATATATATATATATATATATATATATATATATATATATATATATATATATATATATAGGTAATTATATATGCTAGACGAATTAAACATAACAATCTTGTTTTTTTTTACAGATGTTTGCACTACTTCGGGTCAGAGGAAAAATTGCAATCACACGAGGTCGATTGTGGAGCAATAAATGACTGTGCGATCCGACTACCAAACGACACCAATAAGTGGCTCCAGTTCAGCAACTTTAGCCGGAAAGAGCGACATCCCTTCATTGAGTACGCTGATTTGGAGTGTGTGTTGGCAAAGACCGATGGAGAGAACCTAGCGAAAGATATGTATCAGCACCATGAAGTGTTTAGTATCGGATACTATGTGTGTTGTTCATATGACGATTCATTATCTTCGTATCACTCGCGTCGCAGTGCCGATTGTATATCATGGTTTGTTGAAGACCTAAAAAATCTAGCACTGCGGATAAAAGAAACTTTCTGTGATAATGTACCAACGGTGCATTTAACACCGAGTGAGTGGGCTAGTTTTCGAGCAGCGACTCAATGTCACATATGTGAGAAACCATTTGCGCAAGAAGATATACGCGTTCGAGATCATTGTCATCTGACTGGGCGCTATAGAGGCCCGGCTCATTCCAACTGCAACCTAAATTACAAACAGTCATTTTTCATTCCAGTAGTTTTCCACAATTTATCCGGTTATGATGCGCATTTTATAATCAAGGAAGTAGCCACAGCGTTCGAAGGAAGAACCGATGTGCTTCCAATCACAAAGGAGAAATACATCTCATTCACGAAGCATGTTGAAATTGAAGACGATTCAAAACACAAGATCCAATTGCGCTTTATCGACTCATACAAATTCCTCAACACGAGTCTCGACAAATTAGCCTCATTCTTGACCGGGGAAAAACTCAAAATTTTACGCACACAATTCCCAACTCTCTCGACAGACGATTTCAGTTTGCTGACGCGAAAAGGGGTCTTCCCTTATGAATATATTGATGACGTGACCAAGCTAGACGACACTTGCCTACCACCACGTGACGCATTTTACAGTTCCCTGACAGATGCTGCGGTATGTGAGAGCGAGTACGCACATGCTGAGAACGTTTGGGAGCGGTTCTCCATTCGAACGCTGGGTGAATATAGCGATTTGTACTTGAAGACAGATGTCTTGTATTAGCTGATATTTTCGAAAACTTTCGAAATACATGCATTCAGAGCTATGGCCTAGATCCCGCGTATTATTACACATTGCCCGGATATACCTGGGATGCAATGTTAAAACACTCGAATGTCAAGTTTGAATTACTAACTGACATCGACATGGTTTTATTCGTTGAGCGGGGTATACGCGGTGGTCTCCAGTCAATGCTCAAACCGATATGCACACGCTAATAACAAGTACATGGAGCCGTTTGATCCATCGAAAGCATCATCATACTTGATGTATTTTGACGTCAACAATTTGTATGGATGGGCAATGTGTCAACCCTTGCCATATGCAGATTTTCGATGGGTCAACGACGTGTCCAAGTTTGATCCATTATCCATCGCGCTAGACTCACCTATAGGCTACATCCTTGAAGTCGACTTGGAATATCCTCAATCTCTACATGATGCGCACAAAGACCTGCCGTTTTGTCCAATACATGAAAAACCGCCGGGTAAGCGGGAAGAAAAGCTGTTAGCAACTGTTTGCGATAAAAAACGCTACATCATACACTACCGGAATTTACAACAGTGCTTACGCCACGGGCTTCGCCTCACGAAAATCCACAGAGTCCTACAGTTTACACAATCCCCATGGCTGCTTTCGTATATTGAGTTGAATACCCAGTTTCGAACGCTTGCCAAAAACGATTTCGAAAAGAATTTGTTCAAATTAATGAATAATGCGGTATTTGGCAAAACGATGGAGAATGTGCGCAACCATGTAGATGTAAAGCTTTTAACAAAATGGGAGGGCAGATATGGCGCAGAGGCAATGATTGCGAAGCCAAACTTCCACAGCCGAAGTGTTTTTTCGGAAAACCTCGTTGCCGTGGAATTGCGCAATCTCGAGGTGAAATTCAACAAGCCGATATATGTGGGTATGTGCATACTCGACATATCCAAAACGTGCTTGTATGGATTTCATCACGAGTATATGGTACCTCTGTATCGAGATAAATGTAAAGTCATGTATACCGATACGGATAGTCTCATATATGACATTGAGAGCGATGATATATTTGCCGACATGAAGCGTGACATTTCAAAATTCGATACAAGCGATTATTCGGCGGACAATCGGTGTGGTATACCGCTCGTCAACAAAAAGGTGCCCGGTCTCATGAAGGACGAATGTAATGGAGCAATTATGACCGAGTTCATTGGACTTCGATCGAAAATGTACGCGACACGTGTCGAGGGTAAGAAGGACACGAAAAAAATTAAAGGTGTCAAGAGTAGCGTTGTGGCGAGGACAATCATGTTTGACGATTATGCCCAATGCTTGAAGGAAAATATTGAAATGGAGCGTAGTCAAACATGCATTTGATCAAAGTTGCATAAGGTCTACACCATTCACGAGACGAAAATTGCTCTGAATCCTCATGACGATAAGCGGTATATCATACCTGGGACCTCGGATGGTATGGGGGCACCATGGGGGCATTACAGAATACCGTCGTAAAAAGTTTTGTAATTTTTTTTCTACAACCATGATGTAAAATTGTGTACATTTTTTATGAATATCGATGTATGGAACTCGTAAAAATTATGTATATATTGTGTTCACTCGATGTTAAAATTATGTTTGCTGTTGTAAATATTTAATCGCGTAAGAATGGATTTATTATTTCCTGTAAATAAAGAAGCGGACATTTTATAATCCTATGTGTTTATTCACTCTATCCATCTCCTCACGTTCCACGAAAAAACATGCATAAGGGGTTCAAAGAGTTTCAAGAGACTTTCTACGACGTTCATGAAACGATTGAAGATGTTCGTGAGACGTTCAAGAGACTTTCGAAAACGTTCATAAGCCGTTTGAAGACATTCATGAGAGGTTCGAAGACGTTCAGAGACTTTCGAAGACATTCAAGAGATCTTTGACGATATTCATGATACGTTTGAAGACATTGATGAGGGGTTCGACGACGTTTTAGAGACTTTCACAGATATTCACGAAGGGTTTGAAGACGTTCAAGAAACTTTCGAATGCGTTCAAGAGACCTTCAACAACATTCATAATACGTTTGAAGACATTCACGAGGGTTTCGAAGACATTCAAGAGACTTTTGACGACATTTATAATACGTTTGAAGACATTCATGAGGGGTTCGAAGACGCTTGAGAGACTTTCAAAGACATTCACGAGAGGTGCGAAGACGTTCAGAGACTTTCGAAGACATTCAAGAGATCTTTAACAATATTCACAATACGTTTGAAGACATCGGTGAGTGGTTCAACGACGTTTTAGAGATTTTCACATTCACGAAGGGTTTGAAGACGTTCAAAATACTTTTGAATACGTTCTACAGACTTTCGACGACAGTCATAATACGTGTGAAGACATTCATGAGGATTTCGAAGACATTCAAGAGACTTTTGACGACATTTATAATACGTTTGAAGACGCTTAAGAGACTTTCAAAGACATTCACGAGAGGTGCGAAGACATTGAGAGAGACGTTCGAAGACATTCAAGAGATCTTTGACGATATTCATAATACGTTTGAAGACATCGATGAGGGGTTCAACGACGTTTTAAAGACTTTCACAGACATTCACGAAGGGTTTGAAGACGTTCAAAATACCTTTGAATACGTCCTAAAGACTTTCGACGACATTCATAATACGTTTGAAGACATTCATGAGGGGTTCGGAGACGCTTAAGAGACTTTCAAAGACATTCACGAGGGGTTTGAAGACGTTCAAGAAACTTTCGAATACGTTCAAGAGACCTTCGACGACATTCATAATACGTTCGAAGACATTCATGAGGGGTTCGAAGACGCTTGAGAGACTTTCAAAAACATTCACGAGGGTTTCGAAGACGTTCAAGAGACTTTTAACGACATTTATAATACGTTTGAAGACGCTTAAGAGACTTTCAAAGACATTCACGAGAGGTGCGAAGACGTTCAGAGAGACTTTCGAAGACATTCAAGAGATCTTTGACGATATTCATGATACGTTTGAAAACACCGATTAGGGGTTCAACGACGCTTTAGAGACTTTCACAGACATTCATGAAGGGTTTGAAGACGTTCAAGATACTTTCGGATACGTTCAAGAGACTTTCGACGACATTCATAATACGTTTGAAGACATCCATGAGGGATTCGAAGACACTTGAGAGACTTTCAAAGACATTTACGAGAGGCTCGAAGACGTTCAAGAGACTTTCGACGACATTCATAATTCTTTTTTCAGACATTCATGAGGGGTTCGAAGACGCTTAAGAGACTTTCAAATACATTCGCGAGAGGGTGAATCCCTTTTTGTGATGAATGTTTGGGCAAATCCCAAACAAACCCAAACAATGCGAGCAAAGCTCATACGTCATGAAAGTCTTCGGTGACGTTTGAGATAATACGATGTTCGACGACATCCATAAACCAAAAACTTTCATGACGTTTGAGCTTGGCTGGCATTGTTTGGGTTTGTTTGGGATTTGCCCAAACATTCATCCCAAAAAGGGATTCACCCTCTCGCGAATGTATTTGAAAGTCTCTTAAGCGTCTTCGAACCCCTCATGAATGTCTGAAAAAAGAATTATGAATGTCGTCGAAAGTCTCTTGAACGTCTTCGAGCCTCTCGTAAATGTCTTTGAAAGTCTCTCAAGTGTCTTCGAATCCCTCATGGATGTCTTCAAACGTATTATGAATGTCGTCAAAAGTCTCTTGAACGTATCCGAAAGTATCTTGAACGTCTTCAAACCCTTCATGAATGTCTGTGAAAGTCTCTAAAGCGTCGTTGAACCCTTAATCGATGTTTTCAAACGTATCATGAATATCGTCAAAGATCTCTTGAATGTCTTCGAAAGTCTCTCTGAATGTCTTCGCACCTCTCGTGAATGTCTTTGAAAGTCTCTTAAGCGTCTTCAAACGTATTATAAATGTCGTCAAAAGTCTCTTGAACGTCTTCGAAACCCTCGTGAATGTTTTTGAAAGTCTCTCAAGCGTCTTCGAACCCCTCATGAATGTCTTCGAACGTATTATGAATGTCGTCGAAGGTCTCTTGAACGTATTCGAAAGTTTCTTGAACGTCTTCAAACCCCTCGTGAATGTCTTTGAAAGTCTCTTAAGCGTCTCCGAACCCCTCATGAATGTCTTCAAACGTATTATGAATGTCGTCGAAAGTCTTTAGGACGTATTCAAAAGTATTTTGAACGTCTTCAAACCCTTCGTGAATGTCTGTGAAAGTCTCTAAAACGTCGTTGAACCCCTCATCGATGTCTTCAAACGTATTATGAATATCGTCAAAGATCTCTTGAATGTCTTCGAACGTCTCTCTCAATGTCTTCGCACCTCTCGTGAATGTCTTTGAAAGTCTCTTAAGCGTCTTCAAACGTATTATAAATGTCGTCAAAAGTCTCTTGAATGTCTTCGAAATCCTCATGAATGTCTTCACACGTATTATGACTGTCGTCGAAAGTCTGTAGAACGTATTCAAAAGTATTTTGAACGTCTTCAAACCCTTCGTGAATGTGAAAATCTCTAAAACGTCGTTGAACCACTTACCGATGTCTTCAAACGTATTGTGAATATTGTTAAAGATCTCTTGAATGTCTTCGAAAGTCTCTGAACGTCTTCGCACCTCTCGTGAATGTCTTTGAAAGTCTCTCAAGCGTCTTCGAACCCCTCATGAATGTCTTCAAACGTATGATAAATGTCGTCGAAGGTCTCTTGAACGTCTTCAAACCCCTCGTGAATGTATTTGAAAGTCTCTTGAGCGTCTCTGAACCCCTCATGAATGTCTTCAAACGTATTATGAATGTCGTCGAAAGTCTTTAGAACGTATTCGAAAGTATTTTGAATGTCTTCAAACCCTTCGTGAATGTCTGTGAAAGTCTCTAAAACGTCGTTGAACCCCTCATCGATGTCTTCAAACGTATTATGAATATCGTCAAAGATCTCTTGAATGTCTTCGAACGTCTCTCTCAATGTCTTCGCACCTCTTGTGAATGTCTTTGAAAGTCTCTTAAGCGTCTTCAAACGTATTATGAATGTCGTCAAAAGTCCCTTGAATGTCTTCGAAACCCTCGTGAATGTCTTCAAACGTATTATGAATGTTGTCGAAGGTCTCTTGAACGCATTCGAAAGTTTCTTGAACGTCTTCAAACCCTTCGTGAATATCTGTGAAAGTCTCTAAAACGTCGTCGAACCCCTCATCGATGTCTTCAAACGTATCATGAATATCGTCAAAGATCTCTTGAATGTCTTCGAAAGTCTCTGAACGTCTTCGAACCTCTCATGAATGTCTTCAAACGGCTTATGAACGTTTTCGAAAGTCTCTTGAACGTCTCACGAACATCTTCAATCGTTTCATGAACGTCGTAGAAAGTCTCTTGAAACTCTTTGAACCCCTTATGCATGTTTTTTCGTGGAACGTGAGGAGATGGATAGAGTGAATAAACACATAGGATTATAAAATGTCCGCTTCTTTATTTACAGAAAATAATAAATCCATTCTTACGCGATTAAATATTTACAACAGCAAACATAATTTTAACATCGAGTGAACACAATATATACATAATTTTTACGAGTTTCATACATCGATATTCATAAAAAATGTACACAATTTTACATCATGGTTGTAGAAAAAAAATTACAAAACTTTTTACGACGGTATTCTGTAATGCCCCCATGGTGCCCCCATACCATCCGTGGTCCCAGGTATGATATACCGCTTATCGTCATGAGGATTCAGAGCAATTTTCGTCTCGCGAATGGTGTAGACCTTATGCAACTTTGATCGAATGCATGTTTGACTACGCTCCATTTCAATATTTTCCTTCAAGCATTGGGCATAATCGTCAAACATGATTGTCCTCGCCACAACGCTACTCTTGACACCTTTAATTTTTTTCGTGTCCTTCTTACCCTCGACACGTGTCGCGTACATTTTCGATCGAAGTCCAATGAACTCGGTCATAATTGCTCCATTACATTCGTCCTTCATGAGACCGGGCACCTTTTTGTTGACAAGCGGTATACCACACCGATTGTCCGCCGAATAATCGCTTGTATCGAATTTTGAAATGTCACGCTTCATGTCGGCAAATATATCATCGCTCTCAATGTCATATATGAGACTATCCGTATCGGTATACATGACTTTACATTTATCTCGATACAGAGGTACCATATACTCGTGATGAAATCCATACAAGCACGTTTTGGATATGTCGAGTATGCACATACCCACATATATCGGCTTGTTGAATTTCACCTCGAGATTGCGCAATTCCACGGCAACGAGGTTTTCCGAAAAAACACTTCGGCTGTGGAAGTTTGGCTTCGCAATCATTGCCTCTGCGCCATATCTGCCCTCCCATTTTGTTAAAAGCTTTACATCTACATGGTTGCGCACATTCTCCATCGTTTTGCCAAATACCGCATTATTCATTAATTTGAACAAATTCTTTTCGAAATCGTTTTTGGCAAGCGTTCGAAACTGGGTATTCAACTCAATATACGAAAGCAGCCATGGGGATTGTGTAAACTGTAGGACTCTGTGGATTTTCGTGAGGCGAAGCCCGTGGCGTAAGCACTGTTGTAAATTCCGGTAGTGTATGATGTAGCGTTTTTTATCGCAAACAGTTGCTAACAGCTTTTCTTCCCGCTTACCCGGCGGTTTTTCATGTATTGGACAAAACGGCAGGTCTTTGTGCGCATCATGTAGAGATTGAGGATATTCCAAGTCGACTTCAAGGATGTAGCCTATAGGTGAGTCTAGCGCGATGGATAATGGATCAAACTTGGACACGTCGTTGACCCATCGAAAATCTGCATATGGCAAGGGTTGACACATTGCCCATCCATACAAATTGTTGACGTCAAAATACATCAAGTATGATGATGCTTTCGATGGATCAAACGGCTCCATGTACTTGTTATTAGCGTGTGCATATCGGTTTGAGCATTGACTGGAGACCACCGCGTATACCCCGCTCAACGAATAAAACCATGTCGATGTCAGTTAGTAATTCAAACTTGACATTCGAGTGTTTTAACATTGCATCCCAGGTATATCCGGGCAATGTGTAATAATACGCGGGATCTAGGCCATAGCTCTGAATGCATGTATTTCGAAAGTTTTCGAAAATATCAGCTAATACAAGACATCTGTCTTCAAGTACAAATCGCTATATTCACCCAGCGTTCGAATGGAGAACCGCTCCCAAACGTTCTCAGCATGTGCGTACTCGCTCTCACATACCGCAGCATCTGTCAGGGAACTGTAAAATGCGTCACGTGGTGGTAGGCAAGTGTCGTCTAGCTTGGTCACGTCATCAATATATTCATAAGGGAAGACCCCTTTTCGCGTCAGCAAACTGAAATCGTCTGTCGAGAGAGTTGGGAATTGTGTGCGTAAAATTTTGAGTTTGTCCCCGGTCAAGAATGAGGCTAATTTGTCGAGACTCGTGTTGAGGAATTTGTATGAGTCGATAAAGCGCAATTGGATCTTGTGTTTTGAATCGTCTTCAATTTCAACATGCTTCGTGAATGAGATGTATTTCTCCTTTGTGATTGGAAGCACATCGGTTCTTCCTTCGAACGCTGTGGCTACTTCCTTGATTATAAAATGCGCATCATAACCGGATAAATTGTGGAAAACTACTGGAATGAAAAATGACTGTTTGTAATTTAGGTTGCAGTTGGAATGAGCCGGGCCTCTATAGCGCCCAGTCAGATGACAATGATCTCGAACGCGTATATCTTCTTGCGCAAATGGTTTCTCACATATGTGACATTGAGTCGCTGCTCGAAAACTAGCCCACTCACTCGGTGTTAAATGCACCGTTGGTACATTATCACAGAAAGTTTCTTTTATCCGCAGTGCTAGATTTTTTAGGTCTTCAACAAACCATGATATACAATCGGCACTGCGACGCGAGTGATACGAAGATAATGAATCGTCATATGAACAACACACATAGTATCCGATACTAAACACTTCATGGTGCTGATACATATCTTTCGCTAGGTTCTCTCCATCGGTCTTTGCCAACACACACTCCAAATCAGCGTACACAATGAAGGGATGTCGCTCTTTCCGGCTAAAGTTGCTGAACTGGAGCCACTTATTGGTGTCGTTTGGTAGTCGGATCGCACAGTCATTTATTGCTCCACAATCGACCTCGTGTGATTGCAATTTTTCCTCTGACCCGAAGTAGTGCAAACATCTGTAAAAAAAAACAAGATTGTTATGTTTAATTCGTCTAGCATATATAATTACCTATATATATATATATTATGTTAACTAAATACCGATCACAAATATATTTTTTATGCTCCTTTTTGGTCAGTTGTGCCCTCACGAGTCTCGACAGGTTCTTGATCCATACGAAGTGTCCCACATTGCTGTCCTCGGTATCTTGCATGTACAGCAAATTGATGTGCTTTTCCTTCTTGTCTTGAGTGACTCGTATTGGAACAATGTCCTTTTTGGTGGTGGTGATATACACGTTGATCGATACATTGTTATGAGCTTCAAATTTCTTTATTTGATGTATCGTCACCGGGAATTCGATATCCTTGAGATTCAGTACTGTCGAATAATGAGGGTAAGAAAATGGACGGGCACTGTGTCGTTCAGCTGGGTATAGAGCAGCGACAACTGCCCATGCGAAACATGCGTTATCCTCAGATTTTACGTTAACGACGGCCTTCTTCAACATTATTTCACGCGGCAATGATATGGAGCACCCGGCACGCATCGGATTATACTTATTCACATTTATCGTGAGGTTAAGTATTTTCTGCAGAGCCCAGCCGCTATCACGTTCTTGAAATTCATCGAGTAATGTTAAAGTGGGCTCCACAACACGCTGTTCATACCACTCATCCAAATCGCTTGTGCTAAATAGTTCGCAGTTTCGCGTGTTGACACTTTTATTCGCATGTTTGTCACCACTTGCAAATTCACCATTAAACACTGTATTGATTTTGATGCTGTTGTGCTTTTCGCTGATATTTTGCACATGTTGAAGCACTAGGACGCGGGCATCAGTTAGAAAGTGTCTCACCTCGATGTGGCTGCGATTGATGATGGAACCGGTCAATATGCGATTCTCGAAGGATGTTTCAATCTCACGCTAGATTAACTTATGATTACCGTGTCCTGCGCCCGTGTGTACGAAACGACTCCGCTCACAATTCCTCAATCCTTCCAGACGCGCTATTTGAGCTATTAGTGACTGTTGATGTCCGATTAATAATCGCGGGCGCTTAATCCGGCTTTGCGTTTCCAGCCCTTCGATGAACTCGACGCATCGTTGCTCCCATGCGGTAAAATCTTCGATCGAGCGTAAAAGCACGGCTTGGTCATGTTAGATTTGCTCCATGTTGATGAGTACGAAAAACTTCCACGATGTTAACAGACTGACTGCTTCATACAAAGTGTGGTCAGATTTGAGCGGAGCGGATCATTTAAAAAGGCTCTTGGGGAAAAAAAAGTTCGGCCCTCTCTTGGGAAAAAACAGAGTTTTCCGATAACGCGTAGATTGCTCGAGGAACATGAGACAAAAAACAGGAAGTCGGAATGCATCGGGTCAAAATATTTTATGGGTCCTGCAGCTCAAGTGGTCCATCAGCGGTCACCGCCTTTGATCCCTAAAGTTTATAGTTTTTCCAAGAAAATCCTGACTTGTCGAGACCTGTCTAAAGTGTTGACGAGAGAAATTCGATGCATTCTTTTACCCCCCCCCCCCCCCCCCCCAATCGTGGAAAACAGGTTTGAACACGTTCGAAGAACCATGGAGAGCGCAAGAGTGCAGCTGTGCTCAGGTGGCCCAACTGCGGTCCCTTTGATCCCTAAACATTTTTCCCGTAAAACCTGTCAGGACCTGTCTCGAGTGTCGACGAGCTTTGAGATGGAGTGGATGCAGACATCTTGACATTATCTTTCGGAATTGAAACAGCTGCATGTTATAAATAATGGGCTTTGAAAGGCCGCTCTTCACACACACACACACACACACACACACACACACACACACGCGCGCGCGCACACACACACACACACACACACACACACACACACACACACACACACACACACGCCGACCTCCCCACGACCGTAGCGCCACCTTGGCTTCCCTACACACACGCACGCACACACGCCGACCTCCCCACGACCGTAGCGCCACCTTGGCTTCCCTTCACGCACGCACGCACGCACGCACACACGCCGACCTTCCCACGACCGTAGCGCCACCTTGGCTTCCCTACGCGCACGCACGCACACACGCACACACGCCGATCTCCCCACGACCGTAGCGCCACCTTGGCTTCCCTACACGCACGCACGCACGCACATACACAAAACACTCATCGACCCCCCCCCCCGCCGCAGAAGCCCCTCTGTGACGTCACACGCGCCCCGGCGACCTCCCCTCGACCGTAGCACCACCTTGGCTTCCCTACTCTTGACACACCACCTCCCCTTGGGTCAGAACCTCCCTAGCCCCTCTACTGGTCGAAATTGATGTACTGCCCATACGATTGCACGCAGTTCCTTTTCTGTAGTCGAATAATTGGTTTCGGCTTTGTTGAGAGTTCGACTTGCATAACATATGGGTAAATCTTCTCCAATCCCTTGAGACAGGATTCCCTTGAGATAGGATTGCACCAATTGCCTCTTCCGATGCATCCGTTGTCATGATGAACGGTTTCGTGAAATCAGGATACTGGAGTATGGGCGCCGTGATCAGGACTTCCCTTAAATGCTCAAATGAGCTTTGGCATAATTCGGACCATTCGAATTTGACATCCTTCTTTATCAAATTCGTCATTGGTTTTGTCAAGTCCTGAGGGGATGTGGGCATATATATTTTATGTTTCATATATATATTATTTATATATATATATATTTTATGTTATATATACGGAGGGTAAAACGGGGTAGTGCTTGGGTAAAAATGGTATGACGCGATTATCCGATTGAGGAATAATTCGACACTCAAATTCTATGGACTCGGGGTTTATTGGAATTAATCAATTTGGTTAAGTTGATTAAATTAATAATATACAAAATATACATGAAATATTTCGCTTACATTTGTCAAAGCGTCATTGGTACAATGGTTGGAGATACGGAGGGTCGAATCGGCCCTTCGCCGGTAGGCCGGACCGCTCGGTTGTGTATGTTCGGTTCCGGGTTTAACGGAGCTAGTGGTCTTCACGTAGCCACAATTCTCTAATGCATGAGTATTTATCGCGAGCCGAGTTTTCGAATTAATCGGGAATTTACGCAATTCAATGTATCAGTGTTAGTGTGGACGCTCAATATGAATAATTGGATGTTTTATAAGTCGCGCTTTACAAAATATAGACAGAACTTGTAACAATTATACCGAAGATATACTAATTTTTAGAGTTAACATCTGAACTCGTCGGATGCTGTCGGGAGACAGTTTTTGTATAGAACTAGATCTGATGGAAGATGTTGGAGACTTTGTCCGAACGCGATAGAAGCTGTTGGGAGACTACTTCAACGAGTGGTGATGGAACACTGAATTACTGCAGGATAATTCTTCGCGAAGTGGTAAATAGGAGAGGTTTCGTTAATGGGAGAAGGAAGGCATTTTCGTGATGCATTGTCTTTAGGGATTGGTGGAAAAGGCATCAAATATGTGTCTCTTCGAATGATTGGTCAAAAATAGAGAGTGGGAGCAGCACATAATCTGCGAGTAATATTCGTCTCTCTATTTCCAGAAATTGAAACAGCGTTTCCTTTATCTGAAGCGCGGAAATACTGGGAGGCAAACTTGTCGGTGGCGAGAACGCACCGCTCGAAATAAGTCTTGTTGACCAAGGCCCGCGAGTGCACGTAGTGTTTTATGACAGGGTGGTTTCCTAGGTTCGAGGATTTCATTCTAGCGAGTGCGTATTTGTTCTCCATATGGTTAAGACTGCTGTGCTATCGCGTGGGAAAGTACGTGAGACGCTTACTTATTATCAATAGCCTACATTTCCGCCGTGCTAGGTCTAAGCTTAAAGAAAAATATAAATATCCGTCGAAAAATGAGAATGCCGCTATCGCGCGTATGTGGCCGCTCACGATTTCCATAGGAAATCGCGTCGACGCCGGGGCTCAAAAAGATAAGAGAAAGCGAGAAAAGGAAATACATTGTGTGCGTTTGGTCGCGACGTGGCCGTTTTGCGACCTTGGAAAAATCTTTAATGAATCTGCAGTAGTACCAGGCTAGTCCCAGGAACGATTGTATTTCTGTTACATTTGTCGGCATTGTGCATTTTTTACCGGTTTTAGTTTTTCGGGGTCAGATTTCATGCTGACTTCTGTTATAATATGACCGAGATATTGCGTTTCATTTCGCATAAATTCGCATATCTTGGGTTGTATTTGTAAATTAGCCTCTCTAAGCCGCGTCACCACTTTACGTAACCGCACGTCGTGCCCGGCGAGTGAGGCTTCATGTATGACAATATCGTCCAAATACACGTTGCATTTTAGGCCTTGCAAACCGGCCAATACTGCGTCCATTAATCTTTGGAACGTAGGAGGTGCATTTTTTAAACCAAATGGCATTCTATTATTCCTCGTAATACCCTAACGGCGTTGGAAAAGCCGTTGTCGGTTTGTCTTCCTCTGCTATTGGGTCTTGATGGAATCCGGAAGCGAGGTCGAGGGTCGTGAAGTACTTGGCTTTTCTCAACTGGTCCAGTATCACTGCGATATTGGGCAGTGGGTAAGAGTCGCCTTCTGTAGCCTCCTTTAACTTCCGAAAGTTAACGACCACCCTTTTTTTTTATTATTCCGTCCGCATCTGGTTTTGTCGGCACTACGAGCAATGGGGCATTCCATGGGCTCGTGCTTGGGCGGATTGTATCCCCATCTAGCATTTTTTGTGCCTGTCGTTGCATTTCCGTTTTGTGCTCCGCCGGCAGTCGATAAGGTCGCACCTTTATTGGCATTGTTCCATCCTTGAGCGGGATCCGATGCTCGGCTGCTTTTGTAAAATCTAGGTTCTCCTTTGAGATGAAATACGTCGGGAAATTCCTCGCATCTTTCTCGCAGGATTGTTTCTTCTTCTGCGTTAAAATGCGAGTTCCCCTTAATCTGGCGTCATAATTTTTCCATCCTTTTCTTTCGTAATTCTGCAGTTTTCTGAGCGTCTTCATATGTTTTCTCTTCTTTCTTCTTTCTATCGCAGTTTTCTTTTCCCAGGCTAACCTTATCGATTTCTATTTTTTCCAGTTGGACCATAGGTCTTTTAATAATTTCCTCTTTCTCCAGCACGTACATTGTTATCACAGGGCAAGTGTTTGCCTCTGCCTTTTCCATCCTGACTCCCTTTTGGATTTTATGTTCCCTTGTGAATCCTTGTCCTTTTCCCATCGTCCTCGCCTGCACTATACATTCTGTGCGGGCGGGTATTTTTAAATATTTTGTACCGTGTACAAACGGTATTCTATGCCCTCGAATTGCTATCATTTTTTCTCCTAGTATATTTATTCCCTTTTCGACTATACAGTCCATTCCAAGGAGTCCGTCTACTGCTAACGGTACTTTCTTACCGACCACGTGGAACTTGTGCGTTATGACAGCGGCCGGAGTGTCCAGTTTCAGCTCAGCTGTGCAGAGCATGCGGAACGCCTTGCCCCCGAAGCCGTGAAGTTCTGCTACCTCGTCCCCGATGGGTGTTTCCGAATCCAAGTCATTCGCAAAAAAACGCATTATTTTTTTTACCTTTTTTCTTTTTTTATGGGCCATTTTTTTATTTTTTGATAAAACTTCACATCCGCGAGCCATTTTGTAGCTCGCCGTTGCCGAGTTGTGATGTACGTTAAACTATAGTTTTCGTACTTAAAAATAAATAAAAATGAATTGAACATTTTTTAAAAATGTATTTCAAGACTTTATTTGTCAAGCCCAACAACTTTTCTATTCATATCTTTTATAAAATCCTCAAAAAAAAATCCCGGAAATAGCCTTTTTCGTGGCTCCAAAGTGGACTACCCCCTTAACTGACAAGAACATAAATAGTATATTTTGATTTGGAAAGATTATACGCAGGTAAAAAAGGTCGCATATCGTCCGCAACGAAAGCGTTGAAAAGCTCCGTTTGTTTTTTTTTTACAAAACCCCCGGAACTTCTGTGATACCGCGAAATATCACTTTTTTAAATTTGCAGATCTCGGCATCTCACACTTTGTTAAAATTAGCGTAACTCTATTAAGACAGACTCCTAGATTTCGCTTTTCTCGTGCCCCGAGAACGTAAACTGTTAGGGTTAAATAAAGAGATTCACCGTTTTCACTGCGGATTCGCGATATATATTTTTGGAGTACGATACAAGGAGATAACAAAACCAAAAAAACAAACGGCTCGCCAAGGAGACGCGTAGTCGAAAAAAAGACGGGGGGGGGGGGGGGGGGGGGGCAGCGAAAGGGATATTCCATTGCGGGAGTCAAGGGATCGCAAAACAAGAAAAGTTCAACGGTTTAGGGATGGCTAGTGTGACTCCGATTTGTCGATCGTCGGTATCGTCGTTCGTGTGGGTAACCAATGACCTTTAACATAAGCATTGTGAAATTTTTCAATATTTCTCTTTACGTACGAAATATCAGCTAAAAGGAATGCATTCAAAGCGGAATGTCCAGACTGACAAGGCACACAGCTAATATTTAGTTTTAATATTAGCATTGCCTAATTATAACATTTATAGATTTAACTACAAAAGCGGACATGCGTTTATACAATACGACCATAATTTTAAATACTTTTTCAATATTGAAAAATATCACATCAATGTTGTCCTAAAAAATTCAAAACAGTTCCCTGGTTAAACCTCAAAATCGCGCCGAATTCGCATTTCGTCTAGTAGACATAATTTATTACGATAATCGCAAGCAAACGGTGTAAAGTTCGATCAAATGCCGAGCTAAGTTAGCCAACGCCATATTATTGTTTAACGTCGTGTGAGCGCTGCGTTTGTGGCTGAACGACGTAACACAGTCGGTTGATTCAATAGTCCTCTGGTTAGTAGTTTTCTATTATTTTATGTGATTAAATTTTAATCGTTTCAAATATAATTTATTCGGTTAATAAGTTAGCACGTGGGTCTCTAAATTCTAGAAATATTTTTAATGATTTAGCACTAGATCACTTGTTTCGCAAAAATAACAGTCCTCTGTCACTTTATGATACAGGGGACTGTTTTATTCTCCCGGGGACTGTTTTATTTTCTAGCATTGTCAGATGTCAGTTATCTTCTGACTTCTGGGACAGACAGTATGCTGTTTCTTCTAGGTAATGATGACTTTTCTGATGACGAAATCCAGCATTTCAATTTCGGAACAATAGAGTACGAAGGAAAGGCACAACTTATGGTCGACGATATTTACACCGACTCCAAATGTGAACATCAATCCAGGCCCGATCTTAACACGTAGCAAATGCTATTTGTCGCTCTAGAGTAGAGTCTGTAGGGAAAGAAGTTTCGTACGATATTCCGTCCAATACCGAATTTGAGAATTTTTGTAGGCCAAGTTTAATTTCAATCAGCCAATATAACATCGGAGACTACGTATTAGTTAAGTTTCGTGTTAAAAAATATAGAAAGTCGGTATATCGAAGTAATAAATCGGATAGAAAATGAGAATGGCTAATTGACCGTAACTTTTTGAATATTTGTAACAATAAGGCCCACACGTTGAGAGATGATGTTTCATATATGGCATTCGACCAAATATTGCAAAAATTACTAATTCCAGGTGTAACCCTAAAGGGGAAAATATTGTTTTATCACTGTATGTTACCTGTACCTGTTTATGAGAAGTGAATTATGAAGGTATAATTATTTATAAAAAAACAACGATACGACTGAATTCGTTGTTAGCGATAATGACAATTACCGAATTACTTACTAGTAATACTATTAGTAACAAGATGTTGATTGTGATATTTAGTAGTGTAAGATAATGTTTGTTTTGTCTACGGCAGTTTACGTTCCTTTATGAAGATTATGACATGACTTATTATTTTAGAGTAAGAGGTGTAATAATGAACAAATGTTTACAGTAAAACGGTTGAGTTCTATAAGTTAAATTCCGGTTATGCTGTGAGCACTTAATCTTTGTTACAGCGCATACCTATGGCATAAATTGAACACATAAATGCATAATAAAGATAGAAGCAATGCGCTTGACAACTGCGCTACAGCGCTGACTGGGAGATGGTTGAAAAAAAATCCCTCAAGCTCTACTCGGAAATCTTTGGACAGCGTTTTACCCTTTTCCATGGCCCACTTAGGCGAAACATTTTAGGAACATTAAGTGAGGACCCACCTCCTTCTACTCACGCAGTTTGGACGAAATCGTTGGGTCCCGATTGGCGTCCTCCCCTTGTTAGCGGCCATCTGAGGTATTTTTTTTAAGTTCGGCGCCGGTCATCTTAGGTACTTTTTGAGAATGGTGCATTTTTACGGCCTACTTTTATCCTACATCTCATCTGCTAATTTTATCACTTCAACCCAGAGTTTCGGCGGCCATCTCAGGTACTTTTTGAGAGTTTGCGCGTGGAGGTGGACTTGCGGTTTTTTTGCCAGTATGTGCAATGCAAGATGATTTCAACTTTTTGCCATTTTATTCTCTTTAGAGTAAACTATTATGTAGTTATATGAGCTCAATATACTGCTTGCTGTCCTATTCCCAATTGCGAATAATTTTTTAAGGTTTGCGAACTCGACACGAATAACCTTTGTCAAATTTATTTTTCGCGCTAAAGAGGACCGTTTATTTCACACTTAGAAACGATCTTACCATGACTAGAGGTTAGAACTACCAAAATACTATACTCTGCAACATATTGGGAGTACGAATAAGTCTCCGCTCCCAGTCTGTTTGACAAAAGATGGCCCCACCAGGAGGTTATGGTTGAAATAGTGTAAAATGTCATATCGTAAAGTTGGGAATCTGGCAAGAGCGTAACCTCAAAATATTAGCGGTTTTGTATCAGCACCACATAATTTTTTTCGTACGAAAATGTCGAGGTCTGAGCCGAATAAGCGTCATTTGGGGAACTCTTGCGTTTAGCACGAATCTCCTTCCAATAATTCTTCCACTCCGTGTCTTCGTACACTTCGTTGCCGCAAATGACGCTTATGCGCTCAAAACTCGATATTTTGGCACGAAAAAAATCGTGTTGTCAGATGTCCATCCTTACGATATGACGTTTTACATCTGACAATTTTAACCATAACCTCCAGGTGGGGCCATCTTTTGTCAAACGGCGGAGACTTGTTTGTAATCCCCATAGATCCGGAAAATATATACTTAAAGACATGTAGCACATGCCAGAAACTTTCGACGCGGCATCCCGTCACGGCAGTAGTGCAGAGCTCGCAGATAGAAGCAATGCGCTTGACAACTGCGCTACAGCGCTGACTGGGAGATGGTTGAAAAAAAATCCCTCAAGCTCTACTCGGAAATCTTTGGACAGCGTTTTACCCTTTTCCATGGCCCACTTAGGCGAAACATTTTAGGAACATTAAGTGAGACCCACCTCCTTCTACTCACGCAGTTTGGACGAAATCGTTGGGTCCCGATTGGCGTCCTCCCCTTGTTAGCGGCCATCTGAGGTATTTTTTTGAAGTTCGGCGCCGGTCATCTTAGGTACTTTTTGAGAATGGCGCATTTTTACGGCCTACTTTTATCCTACATCTCATCTGCTAATTTTTTCACTTCAACCCAGAGTTTCGGCGGCCATCTCAGGTACTTTTTGAGAGTTTGCGCGTGGAGGTGGACTTGAGGTTTTTTTGCCAATATGTGCAATGCAAGATGATTTCAACTTTTTGCCATTTTATTCTCTTTAGAGTAAACTATTATGTAGTTATATGAGCTCAATATACTGCTTGCTGTCCTATTCCCAATTGCGAATAATTTTTTAAGGTTTGCATACTCGACACGAATAACCTTTGTCAAATTTATTTTTCGCGCTAAAGAGGATCGTTTATTTCACACTTAGAAACGATCTTACCATGACTAGAGGTTAGAACTACCAAAATACTATACTCTGCAACATATTGGGAGTACAAATAAGTCTCCGCTCCAAGTCTGTTTGACAAAAGATGGCCCCACCAGGAGGTTATGGTTGAAATAGTGTAAAATGTCATATCGTAAAGTTGGAAATCTGGCAAGAGCGTAACCTCAAAATATTAGCGGTTTTGTATCAGCACCACATAATTTTTTTCGTACGAAAATGTCGAGGTCTGAGCCGAATAAGCGTCATTTGGGGAACTCTTGCGTTTGGCACGAATCTCCTTCCAATAATTCTTCCACTCCGTGTCTTCGTACACTTCGTTGCCGCAAATGACGCTTATGCGCTCAAAACTCGATATTTTGGCACGAAAAAAATCGTGTTGTCAGATGTCCATCCCTACGATATGACGTTTTACATCTGACAATTTTAACCATAACCTCCAGGTGGGGCCATCTTTTGTCAAACGGCGGAGACTTATTTGTAATCCCAATAGATCTGGAAAATATATACTTAAAGACATGTAGCACATGCCAGAAACTTTCGACGCGGCATCCCGTCACGGCAGTAGTGCAGAGCTCGCAGTTTTTAGCTACGAACCGCCGCTTACTACCCCCGGATGGCATAGCGCTCGTTTTCTACTTGGTCTGTGTATCATCTCATGCTCTTAAGATCGTGTTAACGAGAGTTACATTTGGTTCCTTTGTTACATTTGGTGATTTGGTGTTTCAGTGTGTGCGAAAACTTCGTGGACACTGGGTGCCAAATGTCGAACGAGTTTTTCGCTTTTCTGAGTGCCAAAAGATGACAAACAATACAAAGAATGGTTAGCGATAGTGCCGGGACTAAAACAATTTCAGTAAGCTTATTATTTATTCATTTGTTTTTTATTCATACCCCTACCAAATATACGATAAACAGAGTGAGCGGTAAGGCCGACGTCTTATGCGCCTCGTTCAGGAGAGTGGGTTAAAAAAAGCTTGCATTTTCCGGCAGTGTATGAAAAATAATCGGGCGGAAGCAAAATGCCATACTCATGCGGTGTCGCTTACAACCCGCCATACCAATCGGAACAGGTAAGTTATTTTTCTAAACGATTTGGTGCAGGCTCATTTTTGTTCCAAATAATTCGTTTCAATTCGTAAACCATACGGTCTTACCCAATCGTATTTTAAAAACGTTTCGAAAAAACAGCTTTTCAAGTATGGCGTTACTTTTGCACTTGACTTTTGTAAAAAATCGTTTAGCAACTTTCATAAAATCAACTACTTTACGACAGTATGGCGACTAATCATACCTGTCAAAACGGTATGGCGTGGCGATTTTCGTGAATGTCTACTTGAAACAAATTATTTGAAACAAAAATGAGCCTGTACAAAATCGTCTAGAAACAAAAATTACCTGTTTCGATTGGTATGGCGGGCTGTAAGCGACACTCCATGAGTATGGCATTTTGCTTCTGCTGGATTGATTTTCATAAACTATCGGAAAATGCAGGATTTTTTGTGTACAACACCGTTCGAAACCCGCCATTTATCCGACAAGTCTGATACTTCGTCCTGCGATAACATATCCACTACCAGCGCTATAATTTCATTTCCCTTTCATTAATTATGTAATTCGGCACCTCAAGGGTCGCCATACATGTACAAAATGAGTTGGCCTTTTCAAGCATCATCTCGAGGTCTAATGGGCGATGATTGCTGCGCCTGTGTATGTATTCGCAACGCCGGCCGCGTGCAAAAAGAAGTCACCTTCCGCCCGAGGTTCGGTCGTAACGAAAACACAGACTATATATGTGTGTGTGTGTGTGTGTGTGTGTGTGTGTGTGTGTGTGTGTGTGTGTGTGTGTGTGTGTGTGTGTATGAACCATACACACAACTAAATTCAGTGGCTATAGTAGTGGCTATTTAGTGGCTATAGTGGCGCTTCGTAGCCTGCGCTCGCTCTGCAGAAGAGAGGTGAAACATTGTTGTATTGGACAAATGGGCTCGAAAATATTGCGATCGCGAACTGTTTAAACAAATGGGCTCGACTCGATTACATTTTTGACGACGGTCATGGATGGAATTTCAATAATGATCGAACGTTCTAGCAAATGAGGTTACTAGAGACTCGTCCTGTGGATGTCTCGTGACATTTCACCATCCTTTTTTAATTAATTTAAACAAATAAGCCCGAGCACGATTTACATTCTCGATGAAGCTTATCATCGATGAATTTGATTTCGGCCAAATTTTCGAGCGAACGAGATCGCTCGAGAGTCACTCTACGAAAGTATGTTAAAATTCTACACGCAATGCCTATTGTTTAAACAAATACATTCGGCATTTTTCTCTTTGCCGGAGTTTATCTATAGTAGGTTTTCCGAAGCTAGCATTTTATAACGTTGGAGGTCGCTTGAGACTCTCTCTGCAAGGAAGTGGGAAAATTTTACAACTAATGCCTATGGTTCAAATAATAAATACGTTCAGCATTGTTTCCGTCTACCGACATTCAACTTTGGCAGGTTCTCCGCGGGTCGAATGCTCTAGCAATGAAGGTCGCTCGATAGAGGATCCTCGCTCTACAGAAACGCGGTCAAATTTTGCGATCGCGAATTATTTCAACAAATGGATTCGCCTCGATTACATTTTTTGACGACGGTCATGGATGGAATTTTGATAACGATCGAACTTTCTAACAAACGAGGGGGGTACAAGAGACTCGTCCTATGGATGGCTCGTGACATTTTACCATCCTTTATTAACCCTTAGTTGTCACACTTAGCTAGAATGACGTTATAGTCATACTGAATCCATGGGACCCAGGCGTTTATAAATTGTAATAAATAATGAAATAATGCATTCAGCGATATGAAAAAAACAGTGAGATATAATTTGAACCTTGTTTAATACAAGGATATCGGTTAGAAATCAAAAATTAAATTTTGAATATGCAAAAAAATGTCAAAAATGACTTTTTTTACGAAAATCGCTGTGACTCTTGTAATTATTGAAAAAGAATGGTTTTACAATTTGGAAACAATGTAATTTGAAATAGACATGGCGGTTTCTGTGGACTTTTCAAAAAGTATATTTGTTTCACCCAACGCAGGTGCGATTTAGAAGGAACGAATGAAACGCTTACGCATATAAGAAAATGTATGTTTTATTGGAAAAAAAGTCGTACGACATCAAAATAATTTGTTTGGGTCCCGTGGACCCAGTGTGACTATTAAGGATTAATTAATTTAAACAAGTAAGCTCGAGCACGACTCATATTTTCGATGCAGCTTATCGTCGATGAATTCGATTTCGGCCAAATTCTCGTGCGAGCGAAATCGCCCGAGACTCACTTTGGGAAAGAATGGTAAAATTTTACAAGCAATGCCTATTATTTAATCAAATACGTTTTGCATTTTTCTCTCTGTCAGGATTTATCGTCGGCAGATTTTCCGCGGGTCGAATTCTCTAGCAATGGGAAGCGCTAGACCCTCGCTCTATAAAAGGGCGGTGGAATTTTGCGATCGTGAATTCTTCAAACAAATAGGCTCGACACGATTTCATTTTTCGACGGCGGTCATCGGTGGACCTCTGAGAATGGTCGAGCTTTCTAGCAAACGGGGTTGTGGGAGACTCGTCTTGTGGAAGGGTCGTAACATTTCACCATCCTTCTTCAATTGCATTAAACAAATTAGCTCGAATACGATTTATATTATCAATGCCGCTTATCGTCAATGATTTCTCAAGCGATAGGGAACGCCCGAGACTCACTCTACGAAAGAGTGATAAAATTTGACATGCAATGCCTATTGTTTGAACAAATACGATCGGCATTCTGTAGATTTATAGTCCCGATGCATAAGCTGCATCGAGAGTATAAATCGTACTCTTTGCTGGGGTTTATCTGCGGTAGGTTTTCCGAGGCTAGAATTTTCTAGCGATGAAGATTGCTAGAGACTCTCTCTGCAAACAAGTGGTAACATTTGACAACTAATATCTATGATTTGAACAAATACGTTCAGCATGTTTTCTCTCTGCCGGAATTCAACTTCCGCAGCTTCTCCGTGCATCGAATTCTCTAGCAATGGAGATCGCTAGAGTCTTGCTCTACAAAAAAGCGGTGAAATTTTGCGATAGTGAATTGTTTGAACAATTGGACTCGACTCGATTTCATTTTTGACGACAGTCATCGGTGGAACTCTGGTAACGGTCGAGCTTTCTAGCAAACGGGGTTGCGGGAGACTCGTCCTGTGGAAGGGTCGTGACATTTTACTATCATTCTTTAATTGATGTAAACAAATGAACTCGAACACGATTTATGTCCTCGATGCCGCTTATCATCGATGAATTTTATTTCGGCCAAATTCTCAAGCGATCGGGATCGCCCAAGACTCACTCTGCGAAAGAGTGGTAAAGTTTCACAAGCAATGCCTATTGTTTCGATAAATACGTTCGGCATTTTTTCTGTTTGCCGGCGTTTATCTTCGGCAGATACTATACGGATCAATTCTAGCAATGGAAATCGCTAGAGAATAATGGTGAAATAGCCTGATCGACGGCTAGGGAACAAAATATATGTAGATTGATAACCAGATATTTGAAAAAGTGGCGTCAGATAACCCGACTGATGACGAGGAAACAAAGAAAAACGTGGATAGATGATCGGATAAAGAAAAGGCAGACAATAACGTGAATAGGGTAACCCGATACTTGTAATGCAGACGGTAGATCAGGTAATCCGATCCATGGCTAGGGAACAATAAATAACATGGACAGATAACCCGATATTCGCCAGACAGACGGTAGGTTAGATAACCCGATTGATGGCTAGAGGACAAAAAATAACGTGGACAGATAACCCGATATTTAAACGACAGGCGATAAGTCAAATAACCTGATCGGTGTATAGGAAACATCCGAAAGGCAGGCGGTAGGTCAGATAACCTGAAAGAGTTTAGCACACGATTACGAATCTAAATGTTTTGTATTAATACTGCTCCAGCAAGCAAAATATTTCAAAACGTATTCGCAGGTTGCTGATCTGTTTTTTTTTCAATAATATGAGAGCTGATTCAATAATCAGTGCTGCAGATAGTTCTTCGAATTCTTCCACCTACAAGAAGTTTTCGCTCTATGGCTGTGTTAGTCATTTTAAAAAAACCATTCGCAGGTTATTGGTTTAATATCGTCAGCGATGAAAGTCAACGCTGAATTTAATTCTCTGAATTTTTTCGCCGATAATCATCATTCAGACCGCTACTATATTAAAAGCTGTTGTACAGGAAATACTCATACGCGAAACTATGCATGAAATGTTTGAACAGAAAGAGTAGAGCACACGATCACGTAGTCAGAAAGAGTAGAGCACACGATCACGTAGTCAACATTTTTTGTATTGTTACTCTTGCATGCAAAACATTTGAAAACTCATTGGCAGATTACTGATAATTTTTTCTCAACAATCAGAGTCAGCGCTGCAGATAGTTCCTCGAACTCTGTTCCCAAGAAAAAATATTCACACTATCCCAAACACGTCAATTTAGTCGTGAAATGATTTTTTTCGACATATCTCGGTGAAAGACGACTAGTTCCGTGGCTGGGAGGCGAACTTGGGACTGGCTGTATCGGTGTACGTTTTCCGCAGTTTCGCTATGCACATGGCAGATATGTGATGGTGAATACAAGACAGAAGGGGAAGTTGGCTGCGGCCGCAAGGTGGGGGGCGTGGAATGAGAGGTAGAAGGGGGAATTGTGATATGGGCGGTAGGGGGGTGGGATATGAAATGGGAGGTAAGTAGTTATAAGCGCGGACAGGGAGACGACTGTGACGTCATTGGGGAGAGGTGTATATGTGATCTCTCGCGAGCCAGACCGTCTCGGTGGGCCTGTTTGGGGAATTGGTGGTGGGGGGTCCCGTTTTGGGAAATTGACAATGGGGTTAGCGGCAGCTTGAGGCGGTATGTGCGGGGTGGGGGAGCGGCAGGTTGGTACGTGCGGCTACCACCGCACGTACCAACATCGACGGATTGTTGTGGGTGTTAGAGGATGTGATTTGGTAGATTAGTGGGGGTCAGCCGTCTTCATAATATGCTGATTATTCATGCTGTGGTGCGAAGATGCTGCACGGTGGAGAGGGCTATGATTTTCCAGTGGAGGGAGAGTACGTTAGGCGAGAGACCATGGGTGAGGGTGGCATACCGAAGTGTTTTCAACGTGTTTAGATCTTATGTAACGACGGGGGGGGGGCTGGAGGGGTCGTGTTACATCCTAGCGGATGTACCTTCTCTCAGTTATTCCCAATTTCCTCATTTGCCGTTATAAGCTTATTATTATACATGTATAAATCTAATAATAGAACGCGTAACAGCGCAAAAAGGAACGTGTGTACGTTTCGCGGGCATATTCAACCCACAGCGATATATGCACGATAGCAGCCCATCAGTCATCGCCTTTTCCTATCCCATTGGCTGTCAACACGAACACTATCTCAGGCGCATATTCCAAGAAGAGCTGTCGAACGAATAACTAACCGTCATCTCAACCAACAGACTCCAAAAGTCTACGCCGGCCCATCCGTATGGTGCCCGAGAGAAACTTTGACCCTAGATTATTTCATCCCAACATAGCCTTAGACGGATCCGCCGAATTTATAACTCTGACTAAAAAAGAATACATCCGGTCTCGCAGCGTATTCTGATATATAAACTTAATGATATGAGAAGTCACAACACAAACCATGCGCATGCTTAGGTCTCAGATATCAAACTGTATTTCCCATGTCCCGTGTTTCGCCGAAGCACGGGACAAAGATCTCCTTTCTTCATACGCATATTAGGCAGAACCGATTCCCTGAAATAAGGCCACGGACGTGCCTAGTGAATCTGTAACCTACTCGTACACCATACCGCGACCAATCGCGTTAATTAACCGATATATTCACGACCAATGGACCAATCCCCGAAGAACTAGATGACCAAGATCGCACTCTCCCTAAGGTTCCTTTTCCCACTATAGAACCCCTCCTAATTTTCATATCAAGAAAGACTTTCTTCCTGAAGCAGTCTCCCGTCAACCACCATCAAATCAAGTTCTTCTTTCGAGTCTCAATCCCAATCTCCCATCAACCATCATCAAATCAACTTCTTCCATCAAGTCTTAATCCAGAAGCCTAAGGAATATCCCCAATCAACCTTCCTACGAACAGTCATTATTTTTCGAGTCACAAACGGTTTATTTAACACTTGTGTAATTTCTATCATCGGTCCGTGAATATCAGTCTTAGTTCATCGACCTTGCTCGCCGTTCATATTTCTATCTACGCATAGTGCCCGTCGTAGTTAATACGTCGAGTATACACACGACCGGTGTAAAATCCTGCGAGCGTCTTACCAGCAATTGTACAAGCGAGCGCACCAGGCCAAGAGCGAACGCACTTATAACGCGAGCGACAACAAACATTCATGCGAGCGAGCATCAAACACAACCAATGTAAGCTAACTTTACCTTTTCTTTTTGTACCATTCATCGTAGGCCTGATCGCTTTAAACCGTCTAGTAATCTTCTAATAAATAACATAGTGTCAATCGTACACCAATTCCGTTCAATTATTCCTCAGGGAGAGGTTTCTATTTCTGCATCTGCTGGAGCGGGGTTTTCTTTAGATCGTCAAAACATTTTTCGAGCTGAAGTTGCGAGGTCTTCTCACCAACCGTACGAGTAAAAACCGCATCTCGAATTTCGCAACTCATCTCCGAATTTGTTGTTGTTGTTGTGTGCCAACGGTAAAAACTCTCACCAAAAGAACCATAACATTGGGGTATCACCAAATCGAACTGCAGTGCAAACCGCATTTGGAAAACCACATCAGACCAGGAATTCGGAATATATCAAATCGACCGACCACCCGCACCAGCCACACCAGCTTACGGATTCGTGACAACGAGAAAACCTGGACGCATCTCACTACCAATCTTGAACCGCCTACATTAACAAACGATGGCTGATTTGGTTTTCCCCGTCAAAATCAACGAGATGGACGAGCGGGCTGCTTGGATCGCACCGGTATAGATACCCGTATGACTGAACGTTGAATATCAACAAATACAATCCAATGTGTACCGGTTGTTAAAATCCTGAAGAAAGCGATGGTGAATATAAAGTCAAGGGATAACGCATGTTTCGCGTGGTCAGTGGTCACTGCTCTTTACCCAGCGAGAAAAAACGTGGACAGAGTAACTTCGTGTCCACACTACTCAACTGTATTGCAGCTTCAAGGCATTGTTTTTCCCATCACTCTCGATCGAATAAAGATATTTGAATCGCAAAACAACGTCTCTAATAATGTATTTACAACGGAAAAGAAAAACATCATTCCGATTCGAATATGCCACTAAAAGCTGGTCAAACACATCAATTTATTGTACATGGAGGATTCGTCGGACCACAGCGTGGGACGCTTTGTATGGATAAAAAAATTATGCCGCGCTTAATTGATTTATGAGTGCGCAGCTGAGCAAAAAACACATCTGCGATCGGTGAGTAAAAAGAAGCCTACTCGAGAATATACATATCAGTAATTATGTACTTCAATAATATTATTCGTTCCATCATTGTATTACAGGTGTTTGCACTACTTTTACACGGAGGCTAAATTGGGATCGCACGACATGGATTGTGAAAAATCAAACGATTATGGCATTCGATTACCTGATGAAATGGACAAATGGCTAACATTCGGACACTTCCAACGAAAAAAGCGACTTCCATTTGTGATTTTTACTCATCTCGAGTGCGTTTTGGCAAAGGTTGTCGACAAAAATACACAGCAACAGTACGCAGTGTTTAACATCGCGTACTATGTACATTATTCGTATGATTATTCGTTATCGGGATACTACTCGCGCCGCGATGCCGATTGCATCCTATGGTTTGTTGGGAACGTTAAAAATTTAGCTTTGCACATCAACGATATTTAATGGGATAATGTTCCCATGGTACTCATAACTCTCGATGAGTGGGCAAACTTTCAAAGCGCTACTCAGTGCCATATATATGAGAAACAATTTGCCGAAGACGCCATACGTGTTCTCGATCATTGGCATTTGACCGGACGTCATAGAGCCCACTTTAATTGGAATTCGAATTACAAACGGTCTTTTTACACCCGTAGTTTTTCATAATTTGTCGGCTATGGGCACAGTTCATCATCAAGGAACTAGCCACACCATTCAGAGGGAAAACCACCGTGATGCCCATAACCAAGGAGAAATACGTTTCTTTCACAACAACAGTTCGAACGGCAGACAAGTCACATAAGATTCAATTACACTCCATCGATTCATACACACTTCTCAATGCAAGTCTGGATAAACTGGGCTTATTTTTTAGAGTGGACACATAAAAAATGTTACGGTCGCAATTTCATGGCATACCTGCCAACAATTTCATCCTCTTAACACGGAAGGGCGTCTTCCCCAATGAGTATATCGAAAGTTCAAACAGACTGGAAAATTATCACATACCGCCACGAGACACATTTTACAGTGCTTTGAATGGTGACAATGTAAGTGAGAATGAATAAACTCACACCGAGAATGTATGGGAACGCGTTTCTATTCAAACGTTAGGTGAATATAGTGACTCTTACTTGAAAACCGATGTTTTGTTACTGGCCGACCTTTTTCAGAACTTTCACAATAGCTGTATCGAGAGTTACAGGCTCCGCTTATTACTGTACTCTCCCCGGATATACATGGGATGCAATGTTGAAATATAAATGCGCTAACTTCGAATTGTTAACTGATATTGACATGTTATTATTTGTTAAACGGGGTACACGCGGTGGTCTGAGTCAGTGCGCAAATAGGTATGCGTGCACCAATATCAAATACTACATGGCATCGTTCGATCCATCATCGTCCTCATCGTACTTGATGTATTTGGATGTAAATAATGCGTATGGATGAGAAATGTGTCAACCATTGACCTATGGTGATTTTCGATAGGTCAATGACTTGTCGACATTCGGTTCATCATTGGTCGCGCTAGAATCACCGACCGGATACATTCTTGAGGTTAACTTAGGGTACCCGAAATGTCTACACGATGCACACACGGACTTGCCACATTGTTCAAAACATTGTAAACCACCCGGCGGGCAATACAAAAACCTGCTTGCCACCGTGCATAACAAGGAACGGTAGGTTAATCATTATCGCAATCTGCAGCACTGTGTACGCCACGGTCTCAAAATCATTAAAAATCATAGAATACACCAATTCTCCCAATCGCCCTGGCTGCGAACATATATCGAGCTCAATAGGCAGTTCCGGACCGAAGCAAAGAATGACTATGAAAAAAATCTCTATAAATTGATGAATAATGCGTTGTCTGGGAAAACTATGGAAAGTGTACGCAATCATGTATTGGGTACAAATGATATACTCGTCGATACGAACGGGTACAAACGATTTCTCGGTGGATCAAACGATATACTCATCGATACGAATGGGTACAAAAGATTCCTCAGTGGCACAAACAACATACTCGTCGATACGAACGGCATAAACGATTGCTGGGTAGTTCAAACGATATTCTCGTCCATACGCACGGGTACAAACGATTACACGGTGGTGCAAACGACATACTCATCGATACGAATGGGTAAAAAAAATGCTCGGTGGTCAAAACGGTATGCTCATCTATACGAGCGGCACAAACGATACACGAGATCGATACGAATGGGTACAAACGAGTGCTAGATGGAACAAATCGTCGATATAAACGGTTACCATCAATTACTCGGTGGTACGAACGATATTCTCGTTCGTATCCCGGTAGAATAGGAAGGTCTAATATACATATATTATATGTTTATAATTCGTATATATATATTATATGTATATCTTATAGGTATACTACTCAACAATAAAAATTAGTTTAACTGCATTGCTGTCAATATCACATATTATATACATATATTGGACGTGTTTCGGTCAACATTATCTCCGTAGAATGATGTGCATGTTATGTACGTATAATATTCGTTCATGATATTACGATTGTGATTTCATTATTAGATTCTGTTCGTTGAATCTTTGATGTTGAATATACGTATATTATACGTCCATTAAATAGCTTCAGATCCAAGAATCACAATCGTAGGATAATGAACGACTATTATACGTATATGAGATGTATAACATTCTACAGAGATAATGTTGAAAAAAACACGTCCAATGTACGTATATGTTACTTGATATTGACAGCAATGCAGTTGTAGTCATTTTTATCGTCGAGTAGATGGACCTTATATATCTAATATATACACACACACATATATATATATATATATATATATATATATATATATATATATTGTCACGTGGCAGAATTGAAGAGCCCCAAAGTCACCTTAAGGCGACCCTCTCGCTCGGCTTTCATCCTCGTACGGGAGCCCGAGCGGGCCGTTATCGTTTATTATTTATTTATCTTGTTGTCCCTTGATATCTTTATTCTTTTAATTGTATAATTATATTCTTTTTTTTTCATTCGTTTGTGCGATATGGTACGATAGCGCGCGGGAAATGGCGGTCGCCTCGGAAACCTTGAGATCCTTCTCACGGCAGCGGCCTCGTATCTTCCAGTCTGGGCGCGCCTCGTCGATCTTGCCCTCGCTCGAGAGTTCGAAGCGATTCTCCTCGGCCCACGTTCTGGAACGCTTCTCCACCACGATCGGCGGAGTGAAGCGGTATATGATCGGCAGGCGTTCGACTACGCAACTACGCCGGGACCATCTCTGGCTCGAATGTATTGCGTATTATAAACGAACCTACGGCGGCCGGCTGGTCCCCGGCCCCCTTCAGCCGGTAACGGCGCGTCCGCCCGACCTTCACACGTCGCGTAACTGCCAGGGGCAGGAATCGCAGCGAGACTCGATGCGCTGGGTAAGATCGACGGGCAGAGACTGGGCCTACGTCACCTGTCAACGGTCATCGTACTCGTTATCGTTATCGTCATCGTCATCGTCATCGTACCCGTCACCGTCATTTTAATAAGTTTTAATATTTAACTTTGGCGCGGTAACGGCCGACGCGAATGACGGAGAGGAGGGGTAAACGGCTCGGACGGGGATCTCGAGTCAACCGTCCCGCTCGCGGAAAGGACTTGACCACGGAAAGCCGAGCGAGACGGTCGACGAGTAAAATTAATTGTTGGGGACTAATTAAGTCGGTCTGTGCAGTGCGGCTGCCCCCAGCGTAAAGGGAAAATTCACCGTCGATTCAAAGAAATGTCTCCGTCATTCGCGTGTGCATCGTTTCGGGTCGCGGTGCAGGGAGGTACGTGGCAGGTCCCTAGCGTATTTTTCGTGTCGGTGGTTATTGTTATCCCGTTGTAAAAGGTGAGAGAGAAAAGAGATAGGCCGGCCGGCGGCATTATATAATTTTTATATCGAATCATCCGCCGAGGACCATCTCGGAATTAATAAAGTGTGCTCTCTCTCCAGAGGTGTCTGCAAGTGTTTTTGTTGTTTTCTAAGTGTTAGCCCCTGACCCCGCCACTCTACCGAAAGAAGAGCTGTCCTAGTCGGACAAATCGGTCGTCTCGACTTACCGCTCGGCGAGCCGCTAACGCGGCTGGCGCCCCAGGAGAAATCGCCGAGCGGAGGCGCGACGACCTTTTGTGACGTGAAGGGTGTAGCTTGAATTTTCCGTCACAATATATATATATATATATATATATATATATATATATATATATATATATTGCGACGGTACGCCAAGTGCGAGAAGCCGCCCGAGTCGCATGAAGCGTCAAGATGTAGCGCGACACCTGGATTTCGTCGGGCCATTAACGCGCGTGAACCGCCGAAATCTCCGCGGCCCGCGCTAATTGGCCCGCCCCTCTAACGAGGCGTGAGTCAGGCTTTCTCCGCTACTCCGACCTCGCAGTGGGATCGCGAGCGCAGCTTGCATGTGGCCCGACCGACCTCACTGACCACCTCGTGGGGACGAGACCATCCCTAAGAACGAAGGAAAACCTCCTCGAACATGTGCGCTCCTGTCACCCGAGTCTCGCGATACTCCAATCTATTCCTAATGTCGAGGCCCTTTGGAGGGACGCTCCCACTTCCCTCTTTCAAGGGTATCCCATCACGAGCCTGACGGGTGACGGGGGTAACCCCGTCCGAATACCCTGGATTATGGGGGCAGGGGAAACCCTCCTCTCGTCCCTTAGACTATTTAAAAGACGACGCGAGGGTCAGAGTTCAGTTTTATCCCAAAATCTCTGAAGTTCATCTTTAACGCTGGACTTCCTTGAGGAGCTTCGCTCCCGAGCCACGGCTCCATCCTAACCTCACCCCAACTTCGCGAATAAGAACTCTCTTCGCATAGAAAGCCCCAGTATTGCACTGGAAGTCGGACTATGTGAAGGGGCACTTCGAAGGTGATCATAGGCAGGTAGGGTAAAACACCGGGAAAACCGTCCCCTCTCCTGCTATCCCGTCATTTTCACAACTGGACAACTAAGGTTGCGGTCCGCTTTCGCGGACGAGAGCGGCGGTAGAGCACTACCAGTGACAGTGTCTTCCGCGAGGTTAGGCCCGGTGAGAGAATTGTCCCACTGCTAGCTTCTCTAGCCTTAGTCCTCCCAGCGTGGCACCTAGGAGGTCAGCTCGCCTCATCGGCGAGCCCCGCTATGAGCAAGAGAGCAACCGCGTAGGGTGCTCTACTTCGCTCATTACTCCCGTCAACTCAAAATTTCGTCTCAGTGGAATCGTACCCACTGGGTCAGCTTGTGCCCGTACAAGTCCCACGATAAGACTCTCCGTTCGAGAATAACTCCCGATTTTAACCTCTAATCACACATAACCTCTATCTTTCCACCCGAGAACGTCGAATACACGCCCATACACCGATTAATGTTTTCAGGAATCGAATGGAGTGAGCCGATAAAGCAGCATCGACGTCTCGAGAGAAAGAGTGAGAGAGAGAGAGAGAGACCATATACTGTCGGCTCGCGGGTCGTCGCTTCGACACCTCTTCCCTCCTTCGAGTCTCCCGATCCGAGCGCGAAGAGGAAGCTCCACATTAAGGCTCCTGACTACCCAACACCCACATTTTACGAACTCCACTAGATGCTCCGCAACCTCTCGTTCCACCCCCTAGCTAACAAAACCATTATCTTCTTTAACCCTCTCTTAACTTCGTACGTAGCAAAGTAAATTCACCTCTCCGTCAACACACTATCGATCACTCCCCTCGTTTAAATGCCGATGATGAAAGATCGGGTCTGACGTCACCTGACGAGTACCGACAGCTTCCTGAGGCATCTCCCATAAACACCTTAAACCTCCCAAGAAAGCCTATAACCACCCGATTTCTAACAGAGGAAATCTCCGAGAACCCCACTAAATAACCTACAAGCAGGAAACGTTTCCATGTCACCCTAACGGGGGCATTGGAATAAGTGAAACGTCGCAATATATATATATATATACATATATATATATAATTCGATGTCAAATGCTTATTGTATAATGTACGTAAAATATACATATATGAAATTCTTTCACTATTATCAGTTCAATAGATCCAGGATCTACATTTAATATACGTATAATACAGGCCAATCATGGACGTATACATATATATATATATCATATACATATATGCATGCGATATATGTATATTAGCCACTCCTGTTCGATCTGGGATATATATATATATATATATATATATATATATATATATATATATATATATATATATATATATAATACACCATATAAATACATCACACTAATACCCAGATAACCATGTATCGCAGATGTACCGCTGATGTGGAGTATGCCGCAGGGTACGATCTCGGTACGCCGTACCAAGTACGCTTGGTTATCTGGCGACATACTTGAATTTTTGGCATATATCAAGAGACGCAGCAGCGTCTTGACGCCAAGGAATAAAAAATCATGAGCACCACTCCCATAAAAGAGATGAGCATCGCTGTCACGGATGACGAACACGGCGGCACTCTTTATGCAATAAGATGGGCTCTCACTGTACATATTTAAACTTTGAATTGAAATTACGCAAGAACATGGAAATGAATAGAAAATCTAATGACATTCTGCCAATGAAATGTAATTTTTTCGATCGATTTTTACGTATACCATACGTATATGGTATACGTATGCCATACATATACCATACATATTTTTGCGTGTATGGTATACATCTTTTATGAATTTATTATTCGTATATAAGGCGTTTATGACATGTCTTATACACGTTAATACGATGTTGCCATCGACGTCTATGAGACGTATTTAGTATGTATACTGAAGAGTTAAATGTTCGGCTAATATCCGTATAATATGCAAATATTCTACGCTGGTTAAACAATATATTTGACGTATTTTCGACATCTTATATACGTAAAATATACCGTTTAATAAACGTAGAATATACATACATTATACGGATATTAGCCGGACATTTAGCTTTATAGTATACGTACTAAATACGTCTTACAGGCGTCGATGGCAACGTCATATATACGTATATTATACGTTAGTGTTCTATCTGGGTACGAACGGGTACAAACGATTTCTCGGTGAAACAAATGATATACTCGTCGACACTAACGGGTACAATAGATTGCTCTGTGTCATGAACCCTTTACTCGTTAGTACGAACGGGTTCCAGCGATTGCTTGGTGGTACGAAGGATATACTGGTCCGTACATATGGGTAGAAACGATTACTCGTCGGTACAAACGTTATACCAGCCCGCACAAACGGGTACAAAAGATTAATTGCCGGTACAAACGATATACTTGTTGGTCTTTGAGGATTCGGCTTCGATCTGGCCAGTCAAGGTTATTCGAAAGTCAGCAATGGAAATAAAGGATGTTTTTACGTTTCGGCCCTCTGGTTCGGGTCCTCTTCAGAAATTTTACTTTTCTCGATGTTGTTGATATTTCAAATTTTTGCTGATATTAGGAAGGTTGTTTCGAAGACCATTATTTATGGGTGTAAATAATGTTAGGTGAGAAAATATTCAATCAATAGAGATGTTATCGTTTATCGGCGATTTTTCATGTCTATTGAGCTAGTTTTTAAACTTTGTTTTCCCTTCCAAGATGAGCAAAAACTCGAAATTTACAATTTTTTTCCCTACATGTTGAGTTGTGTGGTCAACGAAGGTTCGAGAGAAACTGCAGTTTCTCAGAACCCTTCGTTCGCAGAAACCTTCGTTGACGGTCGGAATGGTCGGAATAATCCGACCATTATTTTCGTCTTTCATAGGTGCGGGAACTTTTTCGGTGATATACGGCTTGTCAACAAAAAAGTTCCCGCACTTATGAAAGACGAAAATACCCATACCCATTGCTCCCCGGATACTCGCTCGTATCGACACGATGGATATTACGCTTCATGTCGTCATACACATACTTACACTCAATGTTGTATATGAGACTATCCGTATCGGTGTACAAGACTGTTCATTTGCCTTTATACAGAGACATCATGTAATCATAATGAAAGTCATATAATCAGGTTTTTGATATGTCGAGTATGCACATACATTGATTTATTGAATTTCACCTCGAGTTTGCATAATTCGACGGCAATAATGTTTTCTGAAAAAATACTCCGGCTATGAAAATTTGGTTCGGAAATCATTGCCTCTGCACCGTACCTGCCCTCCCGCGGTTTTAAAAGCTTAACGTCTACATAATTGCGTACACTTTCCATAGTTTTCCCAAACAACGCATTATTCATCAATTTATAGAGATTTTTTTCAAATTCATTCTTTGCTTCGGTCCGGAACTGCGTATTGAGCTCGATTTAAATTCGTAGCTAGGCCGATTGGGCGAATTGGAGTATTCTATCATTTTTTATGATTTCGAGACCGTGGCGTACACAATGCTGCAGATTGCTATAATGAATAACATACCGTTCCTTGTTATGCACGGTTGCAAGCAGTTTTTTGTATTGCCCGCCAGGTTGTTTACCATGTGTTAAATAAAGTGGCAAGTCCGTATGTGCATCGTGTAGACATTTCGGGTACTCTAAGTCAACCTCAAGAATGGATCCGGTTGGTGAATCTAGCGCGATCAATAACAAATCGATTGTCGACAAGCCATTGACCTACCGTCAATCACCATAGGTCAATGGTTGACAGATTTCCCATCCATACGAATTATGTACATCGAAATACATCAAGTACGATGAGGACCATGATACATCGAACGATGCCACGTATTTATTATTGGCGCACGCATACCTATTTGAGCACTGACTGAGACCACCGCATGTACCCCGTTTAACAAATAATACCATGTCAATATCAGTTAACAATTCGAAGTTAGCGCATGTATGTGTCAACATTGCATCCCATGTATATCCGGGGAGAGTACAGTAATAAGCGGGGCCTGTAACTCTCGATACAGCTATTTCGAAAGTTCTGAAAAACGCCGGTCAGTAACAAAACATCGGTCTTCAAGTACAAGTCACTAAATTCACCTAACGTTTGCATAGAAAACGGTTCCCATACATTCTCGGCGTGAGTTTATTGATTCTCACTTACAATGTCACCAGTCAAAGTACTGTAAAAGGTGTCTCGTGGCGGTATGTGATAGTTTTCCAGTCTGTTTGAACTATCGATATACTCATTGGGGAAGACACCTTTTCGGGTTAATGGGATGAAATTGTTGGCAGGCATGCCATGAAATTTATACCGTAACATTTTTTATTTGTCCATTGTAAAAAATTCGGCCAGTTTATCCAGACTCGCATTCAGAAGTTTGTATGAATCAATGAAGCGTAATAGAATCTTATGTGACTTGGCTGCCGTTCGAACTATTATTGTGAAAGAAATGTATTCCTCCTTGGTTATGAGCACCACGGTGGTTTACCCTTTCGAATGCTGGGGCCAGTTCCTTGATGATGAACTGTGCACCACAGCCGGACAAATTATGAAAAACTTCGCGTATAAAAAAACCGTTTGTAATTCTAATTGCAAGTAGAGGTCCCCTATGACGTCCGGTCAGATGCCAATGATCACGAACACGTATGACGTCTTCGGCAACTGATTTCTGACATATATGGCACTGAGTAGCGCTTCGAAAGTTTGCCCACTCATCCGGAGTAAGAAGTACCATGAGAACATTATCCCATAAAATATTGTTGATGCACAAAGCTAAATTTTTAAGGTTCTCGACAAAGCATGGGATGCAATCGGCATCGCGACGCAAGTAGTATCCCTATAAGGAATGGTCATACGAAAAATGTACATAGTACGCGGCGTTAAACACTTCGTGCGTTTGCTGTATATTTTTTTCGACAACCTTTGCACTCGAGATTAGCACAAATCACAAATGGAAGTCGCTCTTTTAGTTGAAACTGTTCGAATATTAGCCATTTTTCCGTTTCATCAGGTAATCGAATGGCACAATCGTTTGATTTTTCACAATCCATCTTGTGCGATCCCAATCTAGCCTCCGTGTAAAAGTAGTGTAAACACCTGTAACAAAATGGTGGAACGAATTATATTATCGAAGTACATAATTACTCATAGGTATATTCTTGAGTAGGCTTCTTTTTACTCACCGATCGCAGATGTATTTTTTGCCGGCTGTTTTGCTCAGCTGCGCGCTCACGAGCCGGGCAAATTTTTTTACCCATACAAAGTGTCCCACGCTGTGGTCCGACGAATCCTCCGCGTACAATAAATTGATGTGTTTGGCCAGCTTTTGGTCGCATATTCGAATCGGAATGATGTTTTTCTTTTCCGTTGTAAATACATTATTAGAAACGATGTTTTGCGATTCAAATGTCTTTATTCGATCGAGAGTGATAGGGAAAACAATGCCTCAAAGCTGCTGTACGGTTGACTAGTGTGGATACGAAGTTACTCTGTCCACCTTTTTTCTCGCTAGGTAAAGAGCAGCGACCACTAACCACGCGAAACCTGCGTTATCCCTTGACTTTATATTCACCACCGCTTTCTACAGGATTATTTCCCACGCTAATGTAAATTAACAACCGGCACACATTAGATTGTTTTTGTTGATATTCAAAGTCACATAGGTATGTATACCGGTACGAACAAAGCACCCCTCTCGTCCATTTCGTTGATTTTGACGAGGAAAACCAAACCAGCCATTGTTTGTTGATGTAGGTGGTTTAAGATTGGTAGTGAGGTGCGTCCAGGTTTTCTCGTTGACACGATCCGTAAGCTAGTGTGGGTGGTGCCGTGTGGTTGGTCGATTTGATATATACCGAATTCCTGGTCTGATGTGGTTTTCCAGATGCGGTTTGCACTACATTTCGATTTGGTAATACCCCAACGTTATGGCTCTTTTGGTGAGAGTTTTTACCCTTTGCACATAACAACAAAAACAAATTCGGAGATGAGTTTTGAAATTTGAGATGCGGTTTTTACTCGTAGGGTTGGTGAGAAGACCTCGCAACTTCAGCTCGAAAAATGTTCTGACGATCTAAATAAAACCACGCTCCGGCAGATGCAAAAAAACTAACTCCTCCGAAAAATCCAGCAAGATCAAGCCAATCGTCACGTTTTCTAAAAATCGAGTGTTTAATCAACCAACCACCCCCCCTCCTTCGTCGTTACATAAGCTCTAAACACGTGAAAAACACTCCGGTATGCCACCCTCACTCATCGTCACTCGCCTAACGAACTCTCCCTCCACTGGAAAATCATAGCCCTCTCCACCATGCAGTATCTTCGCACCACAGTATGAATGATAAGCATATTATGAAGACTGCTGACCCCCACTAATGTACCAAAGTACATCCTCTAACACCCACAACAATCCGTCGATGTTGGTACGAGTGGTAGTAGCCGCATGTGCCAACCCGCCGCTCCCCCACCCCGCACATACCGCCTTTAGCCGCTGCTACCCCCACCGCCAATTCCCCAAAACGGGACCCCCCACCGACAATTCCCCATACAGGCCCACCGAGACGGTCTGGCTGGCGAGACATCACATATACACCTCTCCCTGATGACGTCACAGTCGTCTCTCTATCCGCGCTTATACTCGTAACTACTGAGGTAGAACGAAGTTGTGGCGGGTCGGAGCACGTAGAAAGCGTAAGCCCTTGTACGGCTGGAATAACCAATATTCGCACTATCCCTGTGTGTTCAACATTTGAAAAATCCATTTGAAAGTTATTCGTTTGATTTCGTCAGCTATGACAGTCAACACTATATCTAATTCTCTGAAATCTTTCTCCGACAAGTCACATTCAGAACTATACCGTGTTGATGATCTGTTGTACAGGAAATACTCATCCGCGACACTATACATGAAATCCGGCATGCAAAATATTTGAAAATTTATTTGCAGGTTACTAATCAGTTTCCCTCATCGATCAGAGTTAGCGCTGCAAATATTTCTGCAAATTCTTTCAACGACAAGAAATATTTACACCATCACTGTGTTGTACATTTGAAAAAACCCATTCGCAGGTTATCCTCCCCATTTCTTCAGCGATGAGAGCCAACGCTGGATTCAATTTCCTAAATTCCTCCTTCAAAAAGTAACATTGACACCGCTACTATGTTAAGAGCTGTTGTATAGGAAATACTCATACGCGACACTATGCATACAATTTTGGAACAGAAAGAGTAGAGCACACGATCACGAATATAAATGTTATGTATAGAAATTACTACTCCGGCATGCATAACATTTAATAACCCATTCGCAAGTTACTAGTCATTTTTTTCTCATTAATCACAGTGAGCGCTGCAGATACTTCTTCGAATTCTGTCACCGACAAAAAATATTCACACTTTCCACGTGTTGAACATTTAAAAAACCCATTTGCCGGTATTGGTTTGATTTCGTCCGCGATGACAGCTAACACTGGATTTAATTTCCTGAATTTCTTCTCCGACAGGCCATATTCACACGCTACCGTGTTGAATTGTTGCACGGGAAAAAATCATACGTGACACTATGCGTGAATTGTTGGCACGAAAAGAGTCAAGCAGACGATCATGAATCTAAGTTTTTGTATTATTACCACTATAGCAGGCAAAATATTCAAACACTAATTTGCAGGTTACTGATATGTTTCCCTCAGCGATCAGAGTTAACGCTGTAAATACGCCCTTGAATTTTTTCACCGACGGAAATATTCACACTATTACTGTGCTGAACATTTGCGAACCCATTTTCACGTTATTCTTCCCATTTCCTCAGCGATGACAGTCAACGCTGAATTTCATTCCAAGAAGCCCTTTCCCGACCAGAACCATTCACACTGCTACTGTGTAGAGGAACTGTCGTGCAGGAAAGATTCGTACGCGACATTATGTATTAAATCTTGGTACAGAAATAGTAGAGCACTAGATCATGAAACTAAATAACTTATATTATTACGACTTCAGCATATTTTGCATTTGAAAACTTATTTGTATCGTTTGTTCGAGTGGTTTGTTCAGAGGCGAAGTTGAGGACAACCGATTGCCGATCCAATTTTGTGTAAAAAAAGCTCTTGAATTAAACAGTAAAGTTCGTGGATCGTTTGTTTGCAAGGCCAGTTGCGGATTTTTAAAACCTTCAAGACTCGCCATGGAAAACGAGAACTTCAGGTCCAAAGAGAAACGTTATCGGCACACTCAAGGGCTGCTGAGAAGTTTTAACAGACGCTTACTACTATCGTGGAAGAGCAAGGATTTTCTAGGGACGATGTGTACAATGCAGATGAGACCGGGCTAAATTTGAGGTCACTGCCTCGAAAGTCTCTCGCGTCGCAACGTGAAACTGCAGCATCAGGATTCAAAATATCCAAAGAACGAGTAACAGCTACGACAAGTGCTAATACAGCTGGCACTCACAAATTGCCATTATTGCTCATAGGAAAAGCGAAGAAGCCGCACAGCTTAAAAAATGTTACCGGCTTGCCTGTGGCTTAGAAAGCCCAAGAAGAGCTTGCATGGACTCGAGGTTGTTTTCCGATTGGGACACGAATGATTTCATAACGAAAGTGAAAGAATGGCGCAAGGCTCAATGTAAAACTGGCAAAGTGCTGCTACTGTTAGATAACGCGCCTTCCCATCCATGCGCCGAATACACGTGGAGTTGAAGCTACAACCTAACCGTTTATAACTACGCATGCTGCTACTACGCTATCGAGTGCTTGTGGCATCTTAATCGCAGACATGGCATAGCAAACAAAAGCAATTTCGGCTGTATTGCCGAATACCCGTTACTTCCGATTAATGTGAAATTTTGCACAGATTTTCTTTGTGACAATATAATTGACCGCTTAAATGAATTTTCAGTGCATCGCAATAGTTTTTCAAATAGGGAATTGAGAAAATTGCAAAATCAATGCACGCATGTATTTTTATCGATCATGACGTTCTACTGCTATCCCTACTTTTTAACATGACTTTGTGATAGCACTGAACAAACCATATCTATATTGCTAAGCCTTTACCATAGTTAATAATTATTTCGGGAATCATAGATAGTCAAACACGCCACCCGAATCGCATGTTTAGATTTATTTTTCGCTTATAGCATATATAGACATATCAATGAATGATTATTAATAACCCCTGTTTATTATTATTGTATAGAAATAATCAAATTGTCAGGTGAGTTAAAAATTCATTTAAATATCGATTTTTTTCATGAATACTGCTTTCATTACAAATCTTCCCAGCTTGCACAAAAATAGTTTTTATCGAAATATCGAACTTTTAATGGAAAGGGATCCTTTTGTCTTTAATCATCGATTCTCAGCGACAAACGATCGTACAGAGAATGGGAGGGCTGTTTCGGAAACTGGACAAATTTTCCTATAAGATGCTGTTGCGATCTTAAGGATTTTTTTTTATCCTTTCACATGAATAAAAAAAACTGGGAAAAAGGGTAATTTATGTTTTTTTTTAGAAAATTGATTGCTAAATTGGACACATCCATGAAATGATTATGTTAAGTTATGTTAAGCGTGACTTTTAGCGCTCGATATACCCAGAAAACCCCTGTGAACTTTCATCTCGATCTTGCGAAGCGTTTGTTTGTTTTGAACAGTCTAACTTTTGAAAAAAAATAAAGGGTCACGTTTGTTGAGCTTAAACACTTCATAATCATGGTCAAAATGGGAAGAAAAACTTTTTTAAGGTTTTCTCATTGATCGCAAACAACGTTTCGATTGACAAAAAAAAGAAAATAATAATTTAAAAAAAAATTGTTTGGTAAACCTTCCGGTATTGAAGAAAAAAATGTCCAATTGTTTTAAGCATGATTTTGATATTTTAACCGCCGGTAGTGGCGTTACCGGAAGCGTACCACGTGGAGGTTGCACTTATCAAGTTTAATTTTCATTTAATTAAAAGGTGATGAACAGAAGCATAGAACGGCAACGCCGAATCGTGCTGGAAACAATTGGACATTGTTTTCTGCAATGCCGGAAGATTTTTAAAAAAAAATTATGAAAAAATTCTAAATGTTTTCAAAATTATTATTATTTTTTTCGTTAATTCAAACGTTGATTGCGATAAAAATGTGAAAAAACGTCAAAAAAGTTTGTTTGTTTTTTTTAAATTTTGATCGTGATTATGATGGGTTTAAGCTCAAAAACGTGACCCTTTAAGTTTTTTCACAAGTTTGATTGTTGAAACAAAGAAACGGTTGATAAGATCGAGATAAAACTTCACAGAGTTTTCCTGGGTATATCGAGCTCTAAAACTCATGCTTAACATTAATCATTTTATGGATATTTGCAATTTAGCCGTCAATTAACAGTTGGTCGCATAATTCACGAGGAGGACCTGCGACCGTATCCTGTGCAATATGTGCAAGCAGTGCCCCCAGGGGACAATCAAGTTCGTAGAAATTTTTGCCGCTGGACAGGTCGGAAATTGCAAAGAGACCCTCGGTGTCTTGAGCACGTCCTGTTCACTGAAGAACCAAGCTGCTCGAGCACCGGCACTGTGAATAGGCAAAATATTCGCATCTGGGCTGACAGGAACCCTCATGCGATGATGCGACGAGTCCACCAGGGTCGATTCAGTGTAAATGTTTTGGCAGATATCGTTGTTGACAACGTCATTGGTCCGGTCTACCTTTCGTCGCAGTTGAATAGTCGAAATTATATGGTTTTTCTGCAGCGCGAATTAATCCATCGCTTACGAGAAATTGTTCCGCGGCAGAATCGGGAAGGCCTTTTCTTTATGCACGATGGCGCCTCGCCACATTTCGATCGGCAAGTTCGTGCTTTTCTTCACGAAGCCTGTGGAACACGATGGATAGGCCGTCGGCCTGCGCCCCATTTATGGCCACCACGTTCTCCAGACCTTACTCCTTTGGATTTTTTCTTGTGAGGTGCGCTAAAAGCCCTCGTTTATAGATCTGGCAGAGCAATCAGAATGCCAATGGATCTGAAACGCCGGATAGATGATGAAATGGCCCAGTTGGGACGAAACCGACAATTCTTGGCCAGAGTTCGGACAAATTTAGAGGAAAGGCTGCGAGCATGTCTGCGTAATGGAGGTCGGCATGTGGAAGCGAGAACAAGCCTGTATGCCACGAACCATCGGTATAAACGGATCTGTTCTTTACCATCGACGCCACCGCCAACGTCGTGGCCCGCAATAAAATCGACCAGTCGATAATTAAAAAGATGGCAGCGAGGTTCTGGAGTTGGTAAATACCCTGGGAGTGAAGAATCACGGAGACCTGATCGCTACCTGATCTCGCATGCGCACATGCACGCACGTAGGCACACGACTCTTGAAGGTGTGATAACAGTTGCCTCAAAAGTTGTCATTCGCCATGTGCCTATCCGTCCACCTCCTCGTGGTGAGAGTCGGACAACGGTGAAGTTATTTTTTTTTCAAATAATAGAATTGACTGGCTAAATGATGGAGGGCTTTATTTTGGTGCTTAACTCGCTATTGTTGTGTTTCTCCTATTCACGATCCGGGAAACTCATATTTCCGAATTTTTAATATTTAATTTTTATTTTCTTGGTGACGGGTTCATTTGCGACCTATGGTTTCTTTCTGACTTTCGTTCCTCTCATTTGGTAGAATTTTTCAAGCCAATACAAAAATTTAACCTTGAGTTTTGGGGTCAAGGTCAATTTTGCGGGTCCATATTGAAGAGTGATCTTCGCCGAACGTGACTCGGAGAATCACGTGGCAAAGTGTTGACACATAATTTGTATACACCCTGTACGATCATTTGTCGCTCAGATATCGATCATTGAACGTAAAAGAATACCTTTCCATCAAAAGTCCGATATTTCGATAAAAAATGGGCGTATCGAGATTTAAAAAAAAAAGGAAATTAAATCTGAATGAACAAGCTATCCGGCATATGCAATAGCTTAGCTGACAAAAAATCTAAGTACGTGGACTCGGAAGAAAATGGCACAATTTTTTTAGCGGTATGTCTTAGGATTGTATAATAACTATAGCTCCTAGAAAATGTTGACTAAAAGATCTAAAAACTAGAATCTTAGACCTTCAAAATGCTTTTTTTTAATTCCCGATACGACCATTTTTCAACTAAATACAGTCTGTCAAAAATCACGGAAAAATTTCGGAAATTTGTTTGACTCTTTAATTTTTTCCATTGGTGTCGTAGGACTTCTAGCATTAAGTAGCTTTAAATGAGGCATAAATCGAGTTAAACGCCTTCGAAGTAGGCTGAAATAGAGTGAAAGGCCTTTAATAAAGGCTGAAAAGTACGACTGCGACTTCGATCAAAACAAGTCATTCGAACAAATATTTAAAGGTATTTTACGATAGAATAGTTATTTATAATGATCGAAAGTAGGTAAAAATTATAATTCCGACGGAATCGCGATGATTAGTTTTGTTTTTCAAATTAATAAAGTCGTAGGAGAAGTTTATGGCTTGAGCTGTTTGCCAAATGTTTTAATAAAAATCAAAACGTGTATGATTGAGGGATACAATTATTCTGCAGTCCTATATGCAGATACAATCGAGTCGACCAAGACCTACGGACCTTTTCATTATTAGTTACAGCAGTTTGAACACATATGGAGATCAGTGGGACGTTCACATAGTGAATACTAGACCAATTATCATGGTGGCATGACGATGACCCGTACAATTGCGTCTTATAACCTTTACCAAATATTTTCTCAAAAACTGTACCAGGCACGAGAACTGCACAATGACGTTCTCCTGCGCAATAAAGACTGCTTAAGAATGACTTCAAATAATCTCCAATTACTTTTTAAGTTGAGTTATATGAATTTGCAAAGTCGAGCGATCCGCTTACGGTGACCATTACTGGGCCATCTACCTTATAAGATTTCCAAACAAAAAGAAACTGTGGTATGCTGCTAAAACAGTAACAGACATTGCTGTTCAAAGTTGAAACCGGACAGGTCGACAACGAAATTCAGTGTTTGCCTTTCATTAGTAGCGAACTCCATGAGCTTATGGAAATCCAAGATGATAATGCTATTAAAGAGGCTGATGAATATAAACCGGCGGTACTAAAACTAATAAAGAATGTCACGGACTAATTGAGAAAAGTCTTCGGCTTCTATGAGCGATAAACTGGGACGAAAAGTGTGTGACAGCCATGCTATAAGGTGCAGGAAAGCCCATTTTATGCCATCAAGAGTTCTTGTGCAATAAAAAAATATGTGTCACATCGAACCATTGTGCTGCAGTTCATGAAGCCATTCCCGGTTACACTAGTAATTACATGAATACTTGAATTGTTTTTACGTGAAAAAATCCTGTTATAACTGTCGAAATATTAGTGTTTTATTGCTAAGTGTGACTGTCGAATAACCATTGGCATGCATCATTTCGATTGATAGAATCTCCTATTTTAAAAGGAATGGTAGAATATCTGTGGAGCTATATTCATGATTGAGCATTTTTATAAAATAAAGTCGCTTTTTTCGCAGGGGAATACCACGGTCATATTATAAACTTTTTTGTTTGGTAGGCAAGGCGGATGAGGAAGAGATTGTAAGTAAATTAGAGACTAATGAAGCTACGATACTTCAAGGTGGCATACCGACGCGATCCACTCATCGCATCTAATCATCATTCCTCAACCCGTACCATGAGGAGATTGCAGTGTCAAGGTCGTCGCTCACTTATCAACCCGACACCCGATCAGCACCGCCTCGCCTCGAGCGGTTGTCATTTCTTAGATGGGCTTTCCATACATATGCGCTCACTTGTCAACTCTTGTGAGCGAGCCGATCCGGTGATGCTACGGAGTTGACAAGTGAGGGCATATGTATGGAAAGCGCATCTAAGAAATGACAACCGCTCGAGGCGAGGCGGTGCTGATCGGGTGCCGTGTTGATAAGTGAGCGACGACCTTCAGATCGAGAAGAGCCCACCCTAACTACATATTTTACTGTACTATTTACTGCCATATATTATAGCGCCCGTATGAACAACTACTTGGAAAGGTAAAAGATCATTTGAATCAGTCGATTATCGAATAATGCGTGCGCTTAAATGTTTCATAAAAAAGTGGACGACTTTTTGTTATTGGAAATACTTAATTTGAAATCTGAGACGAGTGGGGGCGAGTAAAGTGAGCACGCTGCATATCCCATGACCTGCATCTTATAAGTCATCGTAGCGTAGACTGGTAAATCAACAAGGAACATTTACAAATAAATAACAATGCCCAAACGCTCCGCAGCGAGAGTTCCCCTCTTTCAATTGGTCCTAATAGTAAATGAATTCATCCGTCTCTTTCAATGAAAGATTTATGTAGCTTGAGCGGTAACGAATGTGAACACTGCTTAAGTATCGCCCTAATTTATGCAGATTGCAATTGAAGAATACCGGAAGCTTATTTTCAATACATCCAATAGGGTTACTGGGATTTTTATGAGATTAATCGAATAATTGCTCGAATGCTCGATACATTTCATAGAAGATTTTTTTATTATAATCGACTATCAATTAGCGATCAAAGTAATGATTAGAAACCACTTTGAATCACTACAGGTTAAAGGCGCTTCTTCATACGAGGATTGCAATGAAATGAACTTGATCGATACCGGGTAAATGATTAAATGTAGTTATCTTTTAAAATGTTGTGAGTAGTTCAATTAATAATAATGACCCGAATTGGGGTTGATGAATACCGGAAAATAAAAAAAAAACTTAAAGTAATTCACTCCATAAACCAATCTCGATTCAGCGTCGCTGACGTGCGCTTGATCCGCTACGAAGCCCTACAAGAGTGCAGGGTGTCACATTATCTAAAGGTTTTGGTAAACTGATATGAGAAAAGATGTTGGTCCGTTATGAATAATGAAATGATTATCGAAGATTATTCATAAATAATCGACAGATCACCCAATATCAAGTAAATACTTAAAGCAAGCGTTATTGTTGAATTACCAAATTCATCAAGATGCTTTGTCGCATGACTCGAATGCAATAAATAAAATTGACAATATTTTTTTCTTAATTTGCACGGTATTGCATCCAAGAAATCGATTTTTTGGTGCATCCGCGAAGTTCATGAATTATGACAGAAATAATAATTTTTTTCTTGATCCCTTGAAGTCCAAGATGATGAGTGTGATATGTCGTAACGTTGAATTCTAGCGTTTTGCACTTGTAATATAATTTTTATTGCATACATTAGACACAGATAAGTGATTATAAATACCTATTTCGAGTAAAATATTTTGCAAACATAGGCAGTTCGCAACGACGAGTAAGAAATCGCACAGGGTAGATAAATATATTATTTTTCTCATGACCGCTACATCTCGCTAAATGAAGCAGGTCTTAGATTTATAGTTTGCTATTTTAAATTATTATTTTCTCATTTGGTAATGGTAATCGAATTTTTTGAATTTGTATTTACTTAAAAACAGTTCATAACTCCACATGAATTATGAACCTCGCTTGCAAATAAATGTAAAAACTCCATACACGAAACACAGATGAACAGTGAATAGAAAGCACGACGGTATATGGTACGAAAGTAAATTGAGCTTTAATTTACTTTTTAAAACAGAAAACATTGCGTTTGATTAAATATTTTTACTCTTATTAATAAGCAGTTTTCAATTATTTAAAAAATAGCTTACCAAATCTTCTGCACGAGCAGTAAGCCTTAAGGTATGAATATTAAGGCTTATGCACCACGGTGAGCTTTGAATGGAGTTCAAATCGAAGCATTATTGGGATACATATATTACAAACGATTGGAAACGGTATTTTTCATGCACTGCGTACAGCAAAGTTTCAATCGACTAGAAAAATGAAATTCGATTGGATCCACCGTCTCGATGCACGAATATTATATCTCCCAAATTACAGTATAGATAGAATATTCGGTACAGAAGGAATAAAAGAAACCTCCGGTGCAAAGACGTTAGCATCTTTACGGAAAATACAAAAACGATCTAATGTAGAATATGAATATCGAATAAAAACGATGTATTATAAATCATCGTTTATACTACCAATAACCACGATTCACTCTTTTCGGATATAATATTTTTCCCAAAAATGAAATGTGCTGATAAGTAGCGCTAATTGTTTAGAGACGAACAGGTTTGTAAATATTGCGGGATAACACTATACATTTCAAGCCGATCTTTTTGTACGTAATATATTAAGCAATGGTGAGGTACTTTAAATATCAGATTCAAGTTGCGCCATTAAAATTAATTCAGCTGCAATTTTCATCGACATTTATACGTACGGATCTAATCAAGCAAATAGACTGTTTATTTGACTGCATAATCACAATGAAATAAAAACGACTGAACCAAAAATACTTGCCTACAACAGACAAGTCATTTTTTAACTACATTTCCTCTTTTTAATGTAGTAAGAAATCGTTAACTTCAAGTTACCTACATTAGAGAGAGGACATCTTTGGCTTCATGTTTGAAATACGATAACAACAAAAGCTCGCTCAAGTCTTAGCCAATATTATCTATTTAAAGAAAAAAAAACTTTTAGATCAACCGGGTGGCCAAAATCAAGTATACCGTTGAGCTCCTCATGTTCAAAGTTCCTTCACAGAATTATTTATAACTTCTTGAATTATTAATGTTTTTTTAGGAAATTTGCTACACAACGTTGTGAATGTACGTACCAATAAATGCATAAATGATTTTACAATCATCTTACTGATTCGTTCAATTTTTTTATTTTTAAAGAACTCTGTTTTTAGGGTCGTCATAGTAGCCTAACTCCTTAAGCCTGTTCCGACCGAGCCTGGTTCGTTAAATTTACATGACGAATAGCTTTGGAAGAGATTATTCTGAAAATTGATTTTGTTACGACCGTTGTACTTTCACAATTCTATTACAACGATGATTTAAAATCATTCCGACCAAATGATTGCATCTAGTAAAACGAAAGATGAGCCCAGACAGTATAAAGAAGTCAGCAACTCACGCATCAGTAATTTGTCATTATTCGGAGCTACTTTCAATCATGTGCCTGAAAAAAGTAGGATTTTAGTGAATTAAGCGACCACAAATACTCGAAAGGCTTACGCCATACCTAGTGGCCTAGTCAGGTAGTTGCAGCAAAGGAGGTCTAGGGCTAGTAATGAGAGCGACAAATTGGCGCAAACTATGTGCAGAGTTAAGTGAATTAATCGATTCAGTTAATATGAACTTTATTAACGGCCTTTTTATACTTGGAAAATGATTTTATATTGTTTTTTCGTCAAATAAACGCATGCATATATGCCCATATCTAGATCAGAAAGGAAATATTGGACGTCAGTTTTTATAGATGCAATATTTTTGCTGTAATTTTGGTAAATTTACAACGAAAGTCGATAAGGGACAGCAGTCGACAGAGTGAAAATAAAGACAAAAAGACCAAAACTGCGCTGTAAAGCGGCGCGTGAGCCTGGGTTTTCTGGCGCGTGATGCCCGTGTAAATGTGGTTGCCGAAATTCACATGGGCATCACTCCAACCGCAGATACACGTCACTTCGCACATGGCGGTTCCTACAATGATTAAAGAGTTGAACCTACTAGACGTACTTAATTGCGCCGTCAAAGTTGATCCGTTGTTGTGGCACAATGGCGGGTGCAAAGCTAGGTTTTTCACTTTTTTCAACATAAGTTAATTTAGATTTTCTTTAACTCGGTACTTCTGGTAGTTCTGCAATTCCCCGTTAAAAATAGTTTTCCAGTAACTGTAAATCATTTTTTTTTTGCAGAACAGGCATCGTATTCGTTTCTCGTATGTCACAAACATTGTTTTTACTATCAACCAACATCTGTTTCTCATTCATTGGTTTACTGAATGTATTGTAATTTCAATCGCGATGCTTTCGCAAGTTTGCCTAGTGTTATCCGCATTACACCTATAGCATCCAATAATATGAATAGATATTTTTAAGTAAACATTTGAAAAGCAGCTATTTTAATATATTGTGGAGTTTTGGAAACAATGGGTAGAGAGATTTAATCTGTAATGTCGAAGCTATCTGATACGTTATTCTGATGCTAGCGTTCGGCAATCTTAAAACACTTTAATGTACGAGTCGAACAAAATTGGACAGGTCATGATGTATCGATCCTTTTATAGCCATCCTATCTGATTTACGATTGGGAAGGTTCAAATTTTGATCTTCCCCAGTATAAGTAATGACGGGCTGTATGTAATGCGGAGGCCTTATTTACGGTGTACCTTAATTTGCCTGATCCGGCTTGTTTCAGGAGATAGTCAGGCAACTGTATGTACGGTTACCTCTAGTCGCCTGGTCCGGCCAGTTTCAGGCGATAGCCAGGCAAACGGATTCACGGCTTAAAGTCAGGGATGGCGTTTCAAAAATGATCAGGGCTTGATAAAAAAATTCTGATCAAGGCCGGAAAAAGAAATCAGGAAGCCTGATCAAGTCTTTCTTGTAGCCGGAGCAAGAGCTCTACTCGGGTTATATTAGTACTTAAACATTCAAAAACACTGGTTAGTTATGTATTAATCATTGCGCAATAGCTGATAATCATTGACAAGAAATAAGATGCGAATTAAGTTATATACTTTATAGTGGTAGCATAGACCTAGTACACATTTAAAAAAGTTTCTCTACACAAAGCAAACGGAATGTCCATTATCCCTTCTTCGTCGCCATGACGTTGAAAGTGTTGAAAATTGTGAGCCAATGCTACGCAAGAATTGGCTTAAATGCAATCACTCCTGAAAGGACATTTTTCAATCTGATAGTTATGAGGTCGATTCAAAAAATTGTGTTCTTTTTATACCATTTTTTTGCGTATTTTCGCGGTTAATAGTTATCTTATTCCCTTGCGGACTTTCACGTCCACATACCTTTTACCCCACACACCTTATTCCACTATTTCCAGTTTTTTATAGGCCCTATACTATTTCTATGGTATATATTATTATAGCTATCCGAAAACATTTAAAAAAACAGAACACAATTTAAGTCAACGCTCACGTGACATTGCTGCCAGTAATTTGTATATTCTCGCATTTTTTGTGGAGCAAATCATTATCTGTTAACGAGCAATTCTACATATTATATTAAAAGACGGAAATATCGAACGTCGGTAATTCTGAAAAATAAAATACAGCTGCCGGGTGCGAGCATGTGGTCCGTATTTTTTCTATATGACCTTGTTGTTTATTTGAGGTCATGTGGATAGTATGACATCGTAGAAAGCCAATAAGAGTCTACTCGAACGTGTAAATGTGATGGTTTAAATAAATGCGGACTGGTGCGTTCGGGTTTTTTAAACGTTACATTTGTTTATTTGACGTCCAAAAACGAGTGCACCCGTATATATACATATCGTGTTGGTATAATGCAGCATCGGAAGTATGACGATCGAGCACTAAAAAATACTGTAATATCACGAGCAATTACTGCGACTAGCTGAAATTCGAATATTCGCTCACGGAACTCATAAAGGACAAAATCCAATGGAATGCAAAAAAAAAAGAACATTATCTCACAGCTTTCTGAACTGAAGGAATGCTTCGGTTCCATCATCAATTAAATTTAAAGCAAAGAGACTGCCATCGCGAGGACCACAAAAAAATAATTTTAATTGTCTCATCAAAATAAAATTATGATTTTTCTATATAAAATTCATTTTCATATGGAATACAATTTTTCCATATAAAAAGTATTGCAAGCCTCTAAAGGGTTATTAGGAATAATTCAATCGCCGAGTGTGCTTTCATTTTATGTGGAATCTTTTGAAAAAGTACATATCCAACACACTTTCAAGTGACAATTAAAATGTGTTTCTAAATTGAGCTCAGCACGTACTAATAAACCAAAACTTCCAATCGGTTAACAGAAAAAAAATCACAGCCGTTAACTTCTCAAGTGAATAAACGTTGGAAAAAAACATACTTGTGCCTGAAGACGTTCATGATTACTCGTTCGTGTTCTCCGCGGATTAAGTTTTCCAAATATATTCACGCACTTATATCTTGTACTGGCGGAAACAAAATAGAACGACGCAGATCAAATCATTAAATCCTCGATGCACTCGTACATTTCACAATAGACTGCTAGGTCAAGTATATGACTAATGACTTTCGATACTAAATGTGTGATTGATAAAACTGGACCCGATAACACTGAAGCAAGATTTTTTCAACAGTGTGTAATATGAGTGCGCTAAAATAATTATTGTCAATAATAGAAAAAAAAATTCTTGTTTCCAATTACAATATATTTATAACTATACGATGGTCCGTGTGAAGGTAACGAAAACTCCTAGAACGCGTGCGATGAGCGTACGTACTGACAGCTTCGCGTAAAGTAAAGCACTATTAGCCAAGCCACATTGACTGACTTTCACTCACACCGCAAGCCAGACGTACCGGGGGTGCACACACGTAAGAGAGTATCTAATCGCTGAAAGCGATAGATGGAGAGTGGGAGGGGGGAGAAAACGACGGAGACAGCGAGAGTGCGGATGAGCACAATGGTGATAAAGTCGTAATTGTGTATGCACGGTTGTGGAATATGTGTAGAGAAAAAAACAAAACCTTCGCGGATGTTCGAGCGTTTTATCGAGGACTGTTCAAACATATCGACTTTTTTACACATAGAAATGCCCAATCGAAATGCAGCTTCGAAGTGTTCATAGATTTGAGTACATCGTTTCTGAAACAAAAACGTTATAGTCCAGTAACTCATCGTAGCTTGTGATGCAAAATTGTGAATTAATAACCCTTAAAAAAGCAAAATGCGGGTTCCGAATTTCAAAATTTTTAATTAGAGGTGTTGATTTTTTTTATTCGGTGAATTAATATGATGTTGAAGTTTGCATCGTTGAAATCCAACCAAGAATAATCATTTTTGATCGTTAAATTCTTCTTTGCCCGCGAAAATCAATAAAACTCATTTAGTTAAAGTAATTTTAAAGGATTCCAAATTCCAAATTCAAAATGTTTAGCCATTGACAAAGAATATTGTTTTCATAATCAACGTGCATAGTGGTATTACTATTAAACAAGTTCTTTTTTTATAAATGAAATTAAAACATTTAAAGACATAAACTCGTCTTGCACACAACTTTATTAATTTTAATGATAAAGCTAATTATCGCCATTGGCCCAGAATTATAATTTTTATTCATTTTCAATAATTATAAAAAACTTTCATTGTAAAATCATTTTCAATATTTTTTCGATAAAGTGGCGTTCACCTATGTAATCGTCATATTTGAAAACTCGGTTAAATTAGCATAAAATTATAATTTTCTATGCTGAAAGCAAAACTAAGATTCTTATTTATAACTTGCAGACAAACTTACCTCACGCAAGTCCCCAGACATTCTCACATCTCGGGAGATGTGAAATCGTTTACGTTAATCTCATAATGAAAGTTTCGGCCGAAATCGTAGATAGACGCCGTAGCTGAGTACAGTAGAGCGTAAATAATCCGAACGTCAAAAATCCAGACCGTCAATAATTCCGATTCGATTTTGGTGAAAATTTGCATGAAGTCGATATTTGTTTAAGGGGCCAGTCCACTTTGAAAATTAAAAAAAATCGAAAGCAAGCAAGACTTGAGGAAACCGACAATGATGAGCAATCAGAAGGGATTTTGTATGGTGCAGGAATTGCCGATTGAGTTTAGGTAAGAGTTTTTCATAGTATAAACTTCAAACAGGTTTTTCTCGAAACAAGGTTTTCAAAATCTAGCTCCATCGTATCTCTAAAACTAATAAGCCGATTCTCTTGAAATTTGATTCACATATTGTAAACATGATTCGCAACAAGATGACCTTCGATGGTTTTAAAATTTTAATTTTTACCCTTTTTTTGCGAAAACTGCGAAAAAAAACGCGTTTTAAAAATACTTTTATCGTTTTTTATCTGCCATTTTTTTATTTTTTGATAAAACTTTATATCCGAAGGTCATTGTGTAGCTGGTGTCATACTGAATCTAATGGACTTTGATTTTTTTTTGTTTCAGACAAGCCGTTGCCGAGTTGTGATGGAGCTACCTAACCCACCTATTTTTAAGGCGTTACGTTAAACTATAGTTTTAGTACTTAAAAATGAATAAAAATGAGTTAACATTTTTTTTAATGTATTTCAAGACTTTATTTATCCAGCCCAATAATTTTATATTCATATATTTTATAAAATCCTAAAAAAAAATCGCGTGGCTCCAAAATGGACTGGCCCCTTAAAGCGTCGATACGACAGTACAACTCGGCTAGGATACAGAAAAGCGTGCGAATGGCGTGTTGTGTGGTGAAAGGAGTGGTAGTTAAGGCGGAAGCGTCAAGGTCTCTTTTATGGGTTTCTTTCGAAAATGTGGACAATTTGATAATCTCGGAGGGGTCCGGTTATGGGCGTACCCAGGATCTAAGCTGGGGGATGACAGCTCATATTAGTTTCGCGGAAGAGGCGGGGGGGGGGGGGACAGATAATACGGATAATTTTTTCCAGGATGGCAGCTGTCCCCTGCCCCCTGGAGTACGCCGATGGATCCGGTCACAATTAATCCGGATTATCGACGTTCTCCTGTATACTCGAACCTCTTTAATCGGCACAGCGGCAGGATCGGCTCCGCTTCGCACTTGCAAAAATAGAGGTTGCGCACCATCCACTCAAGTGGAGTCTGCGAAGCTGGGGAAGCTGATGGCAGTACCCCTCAAAGCCCTCTCTTATTGTCGAGCATGCTTCGACCCTCATGGTAGGGCCGGGCGCTTCTCCCACCATGCGCTACACCGATCGATATTCGGTACATAGGGGGCGATTGCATCTGCGGAGGTTCCGTTTACGGAATTTTCAGTGTATATTTCATTTTATTATTCTCGAATACGTATACTTACGAGTGTGACAATGACATATCTGCACAAACGACTGATTCTTATCTTAAAATACTTATTGAATGTGTGAGGATTAAGAGGACCCCAGCGACCACTGGATCGACCACCTTAATGGTGAATTATGGCTTTGAGTTTAGAAGTGGTATTGCTCCTCGAGATGATCGCGCTGTTGTTTATCAAGGACGCTGCAGAAGTGGCAGCAAACTGGAAATGGTGGACGATTCATATTGTGAACGTATATAATGTTAATAAGCCAGGAAATTTTACTTTGATATATATTGAATTCTCAATACGTATACCATTGGTTAAAATCATGGTACAATTCGTGTTAATAAATAATTACATGGTGATTATCGGTGACGTCGTCAAGTTCGCATATATCCTTCATTAGGAGCCTAAAGTTGAAACAGTCGCTTGTTTTGTATGTCGATCTTTATGAGCGGGATTTATTGAGACGAAAATACTGTACAAATTACTATTGTGCATGTTTTTTTTTTAATTCCGTAACTCATTAACATGTTCGGTAATTCATGTTTTATAGTATTTCATGTGGAGGGTGAGGAAAACATTGAATCACGTAGCGCATGAACGTGAAGTCAGCCTAAAATACGCCGAATTGGAAATATTATTGGGAGTACAAATAAGTCTCCGCCGTTTGACAAAAGATGGCCCCACCAGGAGGTTATGGTTGAAACCGTCATATCGCAAGGTTAGACATTTAGCAAGACCATAACCTTGAAATATTAGCGATTTTGTATCAGCATCACATAATTTTTTCGTGTGAAAATGTCGACTTTTGAGCCGAATAATCCGGTAAATTCTTTCTCTTCGACCTCAAATTCACCGTTCTTAAACTTTTGAAACCACTCACGACACTTTCTCTCACTTAAAGCAGCCTCACCATATGCTTCTACAAGCAACCGATGCGAGTCAGCTGCAGATTCATTCAAATTAAAGAAGTAAATCAAAAGTTCCTGCAAATGACGCTTATTCGGCTCAAAACGCGACATTTTCGCACGAAAAAATTATGTGATGCTGATGCAAAATCGCTAATGTTTCAAGGTTATGGTCTTGCCAGATGTGCAACCTTACGATATGACGATTTCCATCTGACGATTTCAACCATAACCTCCTGGTGGGGCCATCTCTTGTCAAACGGCGAAGACTTATTTGTACTACCAATACGAGAATGATACCGCACGTGCCGCATAGGGGAAGTAGGAAAAAGATGAGAACGCTAGGGCTATGTTCAAATAAAACAATACTTTTGAATCAGTCAACTTTAGTTATCCTTTTAAAGTAATCAACATTAATTAATCTATTAATTTTCAATAAAAATTAGTCTTTCTAATACTTGACAAGAAATATATATTTTAAATTCAACCTTTACTTTTCCTATCTTACCCCATATACGGAGCAAGATCGAACAGCGTTGGGGGTGTGATGGGACACCATTATTGCCATCTTACAAAGCTCAAAAAAATACGCAAGTGGCTTGCCAAGGTTACAAATATTTTTAAAAGCAAGATCAAGATGCTCAATCAGTTGCTGAAGAAGCATTTTATCAGCCAGGAATCGCTAATTTACGGTAAGCGAAACAAAACAGGCCCGACACCTCAATAACCACACTTTCACTTCCTTTATTTCAAGACTATATTTTTCAACCTGGTCGTATATTAATTCTGGAAAGGGCCGGTCCGAAAGACTTGCAGTTTGGACACAATACTCTTACAAGGAACATCCCTCAGGTGTCTGCTTCCAATTTTGTTAAAACTCATATATGTGATAGAGCATCGAAAACTTTGAGAAACGAATTTGTTTGTTATCGGTGGAAAAACGGATTTAAGGGGGAAACCTCCCCCCCCTCAAAGAAAGGCGTGTCGAGGAGTGATTTTTCAGTTTCATCCAGAAGCAATCCACCGATGTGAATGAAACAAAAACGAAAATTCTTCTAATGAAAAGCGAAAAACATCCACTATGAAAATGTTAAGAAAAAATTTAATTAGGTGGTAAACCACCCAATTTGCCTTTGTTACCCCTTAAGACGAATGTAATAATTTTGAAAGATGATAAAACATTAAATTGTAGCTTATAGAAATATTTTAAATCAGCGGATACAGTTTAAACAAAAAAAACGACCATGATAAATAAATTTATGTTAGGGGTAGTTTACCCCCTTAAATTTGCTATGCCGCCAAAACGCAAAAACCCGCCAACTTAAATTTTAATTTCTGTTTTATTAATTTGCATATAACCCTCTTAAGTGTGGGGTGAAAAAAGGCAAATTGAGGGGTGGTTCACCCCCTAATTTAATTTTTTCTTAACATTTTCATAGTGCATTTTTTATCGTTTTTCATTAGAAGAATTTTCGTTTTTGTTTCATTCAGATCGGTGGATTGCTTCTGGGTGAAACTGCAAAATCACCCCTTGACACGCCTTTCTTTGAGGGGCGGTTGCCCCCCTTAAATCCGTTTTTCCGCCGATAAATAAAATACGTGTCTCAAAGTTTTCGATGCTCTATCACATATATGAGTTTCAACAAAATCGGAGGCGGACACCAGAGCGAAGTTCCTTGTTAGATACATTATCGCAAATCTAGCAGATAATATATCGTAGATTCCATTGTACGGGGGCGTATTATATTATTACATTCCACTATATTCCATTTCCCATCTCCATCTTGCGGCCGCAGTCGACTCCCTCGATATCGCGTTGACCATGACATTTCTGCCATGGGTACCGGAAAATCTATGCTAATACAGCCGGTCCCAGGTTCGCTTCCCTAGCATACCATTTTCGCATTAAATTGAATCAGTATCTTTTCATACATTTTTTTCCTTGTAAAATTTGTGTGATTTTTTTTTTCATTTGTACTTCAATGATGTTTCCCTTTTAACCTTTATAGTTCCATCGTACGCGGCTCTTCCCCCTTTACGTGCCCGCCTCATTCCATTTAAATTTTCCCAGGCCGCGGCGGCTTTCCCCTCTGTACCGCATTCACCATAGCATACGTGTCATATGCGTAGGGAAACTGCGGAAAACCTATTCCGAATACAGCCGGTCCCAAGTTCGCTTTTCAGTTTCGGAGCTAGTCGCTTTCCGTCGAGAATGAAACCGTGGCCTACATGTTCATACACACACACACACACACACACACACACACACACACACACACACACACACACACACACATCCCTACACCACCAGAGGAGGTCACCGTCAGGACTTCAAGATGAGCACAGAGCTGAAATTGGCAAACGCAGCTTACAACGCTGGCAGCAGAAACAGGATACATCCGTGAAAGGGAGATGAACGTACCGCCTAATTCCCTAGATAGATGGTTGGCTGAACCGCAAACACGGGGAGGTCAACTACTACCTCACGCAGATGCCAACAGGCCACGGCTGCATCAGAGCATACCTGCATAGGTTTAGTCACGATGAGTCTGCGGACTGTCGGAGTGGATGTGGAGCACCAGAGGATGCTGAACACGCATTCTTCCCGTGCCCACGATACCAACAAGAAAGAGAGGAACTGGAGGAGGTACTAGTGGACGCACGGCCTCCAGAGACCTTGGTGGGACTCACGATGAAAACAGAAGAGAACTGGGCAGCGATTAGTAGTTTCGCTACGGCGGTGCTGAAGAAACTGCGCCAAGAAGAAAAGAAGTGCGATAGCGACGATAGCCGCTGATGCTTGAAAAAAGAGGAAGAAAGTCATTCGGCACCATCGGAGGAAGAGCTACGGCTGTGATCACTCTCGCGAAGCTTGGCGGCGGTCCCGCGGGAGTAGAATAGGTCAGTGAGAAAGAGGTTCAGCGGGTTTTAGCTGGTACATCAAGTGCGCGACTCCAACACACGGGTTGCACTACGGTGCAAAAAGCATTTCCCCCCGCTTAAAAAAACGCACACACATACACACCGGTGCTTGGCATGATGTCCGTGTACAACGGAAGCTACGTCAGGCCTGGATTTATTTTTCTCCCAGACTACGAGGGTGGGACTCAAACCCGCGACCTCCCTATGTCCTGGTTCAGAGGCAAGCACACTAATCACTATATCAGCATACGGTTTTAACAATATTTCCCTACAAGCAGAAAAAAATCAGTACCCTACATTGTCATCACGGTCCTTGAGAATAAGATATACGGCAGATCAGCCTTTCCTGACGTCCATCTGCAGCCACTTACGCGCTTATCGACGGAGCCGGTGGCTGCAACACTGCTGTTTTTCTTTACATTTTAATTAAAATACCACTTTTTTAATGAAACCATGAACCACTATTTCTCTGAAAATTAATTCATTCCGATTTATACTGTCGGGTTTACAGATTTTTTTAGAATATGCATATTTGTCGAGCACTCTGGTTAGTCAGATACAATGGGACTTTGTTCCCATTGTTTGCGAATTTATACATTCGCAATAAGATGAACTCGTTTTTTTAGAAAAGAAAATGTTTTCGACCATGTGTACATCCGTGCGCACATGGCGTTTTTTTGTCTTTACAGGTTCTCCAACAGTATTTTCCATCAAGTTTCCAACACAAGACAACGTCATCATGCGGGTTGCTCAAAAGTAAATACAGTGATACTGAATAGTCTTCGTAAGTTTATCTTTCAACCCTGATGTGTATAATCGAATTATATGGGATTTATTCCGTCGATTTATATCGGATGGAAAATAATAAATGCTTTAGAAAATCACTTTCTAAACCAGGCGAACGAATCGAGATGGAAACATGAAGAATGTACGACTATCGACACGAATAGTCATGTATGAATAACGCATGCTTGAAGAGCGTTAGTATAAACCGAGGAAGAGATGTGGAAAAATTACTGGCCGTTGTACTCAGTATCATACATATTAGCACCAAATGCAAGCAGAAAAAAACGTGTATCGGCAGGGATCGTCATTTGTACTTTTATGCCGGTTTTCGCTTTGTATTTTACTTATACGTTAAGAAAATCATTACATTATAGTGTATTGCTATTTCAATAGCAATAGTGTAAGACAATCATTAAATTATAATGTATTGCTGTTTCATTGACGCTTTGAGTTAGATGGTTTTTATTTGAGTTCATCAATCGCTTATTTTTCATACAGTTCGAATTCTATAACTTCCATCGTTGTGTGCCGCATACTGATAATCAAGCAATAAATGTATTCAATAGTTACGGATGATGATAGTATTTTCCTCATTTCTCGCTTCTTATAATGAAACTCTGGTGCGTAAGGTAGTCGACCCTAGTCGGTAGGTAATGGTCACCTTAAGCAGATCGCTTGACTTTGCAAATGTATGAAGGTCAACTTGGAAAGTTAGAAGAAGTTATTTAAAGTAATTGTTAATCAGTTTATTACGAAGAAGAACGTGTTCATGAAATTCCTAAGCCTAGTACAGTTTTCGAGAAAATATTTCGTAAAGGTTATAAGACGTTATCGTACGGGTCGTCGTCATGCCGCCATGATGGTTGGTCTAGTAGTCGCCATGGGAAAGTCCTACTAATCGTCACATGTGTTCAAACGGCTTTGAGGCCTTGTATACCTCTAAAAAACTAATTATGTTTTTTTATTGACTATAATATTGCATAAATATCCCGAAGAACATTTGCAATAGTTATTTTAGGGGGGAATTTTTTTAAGGAAGGAAGAAAAATGATTTAAACATTTTGAACCCTTTTTTCGTGAAGCAATGTTTTCAAAATCAAGCGGACTCGTAGGTCCTAGATTTTTTGACTGGTTGACTTCAAATTTCAACTGTAGCTTCTTAAATAGATTTTCTAGCGATGTACACAAGATTTACTCAATCGATCAACAACTACGGATTTTGGAAACAAATAAAAACCTTTTTTTAAATAATCGTGTGTACTTCAGTAACAAAACTCATGTTGATTACGGGAAGAAATATTTTCTTTAAGGGCATTTCCAACGAGTCCGTCCGTGGAGGCCCTCATAAAATTGCGTTTTCTTTGTACCGGCCACCGGGCCACCATTGTTTATATTTTGGGGAAATAAAAATTTCATTTGAGTACCTACGCAATTGTAAAATAAACCCTTTGAAGCTCGTGTTGATTGCTTTATGAGTTTAAAAAAAAGCCTTGTTTTCCACATTTGACGACTAGCACTAACTTCCGAGATATAAAGATTTTAAAGTTATTTATTTTACTATGCTCTGAATCTATACCGAATCTATACCGAAGGGGCTCAGTTCTGGCTAGATATGTGATCGCGATCTCCGCTTTGTGCGGATCTTCGTTTATGGAAATGGAATGTAAAACATTCGCACAAAGATTCATTTTCAGAGCTATTGAAGGGCATAAAGCGCGCTTATCCAGGTAAGTTTGTAACCTCCCACAGAACAGCCATTGGAACAAATTAGGAAATACAAATATGAAGTGTATGCACAGTAAAAAAGTCCGAAAAATAAAAAAACTCTCCGAAAAACCCCAAAAACTGTAGCTACATGAAAAAACAAATAGAAATTAGGTTCAACAACCAAAAAAAATGAAGTCCAAAAAACAAAAAAAATTCAAATATTTTTGAAACCCAAAAAAACGTTAACTGCAAAAAACCGAAAGAAAATTAAAAATTAAAAGATGAACCATGAAACAGATTAAACGCCCAAAAAAATTAAACGAAAAGTGAACTGTGAAAAAAAACGCAATGCACGTTTTTCGGTCTACCTCAAGATTCCACGTACCTCACGATGTCACACGCACACCCGAGGCATAATAAAACCGTGCCTGGTGTGGAGCCCCGGCGAGGGCGCGGGGCACCTCGGATGTGCGTAAGTAATAGAGCTAGGACGGTTCTAGCCCATGGTCCTCGAGGGGGGAAGGGCGGTCCAGCGCGGGGAAGACAAGTACGGGGGTATGCATGGCAGAGGGGGGGAGGCATGGTATTCAGCCGCGCGGATGTGACATTACGGAGGGAAGGGGGAAGTCAGGGGTCTCTGCGGAGGGTCATGAGGTCTAAATGCTTAGACCGGCGGGTGGGAGGGCGAAGGCACCATCAAAAAACTTTTGCGGGGAAGGGGGCATCAAGGAGCGGCGGGTGAATGTTGAAAACCCATAAATCTTATAATCACGCATAAAAATTATCATCGATGCAGGCGCAGTGTTTTTATGTCCACACTATTGAGTCTATAAAAAAAAAACTGTGACGCGATATGTGCGTGCATGTATAACAACCATATATGGGTAGGACATTTTTCAGCAATATGAAAACGTTAGGCCCAAATGAAGGGCGGCCTTTCAGAGCCCATACTTTATGACATGCAGCTGTGATGCCCTGGTTTCATTCCGAAAGATGACCTTAAGATGTTTTGCGACACTTGAGAAAGGTCATCACAAGTGAGGGTTGATGCATTTTTTCTTGATCGACGTTCGTAGCCACTCTCGATGGAACATTTTTGTATGGCTTGGATATTCAAAACATGGACGAAAATTGTGTATTTCTTGAAAAAACAAGAAAAATTAGGGATCTATCGCCGAAGGCCTTCGACCGCAGATGAACCACTTGAGCACCGTTGCAGGACCCATTAATTATATCTTTTGACACCATGCTTGCTGTTTTGCGACACCATGCTTGCACCATGCTTGACACCGATTTGCTGTCTTTTTCTCGTTTTCCTCGGCAATATGTACCAACGCATTCTTAGATAACTCTGGTGATTTTTCCCGAGATAGAGGCGATAGACGAAAATTATTTTTCCGAAGAGTCATTTTTAATGATCTGCTGCACTCCAAAACTAGCAAAAAATGAGTAAACGAAAAATGAGTAAAACATTTTTTTCTCACTATTTTCTCATTAATTGGGTTATAAATGATATGATATCCAGTTGGGAAAAGCTGACATTTTGCATTAACAAAAAACATTAAAAGTAATTTTGTATTTTTCGAAAACACAAGATCGAAGAATAATAGAAGATCGAGATCGGAGTTGGTGTAATATTGACGTGTCTGTCATGTGGGCGACGGCACTAAAGATGTTAATGCGGAAAGAAAAATCTAACCCGGGAATGTTAATGTTACTGGAGAAGATGTGCTTTTCCCCCGCACCAGAATGACCGTCAAATGTCGCCGACACGACAAACAATTCACATTTTCCAAAAAAAGAGTGTCGTAAAAAGTCGACACTCTGAGCTCGATCTTCGAAAAACCGGCACACCTCGTCAATTCTCATGTGGCATCCTGAGCAAGACATTTTTCGAACTGAACAATTTATTCCATTTGTATTGACGACGCTCTTGTGTTTACAAGTTCATAAATACACGAGCAACGTATGTTTTGATTTTGCTGTATTTTATACATGTCAAATGTACAAAACATATGAATACGTTCGAAATGTACGAAAATCGAATGTACGAATGTACAAAACTCGCTACTCCTATTTTATCACGTGTGTCCGACAACTTCGAAATTCCATAACTTTTTATGGGGCAGGAGGGGTGGATTTCAACTTCCTCCGACTAAATATCATCATCTACACCCCAATTAATGAGAAAATGGCCGAAAAATGTTAGCCTCATTTTTCGGAAAAGTCACGCCATATTTTATCACTTGTTTCCGTGAACTTCAAAACCCCGTAACTATTTATGGGAGGGTGGATTTCAGCTTCCCTCGTCTGAATATCATTATTTATAACGCAATTAATGAGAAAATAGGAACATAAAATTCTAGGCTCGTTTTTCGGAAAAGTCACTAAAGTAAATAATTACCAAAAAAATAATGAACTCCAAAGTATGAATTGGATTTTTTTTATACACCGTCAGAAAGGGCTTTAAGAATAACGTAACTAAATTTCCCTTAAAAACATTTTAAAAAGGCGGCGTTATGAACATATCCGCGGAGACCGCCTGCACTATACGTGTGACCGTTATCCCACCAGTTATTCGGTCATGTAGCATCTGAAAAAATAGCTTATTCGTGAGTAATGTCGCTACAATGTAGCGTACCTATTTTTTTATGACCATTAAGAAAACGATGTCGAGCTGAAGAAAAAAATATGTATTTTTCACCAAACTTTACGAGCAAAGACATTTATAAAAAAAAAGCAATCGAGTTATCGCAAAAATCCTATGCTACATCGTAGCGAGACTATTCACGCATAAGCTATTTTTTCAGATGTTACATGACCGAGTAACAGGTGGGACAACGAACGCGCGTATCGTGCGGAGGGCCTCCGCGGAAATGTGCATAACGCCGCCATTTTATAATATTTTTAAGAGAAATTTATTTACGTTATTCTTAAAGCCCTTTCTGATATTGTATAAAAAATACAAAAATTTTTATTCGTCCATTCGAGTTTATGACATTCTTAAAAATATATCCATTTGCGAGTGCCCAGGGTGACCAGACGCCTGAAGTTCGGTCGAAGATTTTGCTGCATGTGAGCAACGATGATGCATCGAGTTTATCGGAGTGCTGAAAACGCTAGGCCGGCATGAGTGCCCGCGATCAATAATTAGACATCTGCAGTCACTGACAGTTCAAATAGCGCGTCTGGAAGGATTGGAGAGTTCGGTGCGCAGCCGTTTTATACACACGGGTGCAGGAGACGGTGAGCATCGGTTAATCTGGGGAGAAATCGACACATCCTTCGAGGGCCGAATATGATCGGTTCAATAATTAATCGCAAACACATCGAGCCGCAACAATGCCTCAAAGATGCTCGCGACCTAGTTCTTCACCACGTGCGGAATACTATTTGCAAGCACAATAGCGTTAAAGTTAATGCAGCGTTGAATTGTGGATTCATGATTGGTGACAAACATGACAATAAAAACATTAACACGTGAAACTGTGAACTATTTAACACAAGCGATTTGGACAAGTGGTATGAGCAACGCGGTATACCTCCGTGAACTTGGCACACGAGTATCTCCGATCTCAATTTTTTTTGTGATCTCCGAAGGCTTTTGTTTGTAGTTGATTGTAGTGAATTTTTTTTTTTTGTAGTTAAAGGTTTTTTTTTATTTTCCACAAAAATGTAAATAGGAAATTATGGTTTGTAGTAAGGAAGTAGGTAACTACAAACAACGCCCGCGCTTCTATTAGATGCGCAACTAAGTTCTCGCTGTTTTTTTTTTATGAAAATGCCACTTTATGGTGAAAAAATGGTTAAGAGTGAATCATTCAAAATATTGCCTATCGCTAGCGACAACTTTTTCCCATCTTTCTGGCAGAGCTCGAATACCGTCACGGTAGAAGTATTCGTTTTTGAGGCTATCCACGAATCAAGCCATTTTGAGATGTCTTCATATGAGCAGAACTGCTGATTAGCCAGACCATGTGCCATCGAACGGAACAAGTAATAATCGGACGGCGCAATATCTGGGGAATATGGCGGGTGGGGTAGGACTTCCCATTCGAACGTTTCTAAGTAGGTTTTAACGGATTTGGCAACGTGAGGCCGAGCATTGTCATGCTGTAAAATCACTTTTTCGTGCCTCTGCTCGTATTGTGGCCGCTTTTCGCGCAGTGCTCGGCTCAGTCGCATCAATTGAGTTCGATACCGTTGTCTAGTGATGGTTTCGTTCGGTTTCAACAGCTCAACAGCTCAACAGGAAGGTTTTTGGCCTTCCTTCACGTGAACGGTCGTCAACACCGAAATCACCGTCTGTGACGAGACGGAACCAATCACGGCACGTTGTTTCCCCCGCGCTGTCTTTCTTTCTCCCTCTCCCTGTCTCCCTCTCCCATCCCCCTCTCTCCCTCCCCCCCCCTCTCTCTCTCTCTCTCTCTCTCTCTCTCTCTCTCTCTCTCTCTCTCTCTCTCTCTCTCTCTCTCTCTCTCTCTCTCTCTCTCTCTCTCTCTCTCTCTCTCTCTCTCTCTCTCTCTCTCTCTCTCTC